>OV651829.1:21469842-21994316 GCA_927349885.1 Psylliodes chrysocephalus | reverse complement strand
GCGTACGGTTTAACTGTTTAAAATCACAGCTTTAGTGATTTTTTGCATTAGACAAGCATACTTCAATTGTATGCTAATCCATCTAGGCCTCTTTTTTCTTCTTCAAACAAAACAGTTAACCTCGATTCGAAACATTGTCTTAAATCAATAGTTTACAATGTACAATGGGATAAGATTCGAAGGCGGATAATTTTTTTCAGCTGCGAGACTTCCGCATACTTAGGAAATCGTTTTTATCTCCAAACCGTCCCGTTTAAACGAACAAGTAGATCTCCCAAAAACTTGGAATTAATGATTCCGATTCCGTTATCGTTATTGCCAATTATTTTTTCTACACCCACATCTCTATATCTTTAAAGTAGGATGCACTTGTAATATTATTTTGGTTTTATTTTTATATTAATTGGAAAAGCTCAATTTTTCCTGTCAAATTCTATTGAAGGAAGTATTGAATTGTAAAAAAAGGTGATTCGGTGCTAATAAGGCATTCCAACGACCTCTCAAAATGCTGCTAAAAGAAAAATATTAACAAGAAGACACAGCCATACATAATAATAAATAAAAATTTATAAAAACACAACAAAAAACTCACTCACACGTCGACGAACATAAAAAATTTTAAAATTTTAAATTTTTCTTTTTCTCTACCAAAGACATCGATAACAGAAAACATAATTTCCTTTTTGTTTTCTCCGATTATTTTTCGATGTACGCTCATCATGCATAGCCCAGTCAGCGCCAACTATTTTATGAACTAACGGACAATATTTGCGTATACTGACAATACAATTTTTAATAGAATTCGTAATTAAAAAATATATATGTAAGTTTTAATAAAATATATGGATTTTTAAAACAAGTGAAAAAATTAATTTATTATATATTTTTATTACTTCAGCTAAAAATAGTAGTGTAATTAATAAAAATCAATAATAAAACATAGGCAGGTATTTACGAGAAAATGTATGAGATGTTGCCTAAGCCTAATAAGTTGTCATTAAAGAATAGGTTAAATAATGGCAAAATAAAAACATCACCATTATATAATAACGTAGAATCAAAACGTATTAACAAAAATAATTAGTATATTTGCGATCGTAATTTATATTTTCTTCATTTTTATTTCAAAAGAACCCATAGAAATTAATGATTAAAATTGTTTTCCTATCAATAAGTCACAAAATTGCATTTCAGTCATATACAATAATCAAAGGCAAAAATCTAATCCTTGTTAAACATTTGGTATTTATGGGATAATAACAATGTAATTTTTACTGTCAAATTTAAATGGCCCCGCGCTTTTCTTCTCTTCTTCTTTTTTTCGTTTTTCATATAGCCTCTTACCCGATAAGGACTCAATTGAAAAAAAATTAACCACGGCCCCCAGGTGGCGCTGAAATTCCATCACCGTTTTCTAACATGGGAGTTACCGAGAGTAAGTGTTCTGAGCAGATCGCAGCTATGTTTTCACATGGCTTTGCGTACTAAACGTTCTTTCTATTGACGCTGTCGTTGGTAGAAGAACCATAAATATTTTTAAACTGTATGTCTGGATAAAATTATGAAACACCCTGTATAATATTCTTCAACTATATTAGCTTAAATATTATTTCTATGAGATTTTTGTTCGTAATGCATATCCTACGCGCTGTTGATTAAGTCGTAAAAGCCAAGGGGGTAACTGCCCCCCCTCATCTTGCTCCCAAACGACGCCCATGCCTGTGCACCTGTTGAATTTGACATGATCGTTGATGTACAGGGTGTTTATTATTTGAGTGCCGATACTTAAGGATGTGAATCCTTGGCTGATTTTAGGAAGAAAAGTTTAAATCAACATATGTCGAAAACCTATTAATTTTTAAGCTACAGGGTATTAGAGTTTTAAGAAAATAATAACTTTTTATCATACTTTTCTAATCATTCCAGATATTTTTATGAAATATTACCCTAAAAAAAGTATTTCCACGCATGGTAGGTGCCTACCAAATTTCAACAAAATATCAAAAGCATTTTCAATGAACTTAAGAAAAACATATTTGGTTTTAATTTTTTTTTACACGAGAACGTTGTAATACAAAAATAAGTCTATAAACAAAATTTTCTCTAAAATAAATGAGGATTTTAAAAATAATTTTTTAGAAAAAGCAGCGGCGTACCATTTTTTTCTTCAAAAATATTCAGTTCAAACCCCGTACGGACGTCACTGTTAAAATTAAAAAAAAAAAAATTACGTCAAAAAATGTTGCTTAATGATTAAAAGGTGTGTACAAAATTTTATAAAAATACTAGCTGGCCCGATCCCGCTTCGCTGAAATTTCTCAAATCTCAATTATTAAAAGTGAATAACAGTTTTTGTTACTCGTGAGAAATTTTTTCATGCGATACTTGAAAAAAAAATTGTTAATTTAATTTTTATTCGTTTTTATTAGTTTTATTAATTTTTAATAATTTTAATAATTTTTAATAATTTTTAATAATTTTTAATAATTTTTAATAATTTTTAATAATTTTTAATAATTTTTAATAATTTTTAATAATTTTTAATAATTTTTAATAATTTTTAATAATTTTTAATAATTTTTAATAATTTTTAATAATTTTTAATAATTTTTAATAATTTTTAATAATTTTTAATAATTTTTAATAATTTTTAATAATTTTTAATAATTTTTTAATAATTTTTAATAATTTTTAATAATTTTTAATAATTTTTAATAATTTTTAATAATTTTTAATAATTTTTAATAATTTTTAATAATTTTTAATAATTTTTAATAATTTTTAATAATTTTTAATAATTTTTAATAATTTTTAATAATTTTTAATAATTTTTAATAATTTTTAATAATTTTTAATAATTTTTAATAATTTTTAATAATTTTTAATAATTTTTAATAATTTTTAATAATTTTTAATAATTTTTAATAATTTTTAATAATTTTTAATAATTTTTAATAATTTTTAATAATTTTTAATAATTTTTTAATAATTTTTAATAATTTTTAATAATTTTTAATAATTTTTAATAATTTTTTAATAATTTTTAATAATTTTTAATAATTTTTAATAATTTTTAATAATTTTTAATAATTTTTAATAATTTTTAATAATTTTTAATAATTTTTAATAATTTTTAATAATTTTTAATAATTTTTAATAATTTTTAATAATTTTTAATAATTTTTAATAATTTTTAATAATTTTTAATAATTTTTAATAATTTTTAATAATTTTTAATAATTTTTAATAATTTTTAATAATTTTTAATAATTTTTAATAATTTTTAATAATTTTTAATAATTTTTAATAATTTTTAATAATTTTTAATAATTTTTAATAATTTTTAATAATTTTTAATAATTTTTAATAATTTTTAATAATTTTTAATAATTTTTAATAATTTTTAATAATTTTTAATAATTTTTAATAATTTTTAATAATTTTTAATAATTTTTAATAATTTTTAATAATTTTTAATAATTTTTAATAATTTTTAATAATTTTTAATAATTTTTAATAATTTTTAATAATTTTTAATAATTTTTAATAATTTTTAATAATTTTTAATAATTTTTAATAATTTTTAATAATTTTTAATAATTTTTAATAATTTTTAATAATTTTTAATAATTTTTAATAATTTTTAATAATTTTTAATAATTTTTAATAATTTTTAATAATTTTTAATAATTTTTAATAATTTTTAATAATTTTTAATAATTTTTAATAATTTTTAATAATTTTTAATAATTTTTAATAATTTTTAATAATTTTTAATAATTTTTAATAATTTTTAATAATTTTTAATAATTTTTAATAATTTTTAATAATTTTTAATAATTTTTAATAATTTTTAATAATTTTTAATAATTTTTAATAATTTTTAATAATTTTTAATAATTTTTAATAATTTTTAATAATTTTTAATAATTTTTAATAATTTTTAATAATTTTTAATAATTTTTAATAATTTTTAATAATTTTTAATAATTTTTAATAATTTTTAATAATTTTTAATAATTTTTAATAATTTTTAATAATTTTTAATAATTTTTAATAATTTTTAATAATTTTTAATAATTTTTAATAATTTTTAATAATTTTTAATAATTTTTAATAAATTTTTAATAATTTTTAATAATTTTTAATAATTTTTAATAATTTTTAATAATTTTTAATAATTTTTAATAATTTTTAATAATTTTTAATAATTTTTAATAATTTTTAATAATTTTTAATAATTTTTAATAATTTTTAATAATTTTTAATAATTTTTAATAATTTTTAATAATTTTTAATAATTTAATTTTATTTATTTTTGTTTATTATTTAAATTTATTTAATTTTTTATTTATTTTTATTTTTTATTTGTTTATTTTTATTTATTTATTCCCCCTCCTTAAAATGTGAAAATCCAAAAACCTCTAAATTCGTCATTATATGAGTAGTTACAATTCCAACTTTCATGTTCCCACCTTTAAAACATCGATACTTTCATCCCTCTTCCCCCTTCCCCCTTCTCCCTATTTTTTCACTTTCCCACTTTCACCTTTCCCTATTTCCTCTATTTCCCCCTTTCTCCAAACTTTCGCACTTATGTAGTAGTAGGGTTTTTATGATACTTCCTATGCCCCCCTCCTTTAAATGCAAAAATCCAAAAACCTTGAAATACGTCATTATTTACATTTATGAGTACCCGCAATTCCAATTTTCAAGTACCTATATTTAAAAAGGTGAAAGTCTTCACCTTACACCGTCATCTATTAGGAATTCATAGAACTAACCAATAAATACACAATATTTATTTTTAGGCATTTCATACGCGGTGCTAAGGTTTGGTATGTTTAAAGGGTTGCGACATACGATGTAGTCGATCTGCATTATATGAAATCATAAATAATGGATGAAATTTAAATATTTTATGTTGAACACAATGAAAATATTATTTTAAAAAAAAACCGCTTATACATTTTCTATAAATTGGCAGGCTCGGCGACTATTATTTCAAATAAAAATAGCGTCCAAGATGGAAGGCAATTTCGCAACCCCTTTAAATTTATTAACCCTTCCCGCTGTCAGCTATTGTTTGACAGGTCGTTGGAATGCCTAATTGTCGTATAATAAACATTTATTTTGCAATAACAAATATTGAGGTCACTAATTGACATAAAAACTATCCTATCTTTTAAATTTGACCAAATTACAGATAGTTACCAAATTTTATCAAAATCCGTTCAGTAGTTTCGGAGTTTATCGCGAACATACATATCTGGAGTGATAAGAAAATTATGATAAAAAAGTAATTTTTTCTTAAAACTGTAACACTTTATACCTCGAAAATTAAAAGTGTTGATGTTAACCATTCTTTTCTTTTTTCTTAAAATACCCAAGGATTCACTTTATTAAGTATCGGCACTCAATTAATAAATACCCTGTAGACACTCCCCAGCAAAAATTTTCACCACCCTAAAATTTTTACCAAGTTTGATGTTTCATAACTTTTTTTATGTTTTATCCGATTTTTATGAATTTTCCACCAGATAAATTTATTGTAATTTTTTAAAATGTTGTAATAAGTAACATATTTCGTTTAGGCAATATTATACAAGGGTAAATCAAAATGTTGTTGTTTGTCGCAATTTAAAAACACCTTGTAGCAAAATTTAGGTAGATAATTTTGTTTCTATACTGTTTGCTGTAATCTCAGATGTATTCCAAACATTTTGTTTTTGATTTATCCCATTATCTAATTTTGTTTAACACATGACTTTCCTATATAATTATTACAGGCTTTTTTGGGTTATTTTGTATGACCTATTTTAGCACCTTTGTAAATTTTTACAGATTAACTAAATATATACGTTTTCCACATACATCTAACTCGAAATATTTTCTATATACATTCATTGCCAACGAAAATACTAAAAAATTTAAATTTTATACTTTTCCTCCAATTTTTCCATTACGGTTCATTTTAGAGAAATCATGTAAAAAACAAAAATTATAGAGATCAATATCGCAAACATCTTTTAGTTTAACAATTTTCTTAAAAATCAGAATTTTTTAAAATTTCTTGAATACGGACCATTTTAAGAAAATTTTGTAGAAGACAAAAATTATAGAGAATAATACAAGAATTAACTTTTATTTAAACAATTTTCTTCTTAAAACATAAACAATAGATATATTCTGCTTTCTTCTGCTCAAATTTCTTCCTTTTTATAATTCCCTGTTCTCCTGCCTATTGCTTGGTCTATATATTCTGCTCTTCAGTCTAGGTTGCTCTGCTACTTCCTCTGCTTTCTCTTCTGCTTCCTCCTTTTCTGATTTTTGCCTTTCGTTTCTATAATACTCTCTTTAAATAAAACTTTATACCTTTCTCTATCTTTTATAACTTTATTTAACGTCTACTCATAACCTTATAACATCGTATCATTCTATTTTCTTTTCTATTGGACAATATAAACCCTTTTAAAAATTTTAAACGCTCTGACAGTTCCTAACATCTAATGACAATTCCAAATTCTAATGACCATACAAATTAAAATCTCACTACCATTGACGTCAAAACCCTAAGGTCGATTCACTTATCGTCGCCAATGATACAATCTTTCAGTAACATTAAGATAATAATTATTTAAAGATATTAATTACAAATACAAAATTAAATTAAATTTAAGCAAATTCCAAACCATTTGCATAGTTATTAGACACCGTGAAATAAAACATGTTAAATATCACCGTCTCACTCCGCAAATGATCCAGTTAACTAGTTAAATCTAACAGCCACAAAATGGGTTTAC
Source organism: Psylliodes chrysocephalus (assembly GCA_927349885.1). NCBI lineage: Eukaryota > Metazoa > Arthropoda > Insecta > Coleoptera > Chrysomelidae > Psylliodes > Psylliodes chrysocephalus. The sequence continues at coordinate 21,987,513 of OV651829.1, read as the reverse complement.
AGAAAGAGATAGAGATATGAAAACCGCAATATTCAATTTGATTTACCACAAATGGGCTTTTTAAATAGACTCCTATAATAAATTATAGTATTTTATTTGAAATAAGTTAAAATGAGTATGTCCTTTTCAAGCAAATAGTTTGTGAGAGCGCCATTGTCATTTTCTAATAAATTTTGTATTAACGGTATCTTTAGATTTAAAAAGATATAAAGAAAATAAAATTACACTGACAAAAATAAAAAGATTAAATTCAGATAGATTACTTACAAATAATAGTATAGAATAGAAAGGAAAGGTAAGATGAGAAGGAGAAAACTAAGTTTTATAACTAAGTTTGACATTGTAAAGTTTAAATAAAGAATCACTAAACCCAAAATGACAGTTCTAAGTTTTTCATTATTTAACTTAATTAATAGTACCGAAACCACATACTTTGATTTTCTTTTACTATACGGAGAATGGTCGCACTGCGCAGCTTTCTGAGTGCCTTTTAAAAGGAGATAGAAAACTCCGCCATTTTGAACCCTTATTACGTGTTGCCTACATCTTGGCGCAATATTTTTAATAGGTGCGTTTTAATCATCCACTTCTGCTTCGGAATTGTCGGTTTTCTTGTTTTAATCTGACAGGTTAAAACGACTAAACCGACAATTCCGGAAGGAGAAGCGAATGATTAAAACGCACCTGATATTTTGCTCAGTTTATCACAGTTTATTGCTAAAGAATCAGTTAGCTCACTCGGACCAGTTGAAAGTTCCAAAATAACATCCACTCGAGGGATATAAATTCAGGATACGCAGAAGACTGCTGTTTTATTATAGGCGGTTGTCATATATTCTATTATCCGAGTTGCACAGTGTATAAACTGAAACATTGAGATCAAAAGTGCCGACGCAAAGTGAGCGATCTGATTCTTTAGCTATAAACTGTGGCATAGGAATCAAAATGGCCGCGCCCTATGTTGGGCGTGTCGGACCTCTCTCTTGCACCGTATAGTAAAGAAAATCAAAGTATGTAGTGCCGCTCTTATTTTGACATCTGAGCATGCGCAGATCACTAACTTTAATAAAGATTGTGCTTGTCCTTAATAAGAGAGTTATTGCAAGTTCAATTAAGGTCAGTCACTATTAGTGCTGCTCTTATTTTGACATCTAAGCATGCGCAGATGTTTATGTTCTAAAACTTTATTAAGGATTGTGTCTGTCCTTAATTGTGGATGTTTAAGGGCAGCAGGTAGTGGCGACTTTATAGCTTTCGGATGCGCTCGGCGACATTCGTATCCGTTAGAAGTTTTTTAATATTAAATATATAATATAATCGTCATTTAAACCTTATAAGTTTAGAAATAAGTATGAGGACGAGGATTCTAATGTCAAAATTTCAGGTTTGCAATAAGTCTGATTTTAGCATGGAATTTATTTGACTCTAATTACGATGTCACTATTAGTGGCTGGCTTTATAGAAATTTGCAATATCTCTCTATTAAGGACAGGCACAATCTTTATTAAAGTTAGTGATCTGTGCATACTCATATGTCAAAATAAGAGCGGCACTAATAGTGACTGACCTTAATAGCCCAAGAGCCCACTGCAAATTTTTACCGTCATCTGATAACGAAATGAAATATACCCCAAAAGCATGGAAAAACATTGTACTTTACCAAATGGCACCTGTGCCAATCTCAATCCTGAGCAAAGTGGCTTGAAAAAATTATTTTATATTAAAAAAATCACAAAAGGCATGACAGCGCTAATTTTGTTTGCCCTTAGAGTTTTCCAGAAAATGACATTCAAATATATCTTGACATATATTATTAAAGGGAAATATTTTCTTCCTCTTAACATCGTCTAAAAACATCTATCCACGATTAGTAGGAAAATATCATTAAAAATATGAATCAATGTTTGCTGATTTAAAAATGTATTTGTATGCCTATTGTTGTGATTCATTTTTACAGGTTTCCATAGAAACGACAAAAAAACTACTATGATTATGGTTTAAAATAATTGTCTATCAAGAGTTTATAATTATTATTGACTATCTCTGCAAATACTTTATACAATGCCATCCTTCTTCCTTTCATACATAAACATGGTTTAATAGGTAAGTAAAAATATTAATAATTCAGGTTTAAAAGCTAGGTTCACAATGAATTAGGATTGTAATTTTCAGGGAAAACATAATTGTCGCTGTCATGTTTTATGTGATTTTTTGAATATAAAATAATTTTTTTTACCCACTTTGCTCAGGATAGGGATTGGCACAGGTGCAATTTGGTAAAGTACAATGTTGTTACATGCCTTTGAAGCATATTTCAGTTCGTTATCAGATGCAGTGGGCTCTCATACTATAAGTGAACTTGCAATAGTATTAAGCATAAATATTTATGCTATTAATACCTAATCATAAATTGTGTATAAATGTCCCCATTACATTGTGAAGGTTCAACTTAATCCTTAATCATACGAGTAATACTAATGCAAATACAAATAATAAGGGAGTATAAATAGACCCTTAGTATGTTATGTTTTCTATACTTTTCCAATATATAGGGACCTGTAATTATTATCGTTTTGTTATTTTAAATTCCCAATTTTTGATCCTATTAACTTTAAACGCAGTGCCTTAGTCGCACGTCTGGCATTGTCAATAAGACGATAAATAACGTCCGTAGACAGGGACGTCTTAGTAAGTCTGCCCCGTCAAAAGGCAATTTGCAAACAATGACCGAAATCATTAGTAAAGAATATTCACAGCATAACGGCTCTTAATCTCGTAATATTCCGAATCCAGACCGACGATCCGTTATAGAGATAAGAAAAAATCGTCGGTAGGTCGTAATGATGATGTGTATAAGGGCCTGGTAATGCTAATGGGTTAATGCTAATGTACATGGGCGCGACTGTATTTTTTTAAAGGATCAGCGAAACTTATAAACAAATATTGCAGTGTTGAACAATCATTTTGACACTCTAATTTTATTAATTAATTTAATAAACATTACTAAACATTAGTATCCCTATATTATATTATTTTTTTTTAAAAAAGAAGCTAGGGTAGGTACTTTATTATAAACAATTTAATATATTTTTAGTTTTCTCCTATTCTATTAAAATTAGACATTTTAGAAACGTTTTGTACCATTTCTAAAACTGTTTTGGCATTATTTTTATTAAACTACTATTTTAAAACTGTAAATTATTCATTCAGGTTTATTTAGTATATCCACGGATGGACTTAAACTATACCTGTAACACTATTTATTAAATTTTTTTCAAAACAGTCGTTCTTCATATTTTATTTGGCTTCTTGTTGAAAAACTTCGATTTTGTTGTACAAGGTGTGCAAAAAATACAACAATTTAGGATTTGCAAAATTGATAAAACATGTTATTGTCACTTATTAGTAACAAAATTCATTTAACTCGATTGGTCATGACATAGGAATAAAAAAAATAAATAATAATAAGTTATATAAACTTAGTAACTCTAATGTTTGTTCATAATTATTCAACTCTATGAACATTTATTGTTAGTTAATATCTAAATCAAAAGGCAATAAATAAATGCAATTTATTAAAATGCCGTCCACTGGGAGTACATAATAGATGACAAAATAACTTCCCACTACTATAATAAATTGGTAGGGTTTGCAATTGTTACAAATTGTAACAATAGTACTGTCATCTAAGAAGTATGCTATATTTTAGAACAACTTTTATAGGAACTATAGTATCTATTATAAGAAACATTATAATTAAGCTGTCTATTCAAAATTGTTGCTTTTATTGCAAGTAATATTGCAAATGTTGTATATTAAAAGTAAAATTTCTTAAAAATATGTAAAACTGTCAAAATAGTAGAGTTGTAAAATTTAACAAGATCATGATTTTCGATGATCTTTTCGGAATTTTCGAGAAAATTTGTAATGATTTTGGTGATTTCGTGGGAAAACGTACCAGTATTTCGGGAATGGTTTACCCCTTGATAGAGACCCATATATTAGGTATCAATAATGCTCAAACTCCGTGATAATATGGAACTAGTAAGTTTGAAACTTTTATTTTATAAAATAATTTAGGTCGATATGCCATATTTAAGGAATTCATTTGTTTTAAAGGGTTTAATTTGGAGAGTTGGTTCTGCATATTATTATTAAATAAATTAAAGATATCAATAAATAATAAATAGGACAATCTTAAAATATGTTTATTAATAACTTAAATATTATTAGAACAAAATAAATACAAATAATAATACATATTTAATGAATACTTAACTTGAAACAAATAGGTATACAATCTCAAATCTTTAAAATATCAATATATTTAAATGTAAAGTAGAGACTAGGATATTACATTTTATTAACACTAAAGTTATATTTCATAAATAAATGTCTTTTTACCTGAGAATAAATGTACAGTCTGTTCGCTATACTTACGCGGGTTTCGGATTAACAAAATTATGCAAATTAGTCATTGACAACCAGTTCCAATAAGCCTCTTCCCAAGAAATTAGGTAAAATTGCCCTAATGGTCAGATTTAGATTAAAATAACATTAGGGTAGGTACTAAATTTGTTACAAATATTGCAGTTGAATTGATTCTTTGCAAGTGTTGACATTGTATGTATATTGTAAATTTAGTGGAAATTTTAAAAATGCCTAGACGTGCGTTAGATGTAGATAGTCTAATTTGTAGTGTACATAAGTATTTTACGGATGAAAAAGAAAATGGCGGACCTTTAAAATCGGTAATGTGTACAACAACGCGTATCCGATGCTCTAGGAATTAGTGAAACCAAATTAAGAGGAGTATTAAAAATTCGTGATACCATTTATCGAATGAGGGCCAACAAGGAACATGTGTCCTTAAATACAATTCTCTCGGAATTAATAAATAGAAAATTTGACGACATTGGCAGAACAAGTCTATGGCAAAAGTGATACATAACTTGGGTTTCAAATTTCAAAAGGAGGATAACAGAAAGGCCCTTTGTGAAAGAAGTTCTGTCGTGCACAAGAGAATTAACTTTCTAAGAAAATATTCTATATTTAAAGAAGAAGGGGCGAATTTTATATATTTAGACGAAACATGGATATTTTCTAGGGGTGCAACCAAGAGAATATGGCAAGATGATAACGTAAAGTCCATCAAACATACCGATGGAGAAGGGAAGCGACACATAATTTCACATGCAGGAGAGAAATCGGGCTTTATAGAAGGTGCTGATTTAATATTTTCATCTAAATCAAAATCCAGTGACTATCACAATAATATGAACACAGAAATGTTTGTAAAATGGTTGCATGAAAAACTTCTCCCAGGTTTAAGTGAGCCCAGCGTAATTATTTTAGACAATGCACCTTACCATTCTGAAGTATTAAACAAAAGTCCAACGAATTCTTGGACTGTTGATAAAATTAAAGAATGGTTGACAAAGGAACATATACCATTTTCTCAATATATATTAAAATCAGAATTATTACGCTTGGCAAATATACACGCAAAACCAAAAACCTTTGTTGTGGATCAGATTATTGAAAGTTACGGTCATCAAGTTTTACGTCTGTCACCGTATCATTGCCAGTTTAATCCCATAGAATATATATGGGGAAGCAAAACAATATTATGACAACCATATTGAGACTAATGGTTATAGTGACGATGCAGTTCGGGAAACTTGGCGAAAAGCACTTACAATTGCAACTCCAGAAGTGTGGCGGAACTGTGGTGGACTCGTGAAAATAAAATAAACGAAATAATAACAATTAATGGTGATGACAGTGATGATGACGATTATGATATTTTGGATGATAATGACTGATTGTCATTTTTGTTGCAAGTTCAATAATATAGGTATTGGATTAAAAGGTGAATCCTTTTAACTATTCATTTACTGATAATTTTTTTTTTCAAATAAATTGATTATCAATTAGTTGTACCCGTTTGTCTTTTTATGATGCATGGTAAATAAATGAAGTTTTTCTCGAAGTTTTCAACGTAGCACCAATTATTGCAAAACACAGTAGGAAATAGAAAAACAGAACATCACAATTTTGCAAATAATCAAGAAGAAACTATAAACAGAAACCAAAAGCCACAGCCAACAAAAAATCACTAAAATCAAACGGAAAAATGAAAATGGCCAAAAACATAAATACACGTCACATCTTTGGATTCTTTGGTTAAGTTTTTCACCCATAAAAATTGAAAAATGGAGTAAGAAATCATAATTTCACCAGTAGCCCCATCTAGGGTTTGGAGTCAATAGCATAAGAAATGTAAGTTGTCGGTTTTGACCTTGATCATTAACGTGCTTTGTGGTTACAATCACGAAGTAAGTTGCTAAACAAGATTAAGAGTGTCAACTAAGAAGAATGTTAATAATTTATTGTTTTTTTTTTGTTAGTACCGCCAAAAAGGGCATTAAAATTGTTTTTGCTTGTTTTCTCATTATAAAGAACGAAACTCTATTAGTTAATAATTTTTAGGGTGTTGTAGAAAATTAATTTATTTTTTTTACTGTTAATTTTTGCAATAAATTTTAAAATCGCAACATTTATGAATAGAGAATGAAGATTCCTTTCAAATGAGGTATCATAAGTCCCTATTTCTTATTTTAAAATTGATGGTTGCAACTGTCATCTGAAAGAAGTTAAAGGTAAGGGTGATATTTTGTAAAATAAAATTAATATGTTTCGAGATTTTAAAAAATATGCACAGTAACTGAACTACTGAATTTATTCCATTTGACTGTTATACACTGTATGAAACACAATTGAGACGACATGAAAAACTGAAACAGATATAAGCTGATGGGCCGAAGGGTTACGTAATTGGTCCTACCTAGTTATACCTATTATATGTATACAGGGTGTCTTATTAATGCGATAAATTAATTTGTGTTGTAGATACACAAACAAATTTTTTTCTGGCAAATAAAAATATATATATTTTTTTTATATATGTATTTTGTTTCAGTTTTATAAAGATCTGGCAATACTGTATTTAACCCTATATGGTGGAGACACTTTCGCGAACATTCCAGAATCAACGAGATACTATTTCTAGAACGTGATAACGTTTCTGGTACATACTGGCAATTTTGGTGAGGGAGCATTCTAGATCACCAATTTGTATATAAATTGGTGGAGGAGAGCCATCAAAATAAGTTGATATATGGACAGTGAAGATAAATAGTAATTAGTAGATAGACAGTGGTGAATATAAATAGTGATCAGTTTAAAGACATTCGAAGTATATATAAATTAGAATAGTTGTGTTATAAATAAGTGTTTAAATAAATTATTAATAAATAAACTGTTGTTTTAAAGTAAACAAACATCACATTATCATAATGATGATGATGACGACGATTATTTCAAAATGGTTTAAAATACATACTAATAAGATACCAAGCTAGCGAATAATTGTGATTGAACTGGTTTATTTTATACAGAGTGTTTTGAAACATGTCTTAAATATGGCTAAGGTTAAGTTCAATTTACTCTTTTTTTTAAATGCAACACCCTGTATATTATTTTTACATAAAATTTATTTTAAATATTTCTATCTAAAAATACCATTATGTTAGCCAATTATACATATACAGGGCGTTCCATTAGTGCCTAATTAATTGATAGCTTTTTTATTATTGGAAATAGGAAGACATTTTTAATAAAAAAGTTGTATGACTATATTTAACAATTATTCTTAAATGTACAGGGTGGTCCAGAGATACATATTTTATTGTTTTCACATCGTCAAACAATTTTAACAGATTTCATTCGTTTGCTATGTTGTATGTATATAGGGTGTGCCAAAACGCGAGGATACAGTTTTCTCAATTTTTTTAACTTGAATACCCTGTAACGCTAATTTATAAAAAATTTCTTTAATTTAATTTTTCTTGTACATTTCTTATACCAATGATTTATATTATTTCTAAAAAATGGGAATGGAAAACCAAATAAAAACTTAGGAAATTTATTTATGAATTAGTGGTATAACAAAAAGGAATTGTATTAGAAAAAATTGAGAGTATCATAATCTCGTGTTTAGTCACACAATGTGTACAATAAATAGACAAAAGTTTAGGAATTTTAAATCAAAACAACAAAATCTGTTGTCCAACGAATGTAATGCTAAAATAATATACAGGGTATTGTATTTAAAAAATTTAAGTAAATTGAACTTAAAATAAATCATATTTATGGGTGTTTATCTTATAAGTCTGTATTTTATACAATTTTGAAATTATTGCCAACCTACCTAATTACTATCATTTTATAAGTCTGCATCATACTGTAATTTCTCAAAAATATGACTAAGATCTGAAGTGGATGAACTATACATGTACATATGGGGGAATCCAGTAGACCAATTTTAAAAAGATGGACAGAGAAGCACCCATGGTTAAATTATAACCTTGTAATGTTCCCAGACTGGAATTTATTTAATCCAAATATATCAATATAAGGTATCACCCTAGGCAATTCATTATGGATAGTAAAATAGTGACTATTAGAGTTGAAGCTGTATTTTTTATAATTTATTTTTTATATATAGTTACTAAATCTAGATAAACTGGCACCTCCGTCAACGACTCCGTATCACATGTCTTTTTCGCTTCTAAATCTGCGCATTCATTACCGACTACACCAGCATGGCCTTCTGCCAGAGCAATTACTTACTAATGGGATTATATGACCTCCTAAAGACGACACAACAATGACAATATTTCCTAAAGATACGTCGATATTGGTCGTTGGTAAAACTGTTTAAAAAACAGCGCCCAAGCTACAGATAGCAGTGAATAATGTGAGCAGATGGACAAAAAAATAGCGGATAAAACTAAATGAAACCAAATCGACTCATATTAACTTCACAAACAAACAGAATAAGGCTAGAAATAAATGGACATAACGTTTAATATTCCAATACAGTGAAATACCTGGAATGGCCGTCCGGTAGAAAGAACATATTAAGAGAAATTCAAAATTGACATATACCTAAGCTGCTAATCTATAAGCAAGCCATTAAATCCGTTTACACCTATATACGGAATCCACATCTGTGGATATGAAAGTACTACAAATTTAAGCAAAATACAACGATTCCAAAACAATGTGCTAAAAATGTTATTGCAGGTGTCAACTAGGTACTTGTGAAACAAGTATATTCATCGAGACCTAAAGGTGGACACTGTAAAAGAGAAAAAGTATTCGCCAAGAAGGCTATTAGAACAGAAAAATGAAAACGACTTACAAGAAGAAAACCACAGGCCCTAGTTATTATTAATGAACGTATAGAGTATTATAAAAATCAATAAAAAATGTTTAACTTCAAATTAAAAACATAGTTTGACACACTTATTAGTAGAATCTAATGCCTGTTTAAGACACTATAATTATATTGTACATAATATATAATATTAGTGCTAAATTAGGTAGATACCTACAATGATATGATGAAAAAAATAGGACATAGTCTTCTAGTTGCTAAATACACTGACAAAATTTAAGCTCCTTTATACCTCTCCTACAGGCCAATGTTGGAGACAACCTCCACCACTATTTATGTTATTAGTTACTCTTTATTATTTCAAGTTTGTAACAAAGACAATGTTCAGATTCCTGCGGGATTTAATTCGATCAAGTCAGTATTGTCATTCTTGACTCTTCAGCAATAGCAGCCATAGCTTGCGTTTTTTTATTGTATCATTTTTATAATAATTATATTCTTTATCAAGCTCTACCTTCTGGATATCTTTTGAAAGTCTGGCTTCTGCGCATATCTTTCACCTCTCTTTGCAAATAGTGTTGCAAATAAAAGTATAAGTAAAGTGCATCGTTTTCTTGTACACGTCATTTCAGAAACTACCAGCGATCCCCTAAAAATCTACAGTCCACTTATTATTTATTCAGATAATGTTCCCCACAGCTAATTTGTCCATCTCTTCACAATAGCCATTTTTTCTGGAAATAACTTATAAATTGGACGCATTTTCTTTACCGCCGTGAATTTTTTGTTTGTTTATAAATAAACTAAAGTCTGAAGAGACCAAGTCAGGCGAGAATGGTACTTGGGAAGTAATTAAAAGCGTAAGTCAATACTTTTATTTATCACAATAATGAACTTGCGACATAGTATATTGTCTTGAAGAAACACAATTTGATTTTTTCCTCTCTTAAAGGCCGGTTGGCCTCTCGAAGTCCATTATATTGACTGCTATTTAGTCTCCAATATGTAATGGTGAACTCAAGTCTTTTCCATAGCTATAAATCTGAGCAAAATCCTTTGGATAGCGCTTAAATAGTAACAATCACTCTTCAGAAACGTTCATACCAATGAATTTTTGCTGTGAGGTGAGCAATCGCTCTTTTGAAATCCTTACAACATCAACTACCCCCACCAACTACAACCGTTGGTCACTCAAAACAATTTTATGGATTTTTAGTGCCATATCTTCCGTCGTAACCGATTTTGGACTTTATTGCTTGTAATATCAACTTTAAAATTATCAACCCATGATTTGACCATTGAAAATGAAGGAAAAGTCGTCTAAAGTAACAATTTTAATTTCAGTGGGACTTAAACCTTTAAATCTTTAATGTGAGGAGTTCCTCCATTAATCAAAAACCTTAGAACTAGATTAGTATCAAATACAAACCATAGGATACAAACTTACAGTATTTTCCAGAAAAAACTACTGACATATGACAGTAAATAAAAGAATAAACAAATGATAGTCCACTAGGTTAGGCAGGAAATTATTTATCGCATCCTCGTATTTATTATTTGCAAAAGAAATAAATGGTGTGCACTCTACTCTGCCTCAGTCACCTACGTCTATGGTAATGGTAATGTTATTCTTCGTAATTGCATATTTATATTGTATATTGCCAGCCCGCATTTATTTATACTCTACCTCTAATAATGAACGTATTTTTTAAAGATCTGGGTTAAACACATTCTTTTAGTATTCTATTCATATATGGGAGTATGATTTACATCGGATTTAAAGGTATACTTTTTTTGTATTTCATGCTTTAATGTTCTAGTAAGTGTTCCATGATAAAAAAATATTTATGTGGTAGTAGCATAGAAAAATGTTATATACAATCAAAAATATAATGAAAACAAAAAAAAGTAGTTCATTAATTGTACCAGATAATATTCTAGAGTCAAAAAAAGATCGGTTAAATCTAAATTATTTGTATTCAAAAAGCAGATAAAAAAGTTGTAGCCAGGAGAAGGTAACTCGATGGAAAAACATGAGGAAGGTAATTTAGTACCACTCCAATTAACGAGATGGCGCTCGTATCGAAATGTCAGTTGTCAGCTCGTACAAAACTTCAAAAAAATAAAATGGCTACTGCTAGTGCATTGGATTTTGATTCATCTAAATACTAAATATATTTTTCAATTTTTAATACCTTCCAATTTCTAGCATATTCTCAAAAAATATATTTTTAAATAGGTCCCGCACGATTAGAGAAAAGGTTTAACAAAAAGCTCAATTTTACCCCACCGATGCAAAGAAAGTTATTCCAGGCCAATGTAGATGGACCAAATATTTACGTCTGAACATCATCGTAGTCTAGTTTGTTTGATCTGCCATAGGCGTAGATACCTACCTCATTTTATAAATACTTTTAATATATATCATATGCAAGAAAGTATTCGTTAAAAGGAAATCGAATCATTATAAATTGGACGTTATTATACGCCTTGATTTAGACAGATGCACTTAATTGTAGTCTTACTTGGACTTAAAAAAAATCATTATAGCTCGTTAACTTGCTACAACTGAATATTAAATTATAAAACGTAAAAAAGCGAGTAAAGTGTACCTGTCTGTAAGGGCGTTTGGTTTAAACAGGGTACCAGACGTGAACTGAGCCGTTTTTGTACCCCATTCGTTTTTTTTTCTGGAAAACGAAATTTCAAAGCAAAAACCATAAAGGAAAATAAATTCTTTGCAAAAAAAAACAATTAAATTCTAAAGTATCTTTATAAATAATCATGGCAGTCTGAATCCTTTGAACTAGAGTCATCATTTGGTTGAATTATGATGGGTTGTAAAGAGGGTAATACTACATACTCATCTTCTTCTTTAATAACATGTTCGACGCAGTTTTTTCCAAAGCTCTTGGCGGTCTGCTGCTAGAACTTTACGAGTTCTACAACCTCTTTACTCAGTTCTGGAGACTGATTACATTTTCGTAATTCTGATTTTACGTTTGCCCATATTAACTCTATAGGGTTAAATATGCAATAGTAAGGAGGTAGTCTGAGAAAAGTATGACCCTGTTCTTTGCACAGCTTGTCAATATAATAAATTTTTTCCAACTTCATGCCTTTAATAACAGTAAGCAATTCTTTGTTTGTTGGGCCTTTTTTACGATCACTGGCAGGAATAAGAATATTTTTTTCAGACATAAACGCTAAAATTTGAGCTTTGTTACTGCTACTATTTGGTATTTTAAGGAGTTGCCGTGAGTGGTCCATAACGATTACTGACTGGTGGAATGTTAGGTAAGAGCTGTTCAAAACCATTTTTCAAATAATTCTGCTGTCATATCTTCATGATAATCAGCTGCACAGTTTTTAGTTTGTTTAACAGATAATAATAAAGCATTAGGCACGAAACCGTCTTTGGTTCCAGCGTGTACTATTATAATACGTTTCCCTTTAGAACATGGCCCATTCAAACAGCAATTTTTACTACTGTCAACCCAACCGAAATTTACTACATCGTGACTGTCAAACCATGTTTCATCTAGATAAATTATGTGTCTATTAGAACTTCTGTACTCTTTTATCTGACGCAAATAATCTTGTCGCCATTGAACTATCCTTGACGATTCGGTGATTGCCATCCGTTTATTTATTTTTTGTGTTTAAAACCACATGGTGACAAAACTTGACGCAATGTTTCCAAACTGGTATAAGTGTATCCTGGAAAATCTGCTACCTTTTGCTGTATTACTTCCAATGTTGGAACCCTGTTCTCCTTATATAAACTATAAATTGTTCTTCGTATAAAATCTTGGGTAGCTCTGTCAACTGATTTCAGTTTTTCTTAACATGTTTTTCGGTTTTGTGAATGATCCACAGCAACCCCTTTTGTGACTACCCGATAAATGGAAAATTTATTTACTTTAGTTAATTCAGCAATTCTTATTATGATCGCATTATCAGACTGCTGAATATTTTCCTTTTTTAAACATTCGAATATATTTAAAATAACTTGTGTTTGTATATCTAAATCCTTATTGTTAAAGTCATACCTGTCTTTAATCTCACTACATTGTGCAATTTCATTTTCTTCATTTGCCCACGGTCTAAAGAACGTCATATTTATATTTATTAAAAGAAATTTAAATTAAACCAACCACACATACAAAACACACCGCACGACAGTACTCCACTGATATCGCAGACTGTCTTCCAGGAATATTTTCGAACACTCCTCCCCTTCGTAAACCTTCGGCCAATACAGTGCATTTAAGTTTACGATTCGATGTTTTCATTGGTTAACAAAGGAGATGATGGATTTTGATACATATATATCAAGTACACGTTGACTGACCGTTCCTTTAATATTTACCGCATTGTATAAGGGGAGTAAACATTATTTTTCGTTTCTAAATTTGGCATGAGTACCGTGCGTATATATTAAATATTGATGATTCCCCACATAACTGTGTTCTGCAATTGATATTGAAAGGACTATAGTGTTTCATAAATGCATCATGCAATCTGAGTTTAATAAAATATTCCTTAAGGACAGAGTCTCCAAAGGATTTGCGATCAAATTCTGTATTGCGGGAATGCCTAGTCAAATATTTGGTAAAATAATCTACTCGCTAAAATGAATTATCGATCCGTTGAATTTGTTATTTGCTACTCACGGAGTTCTTAGCGTAGAATCATTTCTATCTGAATACGGAAACGAGGGAAGATTAATATTTTAGTACAAAAAAAAAATATAATAGTTATAATAGTTATATTATTTATTTTATTTAAATGGTAATTACAAAGCAATAAGTAATTATATAATTATTTATTTATTTTTTTTAAACGAGTTTTTTATTTGTATTTATTAATTCTATTTACCTACATACTGATTGCTAGATCCACGTTTTCAAAAAAAAAAAGATAAATTTCATTTTTTAAAATACGGAGAAAATTTATAATCTATAATTAAATGACCAATTTTTGCTTTAGCTGAAAACGAAATATTTAGATTTATAAAAATGATGTATATACATTAATACCATTAATAAAGGAATTGACAGAGCTTGGGACTTTGGATTCGGCGATTCGGGTTTAAATCCCATAGTATTTGATGGCGTATATAGTTGACACCTGTGGAAATAAATATTTACCTCTTATATTGATTTTAAAAGAATTTTTAACTCCATAAGATAGAAAAACAAATTGCTCTCATTTTCATTGTTTTACAATATAAGAAATATACAAATTTGAAAAATACTGGAATTAAATTAAAATGATTTCACTTTCCATAAGTAGGTATTAAGTGCCTAAGTCTAGACAATTTATTATTATAATACTTATTATAAGATCAAAGAAGTAGTTATTTTATTTTAAAATTCATAATGTTCATAGATTAAGGTTGTAAATCTTATTAAAGTATTAAGAAATAAAAATAATTTAATTTTGACTACCTGCATTCTAAGAAAACTGAGTTTCATTCTCATTAGAGAAAAGAATTTGAACATCACAGTAACAAAAAATTAAATTGTTTAATATTTTCCCAATTATTAGAAAAATCGATCCGTAATTTCAGAAGACTATAACTTTTTGTAAGCATATTTGTGTATAAGTAAGTCAGATCTACTTTTGTTTCCCAAATATCTGGAATAATTTATATACTATCTTTTTTGTGCATCCCGTATATCAAGTAAATCAAAGCACTGTCAAAAACTTTTCTTCAGTAATAACTTGTTGTTGACTATTCTTGAATTTCAGCAAGTATAAATTTTGTGGGAAAATTTAGACAAATGCAAATATTTAATTAAGCAGAGGTTTTTATATCTATTAATATACACTTTTACATATTTATAAGCGATCTAAATTGCCACGAATAATCGATTATCTCTATATTTAGACAATCTCCTATTCTACAAAAGAAATTGACGATTTTATGGCTCAATAGACAATTTGATCTGTATTATTCTCATCTAAAGAGCAACACAATGACAACAATAAAAAAAGAGAGGAGAAATAATACGAAAAGACGAGTTACCGGTTAAGTAAAGTATGCGTTGATGCTAAAGTAGGTCAATGGACTACATAGGCCGTTGTCCCCACCATAGACTATTCTCGGCTCCGGGTTCCCCTCTCGTAACTCCTCCTCTACTAAATCTCGTGCAGACGCAGTGACTGAATCTTCCGGCTTACGGAGAGCGTTGTCAGATTTCTCGGGTTTTAATAGATTCACCGATTTTGTACAATTATAAAAATCGCTTTACAAAATTATAAATTGGTGGAATATATGTATGAAAAAGGATTAATAATAAAGGCATATCCCAACTGAACAAGTAGCTTTATAATTTTTAGTTCACAAGACTATTATATTGCTGTTTTTGAAATGCTAATTTGTTGTATTAAAATTGCAGAAACCACTATTTTGTTCTCTGAAACTAAATTGTTTTATAAATTAGTTTTTACAATATTCTTACAGCAAAATTATAAAATAGTTTTCACGATAACTATAAAATTGTTACATAAACATTTATGCAACTATTCTATGCAACATTTCAGCAAATAAAATTAAATTGCTTTAGAGTGATTCTATATTGTTGGTTTGGATCACCTTTACAACTTTTTGGTTATACAAAAACAACTGTTTCTTTAAGCTCATAATAACGCTTTAAAAATAGTTATATAAATATTAGTGTGAGTAATTCCGCGTCAATGGCAATTTTCTTTTGATGAAAATTCTAAAATAACTGTAATGTACTGTAGAAATAGACTTCTGCAAATCAGAAAACTATTTAGAGCTATTATAAATCAATAATTTTACTTAAAAAAATCTGATGTGTCCAACACATGACTTTCCTATCTAGTTATTATAGGCTTTTTCCGGTTATTTTGTACAACCTATTGCAGCATCTCTATAAATGTTTAGAGGATACACTAAATATATGCATTGTCCACATACATCTACCTCGAAACATTTTTCTATAGATATTCATTGAAAACGAAAATACTGAAAAATTTTTATTTAGCACTTTTCCTACAATTTTTCCATTACGGTCCATTTTGGAAAAATCACCTTTTAACAAAAATTATAAAGATCGATATCGCAAACAACTTTTATTTCAACAATTTTCATAAAAATCAGAATTTTGCACATTTTGTCAAATTTCTCGAATACGGACCATTTCAGGAAATTTTTACATGGAAGAAAAATTATAGATAATATTATAAGAAATAACTTTTATTTGAACAATTTTTTTCTCCAAACATAAATAACAGATATATTCCATAAAATATAAAAACGGCCTACCATAATGTACCCCCCCCCCAGATGTTCCGACTTTGTCCAAAATCTAACCATTTCACGTCAGGCCGAAATAAAACTGATTTGTTAATTCTCTCATGCTAACAATCATTGTTTTATTGAAATAACAATAACCATTTACATTGTATATATACCTATATACCATTTATAATATTGACAATATGTAAATCTCATAGTTTTTACAATTTTTTATTAAAACCTATTATGTATTTTTAGCCTTGAAAAAGACGAAAAATAAACGTCGAAACGTCGGCAAATTAAGAAGTTAATGTTTCCTTTTGGCACGTCCTCTTCCCACTAACCTCACACTCACAAATACATTAAAAAGACGAAAACTTTTACTGAATACTTATTACTAAATAAAATTCGAGACGCTTCAAAAATTTGTATTGTATATGCTATATAATTAACAGTAATTCTTGCTGCGCATTCAAAAACGACTTTATTGTGGGTTATACACTATGTCTAAACCGCGTTATAGATGTCTCTTAGGTAGATATTGCCATTTTACTATTACCGCCTTGAATTTACCTTTACTAGATACATTTAAAAATCTTATACAATTTAAAAATGAACCAAATAGTTCTGTAATACCACGTCCATTTTGTGTTTATTACTGTTGAAAGAATGTTCCAGAAATGTTCATAGTTAATATTCTGTTTTATAAATTTTGTTCTGTAAACGTTTTTTCAGCTTATATAAAATATCAAATTGTTACTTGAGATTTTAGTATACCTATAGACTTCAAAACAGTTTTAAACATTTTGATATTAGATAAACGCAGAATATTGTATAGACAGTATCTATTATATTTAAAAAATTTATTCGATTCATTTCTCAAAGATATTATTTTTTTATAATTTTTTTTTAAGAAATAAGTATTGAATCAATCCAAGGGCTATACGTTATGAATCCCAATGAAGTAAAGGACATTTAGTTGACTAAGATACACATATGTATTTTATATAATTTAAAAACTTACAATGGCTATGTCTCATGAACCAAAGATGATAATTATTATCAGAAAAGTAACAACCAATAAAAATAATTTATTTTGTACTCTGGACTAGAAAAATTTTAAAATATTAAATTCAGATAAACATGTCATCTTATTTTTAAATAGTTTTTAATCAGAGAATTACTTTCCAAAAGGTCGATGAGGGCGAGTTCTGATAATTTGTCAAATTCATATATAAAATATAAATACCTTCTTGATGAAATTTTTGAGTTACAAGAGCAGGGATTCCCTTAGTGGTCGATACCAACCCCTTGGGGTAGAAATCAGTTTCCCAATATCTAATACAAATTTTCTATACTACAGTGTCTTTATCTAAGTTTATCAATGAGTAAATTCGTGAACATAGATCCAGTGCCTAGGTGTGATAAAAATAAGCTTGTATGCAAATTTAACAGTGTTATTGTTTCTTAAATATATATATTTTTTATTTGTTGCAGGTTTACTGCGAGTTTTATGATGGCAGACACGAAAAAAAAAGCAGACAATACAGTTTGGACTACTTGAAATTTGGATTTATTTCATCTCTATCAAATCAACACTTGCCGACGTGTCTCTTCAAAAATGGAGTACCACTTATGAAGAGTATATGTTGCCAAAAAAGGTAAGTTCTTATCATTCTTTCAAGAACTTAAGGAAAAAATAGTAAAAAGGCCATCCATAAGATCGATGTTTGCGTCATCTATGCAAGACGTTGATGGTTTACAACCTTCCTATAATATATCTTGGAAGGCAGCTTATTTTATCAGCCATTGCGGAGGTCCTCAACAATGTATTGCATAAATCGCAATTGAAAATTCGAGTCACAATTATATGATTGTACTTCCTAGATGTATCTGTTTATGGCTCAAATATAGTTAGGTGGTGTCTATTGACTTTCTTAATCAACAAAATTCATAAAATATGAATACTTTTGGCAAAAAAGGAATTTGTTTAGACTTGTTACACTATTGATCTAAAATACATGAAGAAAATCAAGGATAATCATTCTAATAGCTTTGAAAATATTTATTAATAATAAAAAAGTTGTCCATATGCTTTCAACTTAGGGGGACATACTGTATATTGGATAAAACTTTGCCGTTCGAATTCGACATAAAACTGTATAACATGTGTGACTGTAAATTCAAAAAATACAAAAAACAAATCTAATATAGAGATGAAAATTGAATTTAATATTTTACAAAAATCGAAGCAAAATATTTTCTTAATTGAGAAAGATTCTGATAAAGTGAGTTGCGAATCTAAATATTCAAATTAACGACTAGGTCCAAAGATAGCGTGTTCTAACTAGGGTTGCCAACTCAGTGAATCATAAATCCGGAAGAGAGAGAAAAAAATAGTGTAATGTTTGTTTAGTTTAAACAAAAGTTTATTTGTAAATAATTTATTTAAACACTTATTTTATTTTATAACAATACTATTCTAATTTATATATTTCGAATGTCTTTAAATTGTTCACTATTTATCTTCACTGTCTATCTATATCTTACTACGTTGTTCCTCCAACAATATTTATGTACAAATTTAAAATTATGGTAAAGGCTCCAGAATGTTCTTCGCCAAAACTAGAAACATTATCCCGTTCTTTCTCGAATAGTAATCGAAAGCGCCTCCGCCATAGTCGTCACATATGTTTAGTCTTAAGGGGTTTAATTATGTATGATATTCGGACAAGTTGAGCCACAAAGGCCAAATAAGACAAAGAGGATTAAAGCATGACTGAATAATGAAATGGCTTACATTACAATAGTAAAGAGTAAGTTTTAGCAGCTGGAAATACTATTTTATTATCGACAAAATCATAAAACTCTTTACATATGTATTTGAAATTTATGCATACTTTTATTTCAGATTTGACATGAGTTGCATTAAAACGATTATGACTTTTTGACCAGTTCAATAACTACGCTGAAAACACGCTCGGCATAGGTAAAGCGAATTAAATAAAAAAAGTTTTCTTTGCCTGATTCATCCACACATTTTTTTACTTTAATTATTACCATACAGTTTATCCTGATGCATTAATAGGCATCTTGAGAGAAGAACGCTTTTAATTCAACCCACTCAATTTCATTTTTCATAGTTCAAAGATCCGGGATATTTTAGTTACATTTCTGGAGCCGAGAGATTTTGAAAATGAAATGCCTTTTTCCGGGAGAATCCCAGAATTCCGGGAGAGTTGGCAACCCTAGTTCTAGCCCCGCCCAGAGCAGAATTTTTCAATTTTTTTTGGTTTATTATCACCCCCCAGTTTCTTTATCATTTATTTCGACAATTTAAACCGACAAAATTTTCTCAATAAACCTACAGTTTATTCATCATTTTCAACAAAATATTTTCAGTTTCAAATTCGCTGGTTTAACTTGGGAGTAAGTGGCAACGTTGTTCGGTTTTCGGTACGCGAGAATGTGACAACCTCGCCGTGGGGTAGAAGAAGGAGAACTTTGAATGTAAGTACTCGATTTTATGAGTTTGCTTTCCGGGTTTAAGGTCACGAAAGGACGTAACCGAAAAATCAGAGATACACAAATGTATACAGGGTGATTAAAAACATATAATTAAAGAATTATTTTTATGTTAACAATAATTTTACTTATAGATATATGTTTGAACTGTTTTTCGTTTACTTTTGATAGTAATAGTAATTGCAAAGGTGCAAAGCAGTAGAAGTTTTTATTAATACAATTTGATTGTTATTGTGAGATAATTAGGAAATATTAGGTTTGTTTCAACAGCTTTCTGATGTGTCTCTGACTCGTGCATAAATGCATTTGTAAACTAATCACTGCGCATGTCAGTCCGTTCATTCGTTCGTTGTTTAATCAGCGACTTGTCTTTGTTGGAACGCAAAATCCACTGGAATTGGACAAACCAAATACATGTTTGCATTGTATAAAGAGCTAAATAGTAGTCTCACCTTATGGAAGTTTCATTGGAGCGAAATGGATACTACCAATAGATGGCGCTAGTGAATATGGATAAGTCGATATTCGTTTGCAGTGGGCGGAGTTGAGGGTCCAGCAGAAATTTTTAAGAATGACTGAGACCGATCGATAAATTTCTATTTTTAGCTCTTGGATGAAATTTTATACACTCGTGATTGAATGTTTGGACTATTTTCTATCTAATGTTTGTTATTGTGCGTTAGTGCGTTTACGGGTAGTAGGTATTGTGAATGAGTTGTGTTTATGTTTTATTACTGAATTATTTTACTGTTAATAAAAGACGAGTTCCCAAAAAAAATTTGTGTAGGTATTTATAACTGGTTTGAAATTAATAAAATAGAAAATATGCTTTTGTTTTTCGTTTCCTTTACAGGTTTTATCCGAATTAATTTAAAATAAATTATATAATATTAATAATAGCAATAATAATACATTTCTTAAGTGTTGAAAAAATTGTATTTTTAATTTAAATACCTAAGTACTTAGCATAAGTAATTATAAACAACAGGTTATTTCTTTAATCTGGTGCATAACAATGTAATAAAAAAAACCCTTAAGATGGTTGGTTATAAATAATATAAATGAATTCTTAATATTGAAGTAAACACAATGGGTTCTATAAGGATTATTGGTTGGGGTTCGGCTTTGGGGGATAGGGTCGAAATATTAAAACTAAACTTGGTATATGGACGTATTATCCCATAAAAATAAAAATCGCTTTAAAAAATTCACCCCTCCACACCCCTATCTGATATGGTGAGGGTGGCATTCCCAAAAAATTAAGTTAGAACTTTTTAAATAAAACAGTTAAGTCTACGATTTTTTATACATAAAAACACAAAATTCCAATTTTTTTTGATCTTAGAAAAAATTTCGACTTTAATCTTCATAGTTCGGATGTGGGGGCTGGCATTTAAAAATAGTTACAAATACATAAAAATCTTATTTTTGGCATATTTACAATAGAAATGATTTGCAACATTTTTGTATAAATATCTTACCACCACCATCTCCTAGAGGGAGATGGAGGGTGTGGCATCCCCAAAAAATCAAATTAGAACTTAAAAAAAAAAACAGTTAAAATCTACAATTTTTTATACATATAAACCAAAATTTCAATTTTTAAATCAAATTATTAAATTAAATTATTTTTTAAATTTCTTTATTATATTTAATATTATTTCTACTTTTTCTAACAATAATCAATTTAAGATATCTACTTTGATTGAGCCAAAATATTTAGTAGAGGCAGTTTTTAATATTATACAAACATACTGTGTGTCCAAAAAAAAATATGAATTTGGCTAAACATTAACCTTTATTTCTAAAAACAGGAGAACAATGTTACTTGAAAAATGTATCTAGAATTAATGTTATCCATTTTTAGCAATACGGGAGAAGCTGAAGTGACATTTTTACAAATGAAATTAATTTCAACAAATTTATTTGAGATCATGTACAAGATTATTCACTATTAAAGACACTATTGCACTATTGCATATTCAAAAAAAAGCTTTAAATAAAAGTTTGTGAATATGACTGACTTTTTTTAAATATACCATAAAAACACGTATTCAGATTTCACGGAATACAACACAAATAAACTTTTTTAAATGGGATACCCTCTATGTTATTAAATTTCTGGGATATTTTTTTTTTAATTTCACAAATGTATATTATTGATAACCCTATCTTATACCGTCTGTTCTCTAGTAATTTAACGTTGATAATGTAAACATGAAAAAGTTAACATTACTAAAGTAAAAGCTATGAAAATCACAACTATTATGTTTGATAATAAAATAATCCAAATAGGTAGTTTACAGTGAGAAAGAAAAAGTGTAAATATTTATAAGATATTCGACATAGATTATCTATGATATTCGACGTTTAATTAATCAGGAAAGAATAAAGATCATTTCGAAAATTGAATAAAATATATATCTATGCTATCCTTATTAAAAAATATTCATGTTAAATCCTGTGAAATATGCACACCACTGATATGGTCATTTGATGACATTTTTACAAAATTCGGTCAATGTAAACATTATACAATAATAATTATAGCATAAAGGGAAGGTAATTTATATATAATAACCCTGTTAGGTACCATAAATTTTCAGTAAAAAAATTTAATTCGCACTTTTTTACGTAGATTAAAGAAAAATGTAATTTTGTGCGTTTTCTTGGTGCAGACATTTTGCGACACACTGTATATTCAAATCCAAAATGATGTATTTTCTTTTAACACATACCTAATACAAATTTATTAGCAAAATTTAAATACTTGTTATTTTCGGTATATTTCTCCTTTAGACACACACATTTTTAGTTTCATTGTCAAAAGATTTAAATAAAATTACCTGACCTTATAATATTCTATTATAATTTGATTATTAACGTAAAATTAATGTTTTGAAATTAATTTAAGTTTTACCAATTTAGAAAATAAAATTAAATAATAAAAAAAAGTGTCCACTCGGGGGTTTGAACTCGGAACCCTTCGATTCGTAGACAAGTACTCTAAATTTTCGTTATGAAGACTTATTAAAAAGTTTTACTTTTTAACGCTGACAATCAGACTGCTTTTAGTTTCATTAAAATCTCAGTTTATTTTTAAATATAGACGAATATCTTGTGGAATGCTATTATTTATTGATTCTTTACAAGAATCACTAATTTTTATTTATATTTAATCTAAATAATTAAAAAAATATATACTGACAATTAATTTTACGGAATTGTTACTTATAAAGTTCTAACATCTGACGTAGAGGGCGTATCTAACCAGTAAATAAAATCGTTAGTTCAATGATTGTACCAATAGATGGCGGGCGCGATTGCCTCCAATAACTTTTACATGGCGATTATCCTACTATAGTTCTTTATACAATGATGTTTGGTAGACAGGTATTTTAAACATTATTTAAAATACAACAAAATACATTTATTTAGCTGTTTTGAACCACCTATGGGGAATGTATAATTTTAAAAGCTTAAGATGTTTCTTTTTATTAAAAATAATTATTTATATTTTATATAAAAAAAACGTACACAAGATAAAAACAAAAATTATGTATTTCAATTGAAAGAAATAGAAACCCAAGCCACTCCAATCCATTTTGCTTTACTTTTGTTTCTTCACAAAAAATAGGACAATACAAAATCTGTGCCACTGAAAACGATATTTTTAAAGATTACCTACTAAGTAAGTGGGTGTCTATTAAAAAGAGGTTTACGAGAATAATAAAAAAAAAATCATAAATATTCTTATACCCGTTTCTTTAATTGACCAGCGATTCTCATCTGTAGTATAATCACGTGATTGATGTCATTATAGCTAATCGCATAGACACCCAGGTTATCATTATTCACTTTTTAATATTTGTGTCTTGTAGAAAACTTTCCTTTTCCATATGGTTAGTGGGGATTAACACAGAATAGGATGGTAATAAAATTGAGTTGACCCACATTGCATTCTTATGAGAAAATATTTCTCACTAAAAATCTGGTATAAATTATAGGTATTTTTAGTAAATAAAATAATTAATGTATAATCTTTACCAATGATCGGTAGCAAGTATGATGATTAGCATTAATCGCTGAATAACTAACCAGATCAAGTTTAGAACGAGACAGCTTTCGAGTTAATGTCAATATAAAATTTTATTATGATCTGACGGTAAAATGCCTTTAGATTCCCTACAACGGCTAATGAAAAACCGTCTTTTGCCCTTTCTTTTCAAGCATAACATCCTCACAGCTCATCAGTATGGCTTTCTACCTAAAAAATGCACTAGCGACGCAATGTTTTCCGTTCTTAATGAAATATACACATCACTTAATGATAAACTTTTCACCGCTTCAGTATTTTGTGACTTCGCAAAGGCCTTCGATTGTGTAAATCATGATATTTTAATTAATAAGTTACAAATTTATGGCATACGGGGTTCTCCTTTACAATGGTTTAAAACTTACCTAGAAAATAGAAATCAACAGGTGCGGGCGAATGGTGAGGATTCTACAAATCTAGCAATAAGCAGTGGAGTACCTCAAGGATCAGTATTAGGTCCAATTTTGTTTTTATTATTCATCAACGACATCACAGACTTAAGAATAAGTGGTAGAATTACTTTATTTGCTGATGACACCAGTGTAACCTGGAATAATTCTAACATGCAGACATTACAATCTATCATAAGTGAAGATCTAGTGACTATTAAGTCCTGGTCTGATTCGAATGGACTTTGTTTCAACACCAGTAAAACTATAGCATTGTCTTACAGAGGTACTTTACAACCTATAACTTTAAACAATAATCTGATCCAAACGGTGACTTCAATCAAGTTTTTAGGTCTTTATATAGACGATTCTCTAAAATGGTCTGCTCATATAGATACCTTAGCAAAAAAATTATCCTCCGCATGTTTTGCCATTAAATCGGTTTCTAAAGAGCTGACTCCTTCTACTGCATTAATAACCTACTTTTCCTTATTCGAATCTCACCTTCGCTATGGTTTACCTTTCTGGGGTTCTTGTAGCTTATACCTTTTCGAATCTATTTTTAAACTGCAAAAAAGAGCAATCCGCTATGTATTTGGTTTAAGTAGTAGGACACATTGCGAAAATTACTTCAAAAATTTCAAAATTCTAACCCTTCCTGCTCTATTTATTTTCGAATCCGTCTGCTTAGTTCGCAAGCACATTCAAAATTTATCCGAAAGACCGACTCGTAGATATCCTACAAGAAATTTAGAGACTGATGTTTATTTAACAATGCCCACTTCTGACCTATTAAAACATTCCATTACCTACAATGCCAAAAAATTGTATAATAACCTTCTGATGCAATTAAAATCTATAAATACATACGATAAGTTCCGAAGACTGGCTGAAGCTTTTCTTCTAGAAAGACCATATTACACAGTAGCAGAATTTTATAACGTACCTTAGACATTTGAGTTCCACATACAATGGCATTAATTAAATAATTAAATATTAAAGTTTAAATTTAAATTTAAATTTAAAAATTAAATTAGAATAATTATAATGACGGATATTGCATATCCATTGCAATTGTTATTCCTATTTTGTCTGTTTGTTTCTGTTTGTTTTTTCTGCTGTTTAGTTATTTTTATAATATGTTTAGTATTTAAGTTACACGCTTTGTCTATAAAATTTTTGTAAATTTTTTTACGACAATAAAGCATATCTCTCTCTCTCTCTCTCTCTATCTCTCATGTAATCGAGAATACAGGTTTTACCATTTAGAACGACACAAACGAAATATTTGAGCCTATCATTATTAAAATAAAATCGCTCGTACACGTCATTATATTTACAGATTACCATATTTATTTTATTTATTTATTTTACAAACTATTCTACAGGAAATTCTCAATTAGGCATTCCAAACAAATGAATTACCAGTGGGCAGGTTTGGCATATCTAAGGGTGGCGACATATGGTGTATTCTATCTACTTTACGTAAAATCATGAATAATGGATTACATTTAAATATTTTATGTCAAACACAATAAAAATAATATTTAAAAAACCCATCTATACATTTCTTCATAAATTGGCAGGCTTGGCGAGTACTACTTCTAATAAAAATAGCGTCCAAGTTGCAAGACTATGTCGCTACTCCCTTAAATATACAAGAATTTCCCACTGGCACCTATTGTTTGACAGGTCGTTGGAATGCCTAATTAAAGAACAGGCAAAATATGACAAAACAAATATTTCAGGAAAATACAATGAAAAAAATTACAAAAGAATAAAGATTTAAGACTAGTAAAAACGATAAAATAATCAGAAGCGTAAATGTTTTATGTCCAAAATTCTAATGTTAAATATATCCAACTCAGAGTTAATACTGTTGCAATTACTACACATGACATATAGCGGAGATTTGCTTAAAATGTTGGCGCGAGGAGTGGTCAAGTAAAAAGTATTTTGCATCTAGAAGTTTGACGGAGAATCCTAAAATTTAACATATGCAGCAAGTCTTTACAATTTATTTTGTTGGTTATGACTTTGTGCAGTGTAACCACTGAAAAATACTTGCGCCTTGCTTCAAGACTCGAAAAACTATGTCTTCCAACAGTTCATTATATGGGGTGTCAATTGGAGGATACACTTGGTCTTCTCGGAAACTTAAATATTTGAGAAACCGTCTTTGAAGAGCCTCTAATCTGGTAACGTGTACCTGGTAATTGGGACTCCATATAACCGAAGCATATTCAAACTTTGAACGGATAAACGCATAATAAAGATACTTTAACGTACTTGCATTCTTAAAATCCAGACAGATCCGAATTATGAATCCGTACATCCGGCTAGCTGTAGTTAATATACCGTTAATGTGGTTTATTGAAGGATAGTGTTGAATCAAAAGTAACGGCCCAAATCTACAAAGTTATTCGGTCTGCATACTAGAGTAATAATAAAAATAAATAAAATATTTATTTTTCAAAACATGAATACAAACAAGTAAAGAAAAAATATACGTATAAGAAAAATAAATATAAAGTTGTCGATAAGCGAACAAACGCTTGTTTCGACTGGTAAGTAAAGTTAAAAATAACATAAATGTAGTATAACGCAATGAACCCTCATTACCACCTTAATCCCTAATCCTTAGTACGGTCCGCAATTCGGTGCACTTATTTGGTCTGTGCAGGTAGTGGTCCTCAATTCGAGAACACCGGATTGAACGTTTTCAGGAATTATATTATAGAATTTTGGAGCTCGATATATATATGATCGTTGACCAATTGATTTTTGCATTTTCGGTATTAAGTGAAGCCGTTTGCGTGTGTTATATGAATGGTTTCGTATGTGAAATATTTGTTTAGTATGATAATTCATAACAACTTTAAAAAAATACAATTGACGTATATTAAATACTTTAGCTTCTTTAAATAATAAACTTGTAGGGTATGTTCTTTCTTTCTTTAAAATAATTTTCAAAAACCTTTTCTGAAGAATTTCTAGTGAATGCATGTGTGTGTTCAATGCAGCACCCCATCCTAGTGACCCATATCTAATGTGACTTTCGACCAGAGCTTGATATAGTATTTTTAATTGTGGGTACGTGAGTAAATTTGTTAAGTATCGAAATCGAGATAACATCGATCTTAATTTTTTACAGATATACTGGATGTGGATGTCCCATTTCATGAAATTGTCTAGGTAAACTCCAAGGTACTTCGTGTTGTGGCTACTTTTATAGTGAAATGCTGATTGTTGCTCGAGAAATTTAACATATTAAAATTTGGTTCTGAGGATAAGTTTCAATAAAAAGGTATGTAGAATGTCTTGTCCATATTTAATGTAAGTAGTCTATGATTTAGCCAAGCTTTGATGTCAAGGAAGTCTAATTCTACTTTTGTTTTCAGGTTCTGCCATGTATCTGCGGTGTAAAAAATGACTATATCATCAGCAAACCCTATTATATCTCCTTGAGATTTGATGGAGAATAGTCCATTTACATAAATGTTAAATAGAGTGGGTCCCAAGACGGTACCTTGAGGCACACCGTATTTTATTTCCCCATTTTCACTATAAGTATCTAAGTGTCTTACATTTTGTGTCCTTTCTGATAGATAACTTTTAAATAGTTGTAGTGAATTGTTCCTTATTCCATTTTCCTCCAAGGTTTCAAGCAGTAAGCTATGGCTAACTGTGTCGAAGGCTTTCGAAAGGTCCAAAAAAACACATAAACATGGTTTACTGTTGTCAAGAGCAAGGTGGATTTTATTTGTAATTTCGACTATTGCGTCCTCCGTAGACTTATGCTTTCTAAATCCATACTGATTTGGTGAAAGTAATTTGTATTTTTGAATAAATGAGTTGACGCGCTTTTCTATTATCTTTTCGAAGACCTTTGACAAGCTAGTTATTAAGGACATTGGGCGGTAATTGGAAGAACAACTTGCATCTCCTTTTTTAAAAATAGGTACAACTATGTTTTTTTAAACGATGTGGGCCAAGTACCAGAATCTATACACCTATTAAATATATGTGTTAATGGCTTTTCAATATATTTGGATGTTTTCTTTAATACCTCGGGTCTAATGTTATCAAATCCAGGAGCTTTTCTAAGTTTTAATTTTGCAATTGTGTCCTTCACCTCGTATTCGTCTGTGTGAAGCAATACAAAACTATTAGTTAAAGCATGTTTTGGTGGTCGATATAAAGGATCAGGCTGTATATTATTTGCTAGGCTTTCACCCACTTTTATAAATGAATCATTTAGATAATTGGCTATGTTCTTCGGATTTGTTATTCTTTTTCCATTTTCGTCTTCTAGGTAGTCTATACTTTTGTGTTTTCTTTTAGTGTTACCTATTTCATTTACAATGTTCCAAAGTTGTGTAGCATTAGATTGATTATTATTAATCTGCGACTGATAATAGTCAAATTTGCATTTCCTTATTAGGTGATTTACAAGATTTCTTTGTACATTATATCTTTGTTTTAGGATGAGATCATTAGGGTTATCCTTGGATTGTTTAAATAGTTTATTTTTTTTATTAACAGATTTTATAAGACCGTTTGTTATCCATGGTGTAATTTTTGTGTCTCTTCTCTTGCATGTTTTATATGTCGTGCTGTCTTGTAGTGCTTTGTTTAAAATGTTAATCAATGCATCTGTTTCAGAGTCCACACTAGAAGTGTTGTAAATAGATTCCCAAGGGATTTTATCAAGTGCTTCGTATAGTTTGTCATATTTGATGTAGTCCTTCTGTACCGGACGTTGTGCTTGAGAAGGAGTGAGTTTATGGACAATTTGTAAGGCGGTGGAATAATGATCGGTAATATTTGTCTTTATAATTAATGGCAATATTTGATCTGCTATTGTTGTCATTTTAGACCTTATAAAAATATGATCAAGACATGTTTTTGTATTGCCCTGTACCCTCGTTGGACTATTTATTAGAGATGTATAATCATATTCATTCATAATATTAAGATATTCATTAACATGATGGTCATCTGCTAGTAAGTCAATATTAATATCGCCCAAGAAAATATTAACGAGATCATTATTTTTATCGTTATCTTGTAGATATTCCTGCAGATGTTCATTGAATTCGATAGCAGACAATGACGGCGATCTATAATAAGCTGTGATTTTATAGTTTTTGTTTTTAGAAAATTTTATAGTTACCCGAATCGAATTACTGTATCCTAGTTTAAAATCTGATAATCGTAGTTATAAATTGATTTAATGAATATAACCACACCATCATTTTGGTTTACGTTACTAGCATTGTATATAGTATTGTAACCAGTAATATTGTATAAGTCAATATTGTCAATTATTCTTGTTTCTGTGAAAACAACACAGTCAATATCACTATCCAAGTTATTCAGAAAAGTTTTATATTCGTCCAAGTTTTTATTCAAACTACGAATGTTGTTATGAATTATTTTAAAATTATTAAATTTGT
Source organism: Psylliodes chrysocephalus (assembly GCA_927349885.1). NCBI lineage: Eukaryota > Metazoa > Arthropoda > Insecta > Coleoptera > Chrysomelidae > Psylliodes > Psylliodes chrysocephalus. Next base: position 21,957,527 of record OV651829.1, on the reverse strand, counting down.
TTATTTTTAATATATTTTTGAGCTCATTTACCCCTTCCAAAGTATAATCCTGAATACATTCGAGTTTAAATTTGTTTAGATATGGATCCATGATAGTAGTTAAGTAAATAAAATAGATTTAAAATAATTATACAAACGTAGATGCCGTTAAAAATATTTCACTTAACACATTTATAAAAACTCTGTAATCAATAGTATTGCCTATACGGTAATTGTAAGCAATTGGATCAAAGCTTAGTAAATAAGACTTAAGGTTATTTTCCCGACACCATTCGATAATTCTCAGAAGATTTTCAGATAGCCTTTCACAATCTGCGACGTTCTTAATTGTTGTGTAAAATTTAAAGTTGTTGGCGTAAATTAAAGAATCAACATCAACTACATCCACGATGTCATTAATGAAAATGTTAAACAGCAACGGGCCTAGATTTGATCCCTGAGGAACACCGGAGGTGGCAGAATACTGATCAGATTTAAATCCATTTAATTGAACGTATTGTGTTCTTTTGGTATAAGAAGCCGAATAAGATTGTTTGAAAGTCCAAAAGAGGCTAATTTTTTTACCAAAATATCGTGGTCAAGCTGATAAAATACATTTTTCATATCTGTATAAATAACATCTGTCTGAGTTCGGTTGTCAATGTTTTCCAAAATATATTGTGTAATTATGGAGAGATTTGTAACTGTTGAACGACCTTTTACAAAGCCATGTTGTTGATCCGATATTATGTTGCGGACGTGTTGGCAAACTATACGTTCCAGCAACATTTCAAACATTTTACTAAAGTTACAGATGACAGAACGATAGTTTTCCACCTCAGTTTTATTTTCTTTTTTATATATGGGACAAACCTTAGCCTTTTTCCACAGTGACGGTATGGTTTTAGTCCGGGTGCACATATTTATAAGTATAGTTAAAGGAGGAGCCAGTGTTACAACACAGTCTTTTAAAAGGAAAGCAGGAATATGGTCAGGCCCAGTGGTCCGTTGGGCTTTTCTGATTTGAAACTATCTAATACTTGGTTTTCTAAAAAGCTAGTAATGTTTAAGTGATACATGTGGCTTTCGTTTATCGAGACATTTGTGGCTGAAGACTGCACATAAGATTTACTAAAGAAGGTAGCAAAGCCATTTAATTTATCTGATGGATTAAGAAGAAAGTTACCTTCATAGATCATGATATGGAACGATTACAGCGGTAGCTTCCTAAAATATTTATATTTTAAAGATGATGGTATCTGTCCATTTATCTGATATGCTCATACTACTCTATTGGGAGATAGGGCCAATTAAATTTTATTCACAAAATCATATGTGGACTTATTGGCTACTCTTTATGATTAACTTTCTTGTATCTAGAAATACATCTGGAGTAAATTACTCTTTCTGATTACTAAGTACGAAGACTAACATAACTTTGTTTAGAATAAAACAACTATTATAATCAAATTGGTGCCTTACTTGATATTTTGCATTGCTTCAATAAAACATATACTTGGTTGAGTAAAATTGGCGGAACACTGGATTTGTGGCTTAGTTATGGATTGTACTGGAAATTGATTTAATTAAATTTTTTCGTATATTTTATTCACTATTAAATAACTTTTTGGGGTTTTCGTCATATCTCATATTTATCAAGAAGTGACGCCATCAGATGAAATTTTAAAGGAATTACTATTTCTGAATATGTATTATTGAGTATTATTTCGGTATGTAGGTACTTTACAAAATGTTTTTTGAGTTATTTGCAATTGTTATGTAAATGGTAGAATTATCTGTTTGAGTAAATTAACAAGGTATATAACAAATATTTTTTAATGACTTTAGGTAATGTAGTTCTTTGTGGCTTCTTAATAATTTGAGCCTAGGTCATTCAGAAGTTTTCTTAAAACTCTTTTAATCTTCGTCTTCTATGTTATCTTTTACTGATTTATTGAAATTCTGAACTGTATAAAAACAGATAAAAATCTGTCAGAATAAGAAAAAGAAATAGAAGAAAACTAGGCAATTACCTTCTTTTAAGTATTTTTCATAAATAGTAAGATAAAAATTATGATTTATGAATTATATTTTACTTTTTAATTTTCAATGACGTTACATAATTTTGAATAATTTTATTTTTCAGCTATACTTTTTATCGGCGGGTCCTTTTTGCCCACAAATCTCTGTTTTCTACCTGTGTAAGTAAAGGGGTGCGTTAATCTTACTGGTATTTTGCCCACAGTAGCATTCAGGTACCTAAACCCGCAAATTACATCCGCCCACAAATAGGTACCTACCTGATTATTAATAATTCTAATAGGTACTTACTTTGGGTGTTTACTGTTTATATTTCAGTCAGTTTTTATACGTTGATGATTGTAATTCGAGTGTTTATAAACAATAATTATTTCTATAATGTCAGCTACATTGATTAAAAGCACACGCGGTAAAGATGTACTCCTTTTGGAGAATTTTACGTTTGCCAAAGATAGAGAAATGAAAAGTGGAGAAGTTTCTTGGAGATGCTCCCAAAGAAAAACAAATGCTTGTAATGCCACTGTATTTACAATTGGTCCTGAACTTTTAGTATCCAGAGGCAACCTAATTCATAGCCATGAAGCAAATGAACCGAAATTAAACAGGAAAATTATTTCTAATTCGTGTAAGCGAAAAGCAGTTGATGATATTTCGGAAAAACCTTCTAAAATTATCCGTAAAGTACTTGCTACTAATTTACCAGAGTCACTAACTACAATTGATGTGTCCTAAATAAGAAAAACTATATACAACAGTCGTCGCAAAATACTACCAGGTCCATTACCTACAAATATACAAGAAGTGCATGATGCAGTTGACTTATATTCTAATACATTTAAAACCAGTAAAGGTGAACATTTTCTTTTAATAAATAGCAGAGAAAATAATATTATTGTATTTACATGTGAGACAAATATTCGTACTTTGTGTAAAATGAACGTCTTGTATATGGATGGAACATTTTCGTATTGTACAAAGTTTTTCCTACAATTATTTACCATTCATGGGCTGTGTAATGGACACTATGTGCCCCTGGTATATTGTTTATTACCAAACAAATCTACCGATATATACAAACATTTGTTTTCGTTATTGCATTATAAAATTTTGGAAACTTACAGTATTGCTTTAAATCCATCTAAAGTGTTCGTTGATTTTGAAATAGCAATTCATAAGGCGTTAATTTATATGTGGCCTAATACTGTAATCAATGGCTGCCGATTTCATCTACATCAAGCGTGGTATCGTAAAATTCAGTCTCTGGGATTAATGACTGAATATACAACTAACAGTGATACCGGAAAATGGCTTAAAACATCATTTGGGTTGACATATTTAAACGCCGATGAAGTTGGAGACTGTTTTGTGTTTGACTTAATGGCAAGTAAACCAGAAAATGCCGTTCTCGATAGGTATGCCGATTACCTATTAGAAACATATATTGAAGAAAATTCTACATTTCCTCCAAGTATATGGGCAGAAAAAACAGCTTCAATTACAAGAACTACAAATGCCTGTGAGTCGTTTCATTCAAGGTTTAATTCTTCATTCTACTGTACACATCCTTCTGTATATATTTTTATAGAAAAGCTTAAAGACTTTCAAATCGACACGTATGTCACAATACAAAGCTTAAGTATACCTAAGAAAATCAAAGACAAAAGTGTAAAACAAAAAATTCAGTGTTTAGAAAAATTTATACAGCGATTTGATCAGCAGCAAATCAGCAGATTAGAGTATATAAAATTTGTATCACATTTATCCCTCCCAGTTGAAAAATATGTAAATAAAATATAAATATATAAAAAATATAATATAACTTATGTATACTTACTTTTTTATAATAATAAAAATTAGTGTTTAATATAATTTTTAGTTTAATTAATAATGTGTTTTTACTTTTCGATAATATATAAAAAATAATAAATGAAAGATATATCTATTATGATTTATTTAGTTAGAAATAAATTTGGGCAAAATACCAACAGGATTAAGATGACCTTTTACTTACTGTGGGCAAATTACCTATAGGATTAGCAGCTTTAAATATTTTGTGGGCAAATTACCTCCGCCCCTTTTTATGTAGTAAATATAATAATTAACATACATTGTGTCGCAAAATTTTTGCAATTGTTAAACTTTTTTTTAAATCAATGTAAAAATATATTATTTTTATCGAAATCTATGCGGGTTTAAATTAGTTTATCAAATTTAATTTATTGAGTAAAAGCTAATTTTTATCGTGCCTACAAAGAAAAAATTATTTCATATAGGCTGTTATTTTATATTTGCTGATAAATATTGATTCTAAACAAGTTTTCCAATTAACATATTTTTCTATTTATAAATTACAAAATTTGTATTTTTGGGTCTTCTTCTTCTTCTGCATTTTATGTTGAACAGTATTGCCATCTCGAAAACCGTAAGAGTTACAAAGTCGGTTAAATGGGAACTAATTAAGTAATGTTTTAAAACCGAGAACATCAGGACCGGTTTCCAAGATATTTAAGGAAAACCAAATAATTATATTTTCGATGGTATTGCGTTTATTTTACAGATTAGAAAAAAATTGTAATTATATTTTTTATTTGGTATTAGGTAGTGCTTAATTTACCGTAGACAGATTTTTTATACAATGTTTCATTTCTGCTTGGCCACCATCAATTATATTTTTTTGAATAATTATTATTTTAAAATTAATCGCAGTTTCGTTACATCTGCTTCTTTTATCAAAAATATAATGGGAATACTACCTGAGCCATACGGTGATTGGTTGATTTAATTTTTTTGCAGTGCTCTTAGTACACGGAAAAAAATGTGACTAGAAAATTTTACTACAATGTTGTAGTAGTAGACTTGTAGAAAAATACTTAACAATTTGTAGAAAATTTTACTACAATTTATAGTTAAAAACTATTCATTATTGTAGCAATTGAATTGTCGAATAAAATGCTACAACAATAGGAAAAAAGTCCACAATGTTTAGTATATTTTACTATTGTTTGTAGAAGTAGAAATTTATTACAATTATCGTAATTACTACTACTAATTCTGTAAAAATTTGTACAAATATTAATAATTATCTCTACAAAAAATAGTAATTTTCTCTACAAAAAATAGTAATACTTTACATCCCTTCTTATGAAAAAAATTAAATTTTGTTCAAAAATATTCTATATTGTAGAAATTCTAAGTCATGTGAACAAAACAGAATTCTGCTATTGGCCAACGTTTTCTGACGACGATCATAAATGGCCAGACAGCAGTAGCCGTTCGCTATGTTCACATAACAAAGCATGGTACATATACGAGTACCTATAACACATTATTATATTATAAGCACCGATGCGTTTGAGAAAATTTTAATAATAAATTCTATTGGTGGTAAGTATATATTTATTATTATTTCTGAATAATTTACCTTTAGATAACTAATTTAAATAACCTTAGTAGATTATTTTAAAAAAATAGTTGTGGCCAACGATCGAATGTTGTGCCCAACAATCGAATTTTGTGCCAAGTTCAATGATGTTTTTTTGTCTTAATTGTGACATACCTACTTTTTCATTTTTGTAACTTATCTGACTTAGTCATTTAATATCCAAATCAGTGTAAAGGTGATAAATATCCCCGTTTTAAGGGTATGAACAGTTCAATTGGTATTAATTTTTATTTCATATTTTTCAGGTGCAGAAAAGCCAACTGAGACTGAGGGCGCTATTATTACTGTTATTTATTACATAATGTAATTAAGACTTTGTATCTTTTACATTAAAACAATAAATTGAATATTTTATTAAGGAACATTTTTTTCTAGGTTATAATTATAATAATTATGGAATACTACTGCAAATTTTATTAAAAATTACTACAATTTGTATGAATTTTTACTATTTATTGTGTAAAATTTTCGTATTTATTTTCATAAAACGCAATACAATTTTGATATAAATTCATACAATGAATAGCAAAAATTATTACAATTTGTAGAACAATTCTTATGATGCATTTGGATATTTTTACTAAATATTGTAGATAATAACTCTACAATACATTCTCCACAAATATTTGGAAATTTTTACTACACATTGTCCCTGTCCCTATATGTACTATTCATTGTAGAGAAAAAATCTATAATTGTAGAAATTTGTTGTACAATTTTTTTTCCGTGTACCTAGAAAGGATATGATAGTCGGCCAGTTGAAGGCAATAGCATACTATTTCGTTTTGTAATCTGTGCGTCGATAAGCTAATATCCATGTGGGTGTAGAAAAATAATTTCAGGAGTGTAGTTTTAGCAGTAATCTAAGTAAAAAAGCATAATAAAAAATACAGGTCTGCATTAAAACAACAAAATTTATAGTGACCTTGCAATAGCAATAATAAAAAGGATCAGAACGTCCTAAACTACTAATGTGTATTACATGATTGAATTTAGGATTAAAAGTATTTTTTTAATATAGAATAAAAAATACAGATCCGTATTCAAAAAATATACTTGATGGTGGCTCTCCAGAAACGAAACGTTGTATAAAAAACCTGTCTGCAGTAAATTAAGTGCTACTTAATACCAAATAAAAAATTTAATTACAATTTTTTTTTAATTCGTAAAATAAAGGCAATACAATCGAAAATTAAAAATAGAGTTACTTGGTTTTCCTAAAATATCTTGGAAACCGGTCCTGATGTTTTTGGTTTTAAAGCATCACTAAATTAGTCTTGCAATAGTACAACTTATTTCCCATTTAACCGACTTTGTAACTCTTACGGTTTTCGACACAGCAATACTGTTTAATATAAAAATTAGCCACCCTGTATAGTACAAAATTTAAACATTTACGGGCCATGCACAGGGTTACCAACCATCCGCAATTATGACGGACAATCCAGCATTTAGATAATGTGTCCGTCAGTCCGTCAAATCTTAGTTATTGACCGTCCAAGTGCCCAGATCGTAATCGTAAATATGTTAGGATTGTAATTTACGAATTATCACACGAATTGATTATATTTATTAAATTTATTATTACTGGGACACTTTGGCGTTCATTCAGGTGGGTGCTCTTGTGTCCGTGCGTGTGCGTGTATGTGTACTTAGTCAGAATATATATTTTGTCCCATTTTAGCGTAGTCTTGCTCTGCTGTATGGTGTGCTGTGCTGTGAACGCAGTGTGTTTGTGGTTATTATCAGAGACAATCCAGCGAGACGTGTAACTCAATGTATTTTTTTTGTTCGGTAAAAGTTATTTGGGCGATTGTAACCACAACCAGTCTATGATGGCGCCACTAGTAAATAGCGGGAAAATTAAAAATGCTTTAGGGCGGGAAATTCAAACATGGATTCATAAATAAATAGTTTTTCTATACAAATTTACAGGAGAAACAAAAACTATTGTTTCACTGTATATTAAAAAAATATAAAAGCTTCCAATAACTACAAATTTTTTATCACATAAATAATCATTTTAATAAAGGAAGTTTTAATCAGTTTAATATAAACAGTGAACATAGTTTTTATTACTCTTGTAAATTTCGCTAAAAAAAACTTGAAAATTCTATTGATTATTAAATATTTAAACTTGGAAAAATAATACACCAAACTCTTTTTCTATACATTATATTTTTGTAAGGTACAGAAAAACAAACTACAATTGCTTCGTTAAGAAAGTACCTCGTATCATTTTGTGACAAATTACAAAGGAAGTAACAGTTGTTATATATTCATAATATATTTAAAAACTAATGTAACAAATATTTTATAAAGTATAGTATCGATACCTTTTTGCCAGACTATCATAAGTGCCATTTGAACAAATGTCACTTATATTAGTCTGGCAAAAAGGTATGGATATGTTATGACTGTTTATTTTAATAGAAACCATGGAAACGAAACACACATACACTCAACACAAATGTATAAGGCCCGAGTCAAGTAAGTTCCCATCCTGTAAACTGGATCGAAACCTGCTAGACCCCTGCTAACTCCTCTTATAGTAATCAAGATCAATAGATTTATATGCCATGCCTTCTAAAAGGGAATGAAGGATGACATACTATCATCATTTAAACAGGACGTTGCTGAAGGCTTACCCCTGTTATTTCGTTTGTTTGTGTATCTTGTGTGTGTGCATTCCTGTTGTGTCCCCAGTCATGTAAAAGTTTTCCTAGTCTCCTAATTTGGTTACTAGGTGGACCTTCTCCAACTAGTAGTCTAATCTATTCGATCTGTTCAGAAGCAGGAGGTACTTTTCAAACATAGCAAATAATATTATTAATAATAAACACTATTTAAAGATAAATACATTTTTGTAATTGCCCCTTACCTTTCTCTTACACCACCAGGGTATACCTATTTTCCATATTTCCTTAATTATAGATTATCTTACAATGTTCGAATGAATATACATGAAAAATCTAATTTCATATTTAACTCTTTTTCAATTTCATTTGAAACAATAATTGGTACCTATATTACAATTTATTATCAAAGAAAATTTCTAATAAAGTTATAGCAAATCCTACTTAAACTACTGGTTATTCTGCAGGATAAATTAACTTTTCTTGAGATTGATCTCTCTATAAAATCCAAAACCGACCTGATGTCCCCAAATTTATTTTCCAATGCATCCCGATTTAAAATTTTGCCCTTTTGTGATTCAATTTTTTTTTCTTCCTTTAGAGTGGCTGTTAGAGGTAGGTGTATGTAAGAAATAGCTAATCTCTAATCATTTCAAAAGTCCTTTGCCAATACTACATGTGCAGATTTTTTACTCAGCATACATTTTACTTTTCTAGTAGATAGGAACTTTGTGCTGCCATTAAAGCTGTCCAGACATTCATCTACCTACTTAATGAACACAAGTAGCTGTAACAATGGATCTCTGTTCCAATTCACCTAAAATAATTATAGTCATTGTGTAATATATTATTAAACACACACATTATACAGTGGTTTTCTTAATAAATTGGAAATTACTTACCTCTAGAAAGAAATGTGTACAAAAACGCGAGTTTGGTTCCAGAAATTGCTTCATGCAAAAAATAATATGCAAAAATAAACATTCCCCCCCAAATAAAATTAATTAAACAACAAAATCAGACTAAAAGAAATATACGGGGCCCAAATTAAATTAATTTTAATAAAATGCACATGTTCATAACAACATTCATAACATTGTCAGTTGTCAGTTTTAATACTTTTAATCGATATTTCTACGTCAAAAAACCAGCAACACTAGCGCCCTCTGAAAATGGTGTTAGTTTTATTGGAGAGAGATAGACATATGTAAAGATTAATGTAAAAGAAAAAGAGGGTCATATATGTAATTTAAATGGACCACCGAACATATTTTCCTATTAAGTTACACGTCTCTGTTGTCTCTGTTATTATTGACTTTTAAAATGAGCGATTTCCAAGACAGTGCTGACAATGGCAGCAGTGATACACATAAAGAGAAACCCCCTACAAAAAACGACTTTGTTATTTTATTCCTAAGTTTTTTTTTTGGTTCAGTTCATCTTTTTTATTTTTTTTGTTTCTATTTGAAACTTGTGACATAGGTATTCTTTTTTTGTACCTTAAATAAAAACTTTGCGATTATTTAATTATTTGTAAAAACAACTCAAACTATCTTCACAAAAATTAGGTACGGATTTCTTAAAAAATAGGAAATTTTGATTAAAAGAATGAAAATGGACTGCGTTTTTTTTATTCCCTCTAAAATCCACTGTCTGTCCGTCATATCTGTTTCAAAAACCTGGTAACCCCGGCCATGCACCAACTTTCATCAATAAAAACATTTTCTGAGAAATGCAGCCTTTTTGTTACACACTGTATAAGAAATTTTCTGTAAATAGAAATCATTAAAGGGACAAGCATGTATTGAATACTCTTTGAGCTGTATACAAGCGTGAGCATTTGTATCGGTACGAAAATACAATTTATTCCGACACGGCAAGGCGGCTTTGACTGCCTCCGGTTATAGGTTAAAGAGATGCTGCGCGTACGTCCTTAACACGACTAATGGATAAACTTAAACAGGTATTAAAGAAGAACATCGCTCGAATTGAAAAAGAAATGTCTGCGAGGAAGAGACTCTTTATTTTTGTGCTAAATTTCTTATTCAATAATAAAAATAATAGTAGTAAGTAAATCTTAGGTAATAAATAGGAAATGTTTATTTCCATTCTGGCTGCAAGTAAAATTTATATTAAGTGCAAGGGAAATTGTTATCTGTGTTAATATACTTCGCAATTCATTGCAAGAAGGTCTCCCTCCAATTTAAGTCACTAAACAAGTACTACAACTTAGTAAAGGAAACAATGTAACAAGCAAATTTGTGCTATAAAGTTTGAAGCTTCCTTCCGACCCTAAAGCTTTTAGATAAGTTTTACATTTTATTTCTTGTAACTTCAGTCATAAATGTACTAATTTTAAAAGTTATTTTGTCCTATGAAACTCTCTTCCTTACTGTATCTAAAGTATGTACTTTTGTAATAATTGGCATTATTATTATTTGAAAAAATCTAAAGAATTTACCAAAAATTCTAAATAAGTATTTATTGTTTAAATTAAATAATTAAAAAGACACGTATGAAAATGAAACAAACCTTCAGGTTATTAATCTACATTGAACGTGACATTTTTAAATACAACCAACCATCACGTAAATTTTGGTTTATATAGAGAGGAGACAAAAGAAAGGGAAACTTGGGTAAACTCTCAGTCGAGTTCGGATTAAGATCCATAATTTTCTCCCCAGGGGCGAAAGCTCTCGTTTTGTATTATAAAGTAACCCAGCAAACATTTTCTATAACACTAGTTATAACTCGACTTTGTTAAAGACGAATTTACTTATTGAGGTAATTATTACGTAAAATTGACTAAAAAAATATACCTCTTATGTAAATTTACCAAACGGTTTTAATTTATATTTAAATTTAAGTAAATTATACCAAGAAATCTACCTTTTACACAAATCTGCTTAAAAGTAACTTTAACCATATCAGCAAGGGAAAAGCTACTAATAAAAATAACCAACAATTACTTCAAAGTTAAATTTCCTTTGTAGTAAAATTAGGTGCCATATTTAGGTCATATCTACCAGTTTGACAACTAAAAATCGTCTTTATAGTAGAATTTCCAACTAGGTAGATTTGGTTAAAAATTCTACGTAATTTTATGCCTCCATAGTAACCTATTTGGCCGCTTTTATTTAGTCTCCTTTAAAGTAATATTAGGTCGAGATCGTAGCAAAATTCTACCGGTTTATCTACCTAATTTCAACCAAATAGTCGAATACTCATTTAGTTGACCTATAAGTCATCTTGAAGAAATATTTATTAACTTTGTTGTAGCAATTACCTGAAAAATCTACCACAAAGTAATTTCGACTAAAAAGCACCAATTTAAAAAGAGTCATACATGACCTATTTGTAAAATTTTTATTATTTAGGTTATTTTAACAATTAGGTTGTTCAGTTACTGTCTTCGTCTTTATTCTTAAGAATTTCGGTCATTTTAAAAGCCATTACAGTCGTAATCTTAATTTACGTGTGGTGTAGATGGAGCTTTAAATGAGTGCGAAAAATAATTAATAAAATGAGTTCGAAAAATAATAAATCATATCGGTATACTTCCGATTTTTATCGTAAAGTGAAACATCTAAATTCTCAAGTGCAGAACAACGTGACCTAAATATGTTATATTTACCTATAGGTAAATTTTTTATAAAACTTATAAGTTATTATTTCTTTAAATAGGTAAAGTTAACTAATATGTCGTGAAATTGAAGTTAATTCAACTTAGTAAAAAGGTATTTGTAAAATACGTAGATTTCCTTAGTCATAATAACTTTTAGGTCGAATTCGCACAATACGCCATATTTTCTTAACGTAATTAAAGTAGATTCCAAATTTTAAATTTTTAAAATGACCATAACTAGAACATACGAAAGAAAATAACGAAAAACGAAACATTATTGATTTTCTAAAGTGATACACAACAAACGTAACATAGTTTTAGCTCATAATATTATTATTATTTTTTTACATGATCATATTTTTTTCTTATATTTTTTTATTTTGGAGTATTTTGGAAGGGCATTGTTATTTTTCTAAGTAGAACTGTTAACATGCACGACAAAATTTTCTTCGCATTAATTTCAACAAGCGTGAACTGTATATTCACCGCAATTATATATATTTTTGTCACCGACATTTATTTATTTTCAATCTTTCATGTGAATTAGGTATATGTTTTAGTTGTGTTGGTGACTTCTTACAATATTTCTACTTATATATAGATAAAAATACCAAATAAGTATAAAATTTCTTTTCGTACACTTGGAGGCATACGTCATCTGCAAATATTTTGGTAGTTTCTACCTAAACTTAGTTAAATCAACGTCGAATTAACGTTATACTGACGTCAAATTTCCCTAGAGAGGTATTACTAATCAAACGTACTGGGCTACTACAATGTGGATTTAGATGTAATTCTACCTATTTTGGTAAATAAAACCAAATTTCGACGTCGTCTTATTCTCCACTTATGTCGAATCCACGTCAAGCCAACGTACATTTTACTTAATTATGGTAAAATCTAATTTTGCGACCAAATTTATTATATATAATTTAGGTAGTATCGACGTCAAATTACACCTAAATGTTTGCTGGGAAATGTGTAGAGTAAAGTAAAGTTTTGTGTACGATGTGAATTATAGGTAAATATTTTAACTTAATTTTAAAGTGTTTTGTTTAATAATAATTGATTGATTGATTTACATATAAATGCCAATTTTACATTTTCGTCCCAAATTATATTTATCTTATGCATATCTTTATATTACTATGTAGTTATAGTGCTGTATTCCCTAAAATGGAATATTATTCATTTTTTTGGTAAGACTATTTGTCAAATTTTATATTTATTGTTAATATACATTTGTTAATGTTTTAATACTTTTATTAATCTCTCCTTCCTTTCCAAACCAGAAAAATACTCCGAGCATTTGAGAAGCCTCGGTGTTTCTATTCCCTTAGGACTATAAGAGTCTAAAACTAGTTGCCAAGAACCGCTCGAATATGCTATTAAGGGATGATTTTTTTATTCTATTAATTTAATTTTTTTATTATTTTTATTTGCCACTGGTGAATGGATGTTTCTTCAGGACTCCAGGACCCTTTGGCTGGTGACGGCGCTGCCCTAATCCCTTAATAGTATATTAACAACAGTAGCTAAAGACCTATCAATAGTGAGTTATTGTAAGTTCACTTAAGGTCAGTCACTATTAGTGTCGCTTTTATTTTGACATCTGAGCATGCATAGATCACTAACTTTATTAAAGATTGTGCCTGTCCATAATAAGAGAGTTATTGTAAGTTCACTTAGGGTCAGTCACTATTAGTGCCGCTCTTATTTTGACATCTAAGCATGCGCAGATGTTTATGTTCTAAAACTGACTTTATTAAGGATTGTGCCTGTCCTTAATTGTGGATGTATAAGGGCAGCAGGTAGTGGCGACTTTATAGCTTTCGGTTGCGCTCGTCATTTAAACCTTCTAAAATTATAATTTCTAATGCCTCTTTAATATTAGGTACTATTATAGAATTTATTTGACTCTAATTACGATGTCACTATTAGTGGCTGGCTTTATAGAAATTTGCAATATTTCTCTATTAAGGACAGGCACAATCTTTATTAAAGTTAGTGATCTGCGCATGCTCAGATGTCAAAATAAGAGTGGCACTAATAGATTAAGGTCATTAAGTGAACTTGCAATAACTCTCGCAGTTACAAATGGTCGTTAGGCAAGTTGGTTGTTACATTTGGTGACGAGCGTTGGTACTTTTAGACAGTTGGTTGTTACACTTTTACAGTAAAATATAAAATATAAAGATTTAATAGATAGAAATGTGCCGAAATGTATAATCTCAAATCGGTGTTTTCCGCCATGGTTCACGGGCAGCATTATCATAAAACTTAAAATTAAACATCGTGTTTGGAAATCCTGGAAGAAAAACAGTGATAACTCTAAATTAAATAATTTCAAATGTCTTCGAAAAGAGATAAAGAATGAGACTACCATCGCTTTCAAAAATTATTATAAAAAATCTGAACGCGAAATCCAACAAGACTCTAAAGAATTTTGGAGGTATATAAAAAATAATCAAAACAACAATGCATTATAATAATGAAAATTATAATAATCCACAGGAAATAGCTAATGCATTTACAAAATTCTTTCAAAATTCATTTTTTCAAACACAATTAATAATTTTACGGCAACAATTACTACAGAAGTAATTATCAAAACTTTAATAAACAATTATATACCATCACACATGACCAAGGTAGCCAATTCGAGTCACATTTATTTAAAGAATTTAGCAAAAAATTAGGTTTTAAAAATTTACATCCGGAAACTATTGGAATAATAGAACGTTTCCACATAGTTCAAGCAACGAATGGCTAAAAAAAGGTATAGAGGTAAATGAATTGAACACAATATTTTACTTCGTAACTTTGTTAGTACTTGTTAGGAGGTGAACATATCAAAAGTCCCCTTTTTTTCGGATTTTCGCTTATATCCCGGAAAATATGCGTGCTAGCGACATGACTATTCAGTATAAAATGAAATCCTATTAAATTTGTTACCAGTTTTACTAAGTCAGTTATTTCGATATCTTGTTTTCTATATATCAGCTCTTGAAAGTCTGTAATTTTGGAAAAAGAACATTTTTTCCTTACATATTTTGCTTTTTTGACCAGATAACTCTTCAACGATCTAGCTAAAAAATAAATGCTGACCATAGGTTTGTAGATAATTAAATTCCCTTCAATAATATATATGACTCTCTTATTTTATTAATTTTCCTTTAAATGTTAAAGCAATTTCAAGTGTTGCCACAACTGTTGACTAATGAATCTTTTAATTTCATATGGGTTTAATAATTTTTTTGAGCGGGAAGGCTACATCGTGATCTCCACATAATCATACCTTTATTTTTGACTTACATGTCATTTCAGTTTAAGACTTTTATGTCATTTTCATTTGAAGTTATTCAAGTGTCAATGTCGGAGCTGATGTCATAATTATGTCTTTTGAAATGTATCACGATTTGTCAAGCCTTGACGACCGTTGATATGATGATGAGGAAGAACAGAAGAACATGAAGAGATAAATAAAATAAAGATTGACAAAAACAGAACAAGAAAGACGTTTCTCGTATGTATTATTTTATTTTTTGAAATCAAATAATATATTTTTATATTCTCAGGCGTCTAACCTGCAATAACGTGCTTACGTTTACTAAAAACAACTGAAAGCCCAATTGGGATAATAAAAACACTATATAAGAATTCAATTTAAATTCAATATAAAATTAGCATCAACACCTGCGTTTGTGTTTCTCAACGTAAATGTTTTTCAAAGCTTGTAACATTAAAATAAGATAATTTATTGCAGACAAATACCTGCGGACAGGCTATTTTTCAGTAATAATATTTTGAATTTTATATTGTAGGTCAAAATTTCTCTGAGCCTTATAAAAATACCTACCTTATCTATGAGAAATTTTAACTATATTTAATCATTCTTTAATAACCTTGTAAATTTCCGTGTTTATTAACGAAACATTTTTAAAATGAGTACCTGCCATTTCGGAAACGCGTTGTATATATTCAAATGAAGCCAGTTACTGTTATGTTGAGAAGTGTATCATGCCTCATACCCAACGTGGCTTCTCTAGGTTATTAATGAAACTGCGAAATCAAGTTTAATTCCATTAAAGTTTTTAATGAATTGTATAAGAACAGCGCACTCTTCCATCGGTTTATTATTGTTATTATTGAGCTTGTTAACTAGTTATTAAACGCTAATTGGTATATTTTCTTTTCTCTAGGCGTGTTTATCTAAATTTATTAAGGACATTAAGGCTCATTGCGAATTAAAATAATTAGGAATGTGTCAGTTGAGTTTGTGAAGCAAGAAATTAATTTCTTGTGCCGCTATGAAGAAATGTTGATACAAAACTGTTGCAAACAAGATTTTAAACTTTCTTAATATAATAATATAACAACTATAATTGTTTTTAAAACATTGCTTGGCTTTAAAGATTTATTTAACGTAGGTATTTCAATGTGCGAAATTTGTTTTTGAAGGTTTTTTTCAGATGTATCTGGAGAACATTGGAGTTAGTCCGTTTTAGTGAGAATAAATACCATTTTTTTTAAATAAATAGCATGACTTAAATGATATAAAAATGTTTTCATTCAGTTATAAAATTATTACCGTCAAATTAATCAAAATACAACTCAAAGTGCGTTCACTATCTATTTTTATGTATGAGAGAGTATTAAAATAATAAAGCGTTCATAATCCATAGGCGTACCACTTCTTTTAGTAGACAGTTAAAATATTTTTTGAAGTTATTCCTCGAGTATACACTTATATTTTCACCTAATTAACCTGCTTATAACTCCTAAACAGCTGAAGGTAAAAAAGTGCAATTTTTTCTAAAATGTTTTATTTTTCCACAAGGTATATTAAGAATATTGTGTCAAACGGGTTATGTAGGTATAAGGGTTTAAACTTTGACTTTTAAACAATGTTACGTTCATAAATAATAATTTTAATATAAAAACTACTTCTTACCTACAAATCCAAATCAGAAGATGAACTGTCGCAACAAATATTTACAATGAGTGGCTCGATCATTTCATCAGTAATATTGTCCAACTTCCACATTTTCTCTTCTTCTTTAATCGTATGATTTACTGCCTTTTCCCAGTTTTCAGGCTTCACATTATTTACAGCCTCCAAAAATAATTGTTTAACATCACTCATTTTAAAAGAATAATTTTTTCTTGAAACTTATCCCTTTATCTGTGCCCATATCAGTTTACTTCGCAATGATATGGTGGTGATCTAACCACCGTCATCCCACGATTTTTTGCAATTTCATCAATTTCATATTTTTTGAATTTCTCTTTATGAAGGGAACACAAATGATACAGTTCTTTTCTCACAGAACCGGGATGGAACTTAATATTCTTTGAACTTTGCCAATTCTGTAAATCTTTTTTTAACCACTTGGTTGTGGGCATTTTTTCTATAAGTTTCGAGTGATAACTTGCATTATCCATTACTATTATACAGTTCTGAGGAAGAAGATCTATAATTTGTTTGAACCACTCTTTAAAGACATCAGCATTCATGTCCTCATGGTAGTCACCGGTACGAGTAGATTTAAAAGTCAATAAACCACCTTTAACAAAACCGTTTCAACTACCGATGTGTACTATTATTAGTCTGCGCCCCTTTTCTGATGGTGGATTTAAACCTGTAGATAAATTATTTAAAAAAGCCTGTCTTCGACTTGTAACAGTTTCATCTTGCAAAAATTTATTTGGTTTATGTCCCTCGTTGATCCATGTTTCATCTAAATAAAATACATTTCTTCTTTGGTTTCTCATTTCTTTTATAGTCCTTAGGTAATTTTTTCTCCATACTACAATATCGCTTCTTTCTATTAAAATAGACTTTCTGGAATGCTTTTTCCATAGAAAACCTATTTCTTTTAAAAGTTTCCATAGTGTGCTTCGACTCATTTCAGGGTAATTCTTATCATCTCGAACCGTGGCAAGAACTTTGTCTACTGTCGGAAATTCTTTTCTAAAGAAGAACGCATCCACTTTCCTTCGAAGTGTTTCTTTCAAAAGATTTTCTAATTGGAATTTTGGTTTTCCTGGAGCTTTACGTGCTGTTTGAAACTCGCCACATTTCTCTTCTTTAACAATTCTGTAAATCGTAGATTTCCCAACACCAAGCGTACTACTAACTAATTCCACTGTGTCATCAACACTTTTACATAAATGTTTGTCTGTAAATAATTTAAAACAATTAGATATTAATGTTTTTTCATTAACTGTTAAAGGACCGATTTTTTGTCGTTTACGCGGCCCTTCCAAATTTTCCATGATCACACTAGAATTCACACTGCACCTTGCAAGTTGCAACTAAACGACATTTAGTATACTGTCAAGAATACACAACTTGGACCTCCTTACTAAATGGAAAACCTATAATCGCATTTTCGGTGAAATTTGTTGGGATTACTGTAAGAAATTCTTGGAATTAAAATAAAACAAAATTGGCAAATAGGTACTTATTGAAAATAATCTTAAGATACGGCTATGTAATCTTTAATACACAGGGCTTTTGGCCTGTCCAAACCTTTTTCTATTGTTCTGTACAGCTTATGTTTATAAAGGACCAATAAAAGACCCAAAACTTGTAATAGCTCAGGTACATTTATTACAATTTTAGGAAATATTTAGATTATTCTGTAAAAATATTTAAAATGACCGTACTAAGTTTTGCATTAGAAATGCTGTTTTATTACTCTCTCATACATAAAAATAGACTATAGTCATAGCTCAAAATAGTGGTTATGTGTCCTCTTTACATTATTTTATCTTGATGTTTTCAATCAAGCTGTCAAATTCTAAAATTCACTATAAAACAATTTTAATTGTGTTTATTAAAAAAACGTGTTTATATCAAACTCCGAATTTAATAAATCGAAGCTCCAGGTAAAATATTTACTATTATTTTTGAGGTTATGTTTATATTTTGTTTTGTTCCAGTTTCTACGAAATAGTCATATGTTTTATGTTGAGCGAATCGCTAAAAACCCACTATGTCAAATGTCAGGTATGTCATGTCACTTGTCATCCAAAAACCCTATACCATATACACATATTTTTTTTTCCAACTTGATAGAAGAAGAAGGGTTAAGGTTTTTGAAAATTGTATGTTGTAGAACAATAAAATGTAAAAGGAATAAAGTGGTTTTCATTAAAAATACTGGAACAAGGAAAAAGGGAATTCGCTAAAGAAGCAAATAAACAAAATTTTATACCAAATTCTAAAACAGAAAACTACGTAAATTGATACGTCATCGGTACTCTTTTGTAGGAAAACCATCAAAATTAAGCGATGACTGAGTTCCATCAAGAAATGGGCTCTTATGGCAATAATATAAATTACTTAACTTTAAACAGATCTTAGATTGCAGTTGCCAGCCAAGAAAAATCATTGTACATTGTACCAGAAGGTTATTTATTTATTTACTGGTTGAAACCCTTCTTACAATTAAAAATACATTTATAATCTTAATACTCTATTGAAATTACATAGTGATATACTTCATACTATTTTTAAAGCTACCTACAATGGCATTAAATAACTCTAAATCTTTATTGAATTTATTTTCTAGTTTTAAAATCCTAGTTACCGTCTCATTAATTCCATTAGTCGTGTGATGGAAAGGTATATGAAAACGATCCGTATGTCTTGTACGTCTAACATTTGTACTAAACTAAATCAATTGTAATGAGTCATCACACAGTACTAAATTATTTATTATTTTGAATGGAAATATTAGATCTGATTCTATTCTATGTTCGAGAGTATTCATATTCAAGGAGTGAAGAATATATATGTATATTCTTCTCCCATTTTATATGCACACCTTTGTAGAAACTTATTTTGTAACTTCTATATCTGTTCAATATAAATGTTATAGCTAGTAGACCAAATAGGACTACAGTACTCGAGAACTGAACGAACGAGTGCAAAGTAGAGGATTGTAAAACAAACAATTGACAACTCAGAAGTATTTATTTGTAAGAAACCTAACATTTTAAAACCTTTGACACAATATACTATCAATGTGAATGCTAAAAGACAACTTCTTATCAAAAGCAACTCCCAAGTCCCTGATATCTTCTACCACTTTAAGAGGCTTATTATTAATCGTACTGATATATAATATTTGATTTACTAAAACTAATTTGGTAACATTTATTTACATTCAAATATAAAACATTCACATCACACCGGCAAGACAAACAGTGTAAATTTTCTTGCAGCAATTGATATATTTTCTATAGATTTAAAAATGTTTAGATCATCGGCAAACTCCAGTTATTCACTATTTTTAATGGAACTACTCAAATCATTAATAAATAAATTAGATAATAAGGGACCTAAGTGAGACCCCTGCGGCACTCCTGACAATACACTTATTGATTGAGATGTGCAGCTGCCATACTTAACTAATTGGGTTCTTATTGACAAATAACTAAAGATCCAGTAACTATCCAATTTAGAGATTAAAATTTCGTGATTGACCCTGTCGAATGCTTTTGAAAATGCATTTGCAATAAAATGATTATAAAGTACCAGATTAGTGCAAGTAGATTTACCCTGACAAAAACCATGTTGCTGACTTATTATTAAATTAGCACAATCAGCTTTTAAACATTTTTCCACTAAACAATCTAACAATTTAGGTAGTTTTGATTCAATGCACACTGCTTGATAATTTTCATTTTTTTGTTTTCTTTGGAGCCTGATTTATGAATTGGTACTAAAAAACTGTGTTTCCAATATTCGGGAAAGATGCCTGCGGCCATGTTAAACAGCACCAGTAGTGGTTTTGCCAGAATAAAAGTACACTTTTTTAAAAAATAGGCCGGCATATCGTCAGGTCCTGATGACAGCTTTTAAGGTAGACTCATGAGATGATCAATAATATCTTTAATATATATACTAAATTTACATACATCTACAGTAGATTGAAAGTTATATATAGGTACCTAATTGACTTTGATATCGAAGTAGTCTACAAAAAGATCAACTGTTTTTTGAATGTTGTTACTTTTGAAATTGCCATAAAACATGTGAGAAGGGAAACTTGCTTTTTATCGTTTATAAATTTTAATAAATAGTTTTGGTAACACATTACAATGATTTCTTGGGTCAGAGAAAAGAATATAATCTTTTTCACGACAGAACTTTGTATAAGTTTTATGAAGCTGCTTTTTTTTCATAAATTAGTTGTGTTAATACAGAGTTAAACCATGGAAGAAAAATAGTAGTAGTAGTAGGAAGATACAGCGTCATTGATATTCTTTACTTTGAATAAAATCTTCCAATCTATCCCAGCCAGATAATTGTTAATCGCATCATAATCCACGTTTTTTTAATCTGCAAAATATTCCTCACAATGTAAACTGACTTAGTCTAGTTAATAATTATCTCTAAACTTACTGAATAATAATGCATACTATTATCAAACAAAGGATCGATGGGAGAAGTTACTGAATAGTTGTTTGTAGAAAATATTAAATCCAAAAAAACATCTCTAGAATTTGGAATAGAATTAATTTGATATAAATTATAAAAACTTAACAAATTATACAATTTGATAGCTGGTGAGTTTTCGCATCTTGTAGTGAGCCCATAATTGTCATTTTCCTAACTAACATTGGGTAAATTGCAGGGGCGGTTTCTCCATTGGTTCATTTGTATGAACACCCAGTTAAATTTAATAAAAACACATTAATTTAAAATTACATAAATAACATAAAAATATAAATTTATTTTTAATATTTTCATACGTGTTAATCTATATTTTTTGGTACATTGTCCTCTGGCTGATCGCGTCTCTATGGCTATTGTGTCTGTGGCGCATTATGATGAGTGAGCCTAACATGAGTGAGACGATATGGCGAATGCATATAGCTAAAAAGAGAAGACAACGCGCCAACAAATCCTTCAAACTGTCAAAGAACACATTAATTGGGGCGTCGCTCACAAACAAGGTTGCCAAACCAGTGTTGTCAATCTAATACAATTTATAATTGTACTAGATGTAGTACATTCTGCGTGCATCAGTGTTTACGTGTAAAATATATATATTGTGTTTCTTGTTTCGTTCGTTATCAATAAAGACCCCCTTTTTTCCCTTCAATGAATTAGATGTCATTGCAAATAGAATTCGAAAAATCTGATACATTTAAGGAATCTGGTACATTTATTAGACAAATCTGGTACATAATAAAAACATATTTTGGCAACACTGTACCAAATCAAACAAACTATCATTCCTCTATTATGATTATTTTTTTGTGCTCATTTAAAAAAATGTGTTTAATTGAGAACTGCAACTTTAATAAATTGGAAGGATGTGTGTCAATTTAACAATTGTTCCCGAAAAACTTCTTTAAGACAAGGTAAATAAAATTTTTTTAAGGTTATTTTTTTTATTTACTTATAATAAAGTTTTACAACTGTAATTTGTTTTGTATTTTGTTTCAGTGTCTAAGACCATCCGAAGACTACTTCAAAATGGTCTATTTTGTACCCAATTGTAAATACTATGAAGAAAGAATTTTTTTCCCTCAAAACTTGCTAAAAGGAAAATTTTGATTATTCTTATCTACTTGACATCATTATGGAAATGGAAATGTACAATAAAAGTTTGATAAAGATAAAAAGACAAATGGTTTTTCACTTTAAAAGTCTGAATCGGAAAAATGGACCAACCAGTTAATTTAATATACTCAATGAGAAATTTTACCTTATGAAATGGAATCTACATTTAAATAGTTTACAAATGTTATTTATCTTTGTTATATATGTTAATTATCAATCGTGTTACCCTGAAATCTTTTGTTTCAATTACATTTTTTGATTGCCTTGTTTGTATAATTTAGTATTTTCAAAAATGTTAGATGTATTGGTAATTTGGATCATGCAGGTATTAAATAAAAATAAGGCTGTTGGTAAATTAGTTTACAGGTGGTAATAAAGTATATCTTGCAAAGAGCAGTAAGTATTAAACATAAATTTTGATTTTGATTAGGCACTTAACAAGTCACATCCCACATATTTACATGTTCTGTGTAATCAATCCTATAATTACATATCAAAACATTAATATATTATCTACAATTAAACAATAATTTGAAAATACCGATTTATCTATTTAGACAAAATTACTATTATTCTATTATTAATTAAAACACATTATTTTTTAGTAAACATGTACATGCAAAAGTCTGTCATGAGGATAGGACAGTAGGTAGTGAGAGTAAAAATACTTTCGAATGTGCTGTGAAATACATAAAGGGTCATATGTAGAATTAAGTGTGATAACATTTTACGATGTGTATCTCATTATTTTAGTTCACAGATTTATGTAAATGTTCAATTATGTGCTGCTATTTCAAACGTTCCTGTGATAGAAGAAGTTAAATATTATTGTTGACCTCTTTAAACTATTTATTTTACCTTATAAATATTTTTTCTACTCTTCATTCTGTGAAGAGTATTATAGGTTTACTTTGTCCGTCTGTCCAATGTCACGTTTTGTGTCTGCATGATAATTCATAAATGAGAAATGATATCAACTTGAAAATGTTAAGCAAAAAATTAAGCTCAATAAGGGTACAAAGCTTATTTATTTTTAACAAATCTGATTAAAAATAGGGGGTTAAAATGGGTTGAAATAAAAAAAAATCCCAAATTAAAAACGAAAAGCGATATCAACATGAAATTTTAAGTAAAAATGAAGTTTTAAAAGGTATTTAAGAAATATATTTTTTATTTGACGTCTGTGACAAATTGTGAAAATGGTTAAACTTACAATAAAAACTGAAAAATGGTAGGTAAAATTTCATATATTTTTTACACAAAAATCAATGTTAAACTTTCTACATAACCTGAAATATATTTAAAAATATTTTCAAATTATGAAGAAGAGTCAGTTTACTAATTAATAATGTTTATAGATGGTTTTTAATTTATTAAAAACAAAACACACATTACACTAACTAAAATAATTCATTTATTAATAGTAGTGCTCGAAAACAGTATGATGTTGATAATAATAACTACACTACACTAAAATTATTGGAAAAAGCGAACACCCATTTTAAATTATCACGAGCCGCCATTTGTCAGTAACACGGTGGAGAGCATTTTGAACATTTATTGCATTAAAGTAGTGTCAGTAAATATTTCCTTATTTCATTTTTTTTGATACATTGCTTATAAAAAGTAACAAAAAAACAAGTAATTGTATTTGTAATTGAAAATGTTTTCAAATAAAAAATTAATCAATCTACCCTTCCATTTAAAAAAAAAGTTGGGGGTGTCTGCAACTTCCCAGATAATTAAAAAGATAAACAAATCTCTTTGTAATATGCCCATTGAAAATAAAAATTGACGGTTTCAGGAATTTTGCGACAAACCTTTATTTATCAAGTCACAGAATTTGTTCCAGTTAGACTTACCACTCTGTATGTATATATCAACCACGATTAAAATGAACTGGGGAACGTTATTAGTTGATGGTATAACAATATGTACATTATACATTTTTAATAAATTAGTTTTAAATGCTTGATTTATAGATATCCAGGTACTCCAAATTAGGAATATATTTTTTTGTTAAAAAATGTAAGATATTCTTTTCTCGTTTATAAACAACTTCTTGAGTTCTTCCCTATGACTTTATTAATATTATTAACCTATACTTTATATATTTAAAACTTTGTAAAATACTGTAAAATTAAAATAAAGATTAATAATAAAAAAATTAAATTGTTTTTATATTTATTATAGAACAAAATATCGCAAAATTATCGCACTTGTTTTAAAGCTATTTTGAATAAAAATATTCAATAAATAATCTAAAACCAATACGCTAAAGTATTTATTGGAAATTTTTCTTTTTAATAAATGTGATAAAATTTATAAATATTTAATAATAACTGAATGACTATGTATTTTTATTATTATTATTATTATTATTAATAGCACATACTTTACATATTTCAAATTTTCTATCGTTTGCTGAAATCTCATCAGAATCAAAAATTATTTAATAAGTAGTCGTGGATAAAGTATACAATCTTACTACTCGATTTTTATGACTATTATTCACTAGATTTGACTTATGTTGCCCTTAAATACTGGACATCGTTACAACCTTATTTAAATGTATTGTTTGTTGCAATTTTAGAATTTTTAATAATTTAATATTTTACCATAAATATCTGCTCTTCCTCTTTGCCTTATTATTTCAAGTAAATATATAAATAATTTTGCAGCTATTCATTAAAAACAATTCAACTATTAAAATTCAAAGCAGTCATAAATCTAAAAGAACGGTACCCAATAAAAGGCAGTCGTCCTTCACATACACACTGTCAAGGAAATTCAATGATCTCTTATTCCAGCCAACATAATTCATCCGACTTACCCAATAACATTCAAGTGTATCCAAATGACAGAGCGAATAACGAAATATTGGGTCACTGTGCTTGATTTTTTTTAATCCTCTAGGTACGTAAAATCACTGCACTTCCTGAATTGTAATATTGTTAATTTATAAAAACAGTAATATAGAAGCAAAACCGCGAAAATTTGCACTTTTTATCGTTTAGGCTTGGTCCGTTTTTTGAAAAACATCACTACACCGAATTTTAAAAAGTGTGTCACTGTGTCAGTTCAAAAATTAACCAGTCTTGAGAATATCCTTATAACTACAGTCCTAATCGCTATTCAAATCACTTAAGTCACTGCCAAAATTTATATTTTTCGAACTATTAAATGGTTGAAATTTATAAAATCAACCCCATGTACTGCGTACTACTGCAATCAACCCCGTACTGGTGGTAAAATTATAAAAATAATTCAAAAGACTTCAACGAGCGATCACAAGTGAAACCAAATTTTTTACAATAATATTTGGTTCCTATATTTACGGGGTAGTTTTTTTATTTTTTTTTGCGCGGTGGACATGCACCCAATGCTCGGGGTCGTGAAACTGGTCATCAGGAGTCCAAACGAAGAGCTGTGGGGCCAGAAACACCCCCTCCAAAGAGATAACTGTACTTGTAGTAGATCTATACTGAGGTAACCTACTTTTGGTAAAGTGAGAAGTGGGGGTTCTTGAAGATGAGATTTCGGTGTCGCGGATTGCGGCGTTGCCGGCTTTGGTGAATTTGTCGCGATTGTAGAAACATCGTATACGCGGAGGATCGAAATGAACTGTTATGAATTTAGGCAATACGTGTTTTTATTCTTTAAATTAAAATGGTAATAAAAATAGTATGCGAGGTTTTCAGGAAAGTGTATCCATGTAATATAACTTTATTCATAAGACAATGTGCTATATTATTACAAAATTGAATAAAGTTTAACAGTGATTAAGAATTAAGAACTTGTTTTATAAAAAAAAGAAACTCCACCGACTTATAAAAAACTAAATATATAAAAATGAAAAAGTAAATAAATAGAAGTACCTAATCGATATAGACATTTTTTTTTTCATTATAAGTAAAATTAAGATGTTATTTTGTTTTTGTTGAGCTTTGTATGATTTTTTATTTTGTAGTAATTAAATTTAATAATTTCACCGGCACAAAAAAAAAGTGGTCAGTATATTCGACTGGACCTACATGTATTTCAATGCATTTAACTCGAACACCCTCAAAATTTTGAGTAAATTGTAAGTTTTCGCGATTTTTTGCCATTTTTAGCGGTTTTTTATATTGTGCTGAAAAATATGAGAAAGATATTTTTTTTACTACCGTTCTTAAAGTACGCTACAGAGATCTTAAAACTTTACTTCACGCACTAGTGCATAAAGAGTTTTTATTTACGCACTGAGTGCGTAAAAAAATTGTAAAATTTGAGTGTATTGACCACAGAGCAACAAGTTTTAATATTGACAGTTCTTATAAAAAATTTTTTCTACGAACTCTTACAAAAAGACATCTTTCGCCACAGGATACTTTCAGCGAAAACTTGATTTCCGTCACTAGTGAGAAAAAATCCCATAACGTTTACTTTCATCTCTAGTGACGAAAGTAAGTTGTTACATATTTTCATATATCAGTCGCCTCGTATAATATTTAGGCAGCTTATAATTATTAATAATGAAATAAAAAGATGCTCATTAAATTCTATATGCGTTTTTACCTAAACTTTAATGAATTAAAGATAAAATAAAAATGTATAAAAATAGTGCAAATTAAACCAATCTACATCTAGTTTCCTGGTTTTCATTTGTTTATTTGAAGTTTTATCACTTTTGAGAACTGTCAGTTTCAGTTCGTCCTAAATTTAACACATTTTCATGATGTCTGAGTCAGAAAGCGATTGTACTCCTCCAGAAATTATTTTTAAAGCTGAAGAAACCTCTTCAGATTTATTACCGGCCAAATCAAAAAAGAGATATGAAGAAATTTATATCAAATTTTTGGACTGGAGAGAAAAAAATAAAGTGAAATCATTTTCGGAAACTGTACTACTAGCATACTTTGGAGAAATATGTTCAAATTTTAAACCGTCGACGTTATGGTCCATTTATTCGATGCTAAGAACTACACTCTCTGTTAAAAATGATGTCGATATTAGTAAATATCCAAAGTTACGTTCGCTTTTGAAAAGAAAATCTGATGGTTTTAAAAGCCAAAAATCCAAAATTTTTTCGCCTGAAGACATAAAGACTTTCCTAAAGAATGCACCTGACTATAAATATTTAATAACAAAGGTAACGGAATTATTATTTTTATTTTAACAAATACTTAATACATAACTATTAATATTTGTAGGTAGCATTAGTTTTTGGATTATCTGGCGCTTGTCGTTGCCACGAACTAAAAGATTTAACAATAAGCGATGTAAAGGATACTGGAAGTATTCTGTTTGTTAAAATCCGTAATACAAAAACAAAAGTTCCGCGTTCTTTTCATATTTCTGGACCCTTTTATGATATTTCTAAAAAATATATGAGCCTACGTCGCGCAAACATGGATCAAATTAATTCAAGATTCTTTATTAACTATCAGAATGGAAAGTGTAACAGACAGGTTGTTGGAATTAATAAAATCAGTAAATTTTCTAACGAAATTGCTCAGTTTTTAACGCTTCCGAACCCTCAAGATTACACTGGGCACTGTTTCCGCAGAACATCCGCAACGCTATTAGTGGATGCAGGAGGTGACTTGCTTCTGTTAAAAAAGCACGGTGGTTGGAAATATAGTAGTGTTGCGGAAGGATATGTTGATGAATCCACGAACAGTAAAAACCAAATACAAACCAAAATTTTACAATCTGTACAAAATAAGAAAACTACTAGTTCATCCGATTATGACGCATCATCATCATCTGAAATGACATTTAACAGTAGAAAAAATCTGATGTGTCCAACACATGACTTTCCTATCTAGTTATTGTAGGCTTTTTCCGGTTATTTTGTACAACCTATTACAGCATCTCTATAAATGTTTAGAGGATAAACTAAATATATACATTGTCCACATACATCTACCTCGAAACATTTTTCTATATATTCATGGAAAACGAAAATACTGAAAAATTTAAATTTCCTACAATTTTTTCATTACGGTCCATTTTAGAAAAATCATGCATAAACAAAAATTATAGAGATCGATATCGCAAACAACTTTTATTTTAAAAACTTTCATAAAAATCAGAATTTTGCACATTTTGTCAAATTTCTCGAATACGGACCATTTCAGGAAATTTTTACAAAAAACAAAAATTATAAATAATAATATTAGAAGTAACTTTTATTTGAACAATTTTTTTCTCCAAACAATAATAACAGATATATTCCATAAAATATAAAAGTGGCCTCCCATTAAGTACCCCCCCAGATGTTCCGACTGTGTCCAAAATCTAATCATTTCACGTCAGGCCGAAATAAACCTTAAGTTTAAAATTTAATGTTTTTTCTATATCCGTTTTTGAGTTTTCTTCAAAATTCGAAATTTACACATTTTCTCAAATATCTCGAATACGGTTCATTTTAGAGAAATTATCTATAGAATAAAAATTATAGAGAATTATATTACAAACAACTTTTATTTGAACAATTTTTATAAAAAATTATTTTTTTTACATTTTGTCAAATTTCTCGAATACGGACCATTTTAGGAAAATTTTGTATATAACAAAAATTATAGATAATTATATTAGAAGTAACTTTTTATTTGAAGAATTTTCTTCTCCAAACGTAAATAACAGATATATTCCATAAAATATAAAAATGACCACCTATAAAGTACCCCCCCAGATGTTCCGACTCTGCCCAAAATCTAATCAGCTCATTGGACGCTGAAACAAAGCTTAAGTTTAAAATTTGGTGTTTTTCTGTGTATCGGTTCATGAGTTATGCGTTATACAGACAGACAGACAGACAGACAGACAGACAGACAGACAGACAGACAGACAGACAGACAGACAGACAGACAGACAGACAGACAGACAGACAGACAGACAGACAGACAGACAGACAGACAGACAGACAGACAGACAGACAGACACACACACACACACACACACACACACACACACACACACACACACACACACACACACACACACACACACACACACACACACACACACACACACACACACACACACACACACACACACACACACACACACACACACACACACACACACACACACACACACACACACACACACACACACACACACACACACACACACACACACACACACACACACACACACACACACACACACACACACACACACACACACACACACACACACACACACACACACACACACACACACACACACACACACACACACACACACACACACACACACACACACACACACACACACACACACACACACACACACACACACACACACACACACACACACACACACACACACACACACACACACACACACACACACACACACACACACACACACACACACACACACACACACACACACACACACACACACACACACACACACACACACACACACACACACACACACACACACACACACACACACACACACACACACACACACACACACACACACACACACACACACACACACACACACACACACACACACACACACACACACACACACACACACACACACACACACACACACACACACACACACACACACACACACACACACACACACACACACACACACACACACACACACACACACACACACACACACACACACACACACACACACACACACACACACACACACACACACACACACACACACACACACACACACACACACACACACACACACACACACACACACACACACACACACACACACACACACACACACACACACACACACACACACACACACACACACACACACACACACACACACACACACACACACACACACACACACACACACACACACACACACACACACACACACACACACACACACACACACAGACACACACACAGACAGACAGACAGACAGACGGACATCATCGCGAAAATAGTCAGAACGGATTCAGGGGACCTCAAAACGTAAAAATCCGTCGAAAACTCGAGGTCGAAAAAAATCATGATTCCTATACTTTCCTTATATCTGTATACAGATAGGAAAGTAATATATCTGTATACAGATAGGAAAGTAAAAATATATCGGCATCTACCTCAATAAATAAAAAGCTTGAGTGTGATACCCCCATAATTTTGAACAATTGTTCAAATATAACAATAAATCAATATTTAAATAATAAATAATATTTCTGAAATATTTAATTGTTGGTTTTTTGTTATTCCTAACACAAAATAAAGCATTTGCTAACGTTTGTTTTTTTTTTCATTTTAGTAGGTACCTACATGACATAATAGAGTTCGTAGAAAAAGTATACTGTTTTACTCGTCGAAAATCATTTTTCGTCACTCGTGAAACAATATACTATTTTCAATTTAATCATATATTTTTATAGTTACTTCAATCCAGTTTAAATATTATATTAATAAAAATTATTATGAAATCTTATTACTTGTTAACGAAAATTATTTAAGTTTCTAACGATCCAGCTAAGTTGGCTATGGATGACTGACACTTCTTTATTTAATTTGACATTTTAACTTTAAAAATCAAGAACAATATCAATATTCAAAAATATTATAAATTAGTTGCTTTATTTTTTTTGGTTTAATCATACATCAAAACTTATTTGAATTCAGCAAATACCTCAGTGAATATAATATTAAATTAAATAATAATAAAAATTGTAATCAAAGATTTCTAAGAATATTGCTAAGTTGGCCATGATTGACTGACATTTAGTACGTGTTGTGAGATATTAAATTTTTTTACTCTATTCGATATTTAAACTGAAATATGGAAAGTAAAAATATATCTATTTAATATTTAGGTAATTATTGTGATATTATTATAAATATTTTCTTCAGAAAACAAAACAGGCATCTATACGAACTTCATTTTAACAATGGATTCATCTAATTCTGATGATTATTTCGAAAATACTTCTCCGAATATATTGGATGCGTCACAAAATGCTTCAAAGATTTATTGTTCCAAAAATTAGCCAACATTTATGAGTCGAAATATAATTTCTGGAATGGTGTAAAAGAAATAAAATTACCAAATATTCTGAGATAGTCCAGCGGTGGCATATTTTTCAAGTGAATTAAAACACTATAATCTATCCACAACATGGTCGATATTTTCTATGTTAAAAATAACTTTAAAAATCAAAAATAATATTGACCTATCAAAATATTATAAATTATTTAGTTTTGTAAAAAACAAGACCAAGGGGTACAAGGCTGAAAAATCAAACATTTTCGAAAAAGGTCAGTTAATAACTGTTGTTTACTTGGTTGACAGCCCAGTTGCTATCTGTCTCTAGGCATAATGGCGTACAAAATTGAGATTCGAAAATCTATTTATAACTTTGTTGGCAGAATGCCAAAAAAAGATATCGTTAATATTTTCCGGAATCAAAATATATCTAAAACAACCATTTACCGAACAATTCAAGAATGCGAACAAGCAATACCTTGTCTCAACTTGCCGAAAAGTGGCAGACCGGCAACGCTTACCGATGTCAGAGTGAACAGGATGGTCGAACTTGCGAAGGATATCATTGGAGTGTCAACTCGAAAGCTTTCCCGACGATTTCAGGTATCAAAATCGACAGTTTTTAGATATATTGCAAAAAAGGCTTAAATTATAGAAAACGGACAAAATGTCCAAAGTATAACGAGGCCCAACTTCGAAGGATTCCTTATTGTTGCCGCTTGTTACGTCTTCGTCATTTTGTGAACAACAGAAAGATTATAATGGATGACGAAAACTATTTTACATTTTCGCATGCCAACCTACCAAAAAACTCAGGTTTTTATACAGATAACATTATAATTACCTCCGAAAATGTAAAATACAAACCAAAGGCCAAGTTTGCGGAGAAACTGGATTGCATTTTTGGAAAATGGTTTGTCCAGGCCCTGTGTAGGACGTGTTAGAGGCCCTGCAGTGGATCAAAATACTTACATTCAAAATTGTCTTCCGAAATTGGTCAATTTTATTAGAAAACATCATGCCAACGACAATATCATGTTTTGGCCGGACTTGGCGTCGGCTCATTATGCTAGAGCCATATGCGAATGGTTAGAAGCTCAAAATGTGCCATTTGTGCCTAAGCAGGACAACCTCCCGAACGTTCCCCAAGCAAGACCAATAGAGACATTTTGGGCAAGATTGTCAAGCAAAGTTTATGAAAATGGCTGGGAAGCTCAAAACGAGCAGCAGCTGCGGTGTAGGCTATTCCAAAAAATTAGGGAGTTTGATGTTGAAGAGTGCCAAACC
Organism: Psylliodes chrysocephalus; assembly: GCA_927349885.1. Lineage (NCBI taxonomy): Eukaryota > Metazoa > Arthropoda > Insecta > Coleoptera > Chrysomelidae > Psylliodes > Psylliodes chrysocephalus. The sequence goes on along the minus strand of OV651829.1, from coordinate 21,924,936 downwards.
CTAATGATACGCGTCAGGACAAAACTGTGCCATATCGAGGAAAATGGACCCCTAGCGGTGCTGTAGTAGTTTTTATTTATTGTTAAGGAACCACTTTGTACGTAGTATTATGAGGGATAAATAAATTTTTGAAATATTTTTTTATGTCTTTAATTTTTTTCCCAAAACTTTTGGGACACCCGTTATAACAAAGAGATATAGTGACGCAGTGGTAAAATGCTTGTTCCCGGTGACGAAGATCCCGGGTTCAAATCCGCGCCAAGGAAACTTTTTTCTGTTGAAGTGAATAATAAAGTCAATAGTCATTGTATTAATATTGTTTTTTTCCAGGTGGAATTTATATGACATTTTTATTTCATCTGACAGACATAGACGAATAGGTCACTTCTATTTTAATTTTATTTCGGTCATCCGAAATATTAATTTATATTTATTTATATCAATGACCGTCTGATTTTATAAGCCTATGACAATCTCTAGACGGTTTAAGTTTGAATAGAAATAAGAATCATTTATCTTGAAGATCATTCACGGTTCAATCACGAATAGAAGTCACAAATGAGAGTTATGAAAAAGAATCCTGAATCACTTTGTTAAAGTTGCCTGACCGGTATATAATGTTCAAGGATTGATCTACCTCTGCAGTTTGGAGCGAAGGAAGAAATACCTGATTTTTACCTTTAATATTATCAAATTCAGACAATTTGACAGAAACCCAATTTCCATAAGATTATTGCGGGGTCCTTTGTATAGATGGTGCTTCAGCTATGACTGGACATCTAAAAGGATTTTGTAGTACATGTTAAAGAACCCAATGGGGATACATTAGTTACCCATTGTTTTTTGCATCGAGAAGCACTTGTTACAAAATATTTGCCATCAAAATTGAAAATAGTTCTGGAACAATGTTAAAATGGTTAATTATATAAAATCAGAGTATTAAAGAAAAGCTTATTTAGTAAATTATGCCAAGCTATGGAAGCCAAGAACGATTCCTTGTTACTGCATACGGCAGTAAGGTCGTTGTCTAGGTCTAGAGGAAAAGTTTCATCTTGTGTGCTGGGAATTAAAAAACGAAATGAAAATAATTTTTGAACAAAATAAAAATTATGAATTTGTTCATTTGTTAGAAGATAACATATGGCGTACTAAACTGGCTTATTTATAAGACATTTTTATTATTTTTAATAAATTCAAGCATAATGGAAATATCTTAAACTCAACAACAAATAACGTTATGTAAGAATAAAGCTCAGGAAGGCAATTTAAAAAAGTTTGAGACAGTCCCCAAAGACTGTTATTAAACTATTAAAATAATTGTTATTGACCATTTAACAACATTAGAGGAGAGAATTATTTATTATTTCCTAAAATTAGATATAAAGAAATTTGATTGAATTCGTAATCCATTTCTCATAACGGATACTTCTGTATTTGACTTTGAATGAAGAGGAAGAATTCATTTTCCTTTCCAATAATCGAGATTTAATGTTAAAACATTCAGAAGAATCAATTAATTCATTTTGGATTAACATTAGATGCAATTATCCAATGATAGCCAAAAAAGCTTTAAACATATTATTACAATTTTTCACATCTTATTTGTGTGAATTCTGATTTTCAGTATTAACCAACATTAATGCTAAAAAAAGTCAAGATTGTTAAATGTAGAAGACGATAATATGAGAGTAGCAGTGTCATTTTATTTGTACATCCAAATATAAATGCTTGAAGCAAGGGTTTGCATATTTTTATTTTTAAATGGGATATAGATCTATTGAACTTATATATAAAGTTTTCAAAAATTAATGTATGAAATCAATTTTTGCAAGTTGCAAATATACAAAAATAAGATTTTTTTAAGTTTAAAAATATAAATTTTCTCCTGAAAACTTCCTATTATAGCTGTAGGGATTTATAATAAGTATTCTATACACTTATGAAATTAATTTTAGTTGTAAACTGAAAATAAATTTGAAGCAACTGTTTCTATGTTTAATAAGAGGCCATTAAAAAAATATTTGCATTTATTTATTTACTTTTAAACAGTTCACAGGAGTACAGCATACAGGAAAGTCATTGGAAATTTTCTATTCTGTGGGAAAATTACTTATTGTGTCAAAAGTACTTGGCTATTATATTTAATATATTTTTTATAGCAGTTTAAAAAAAAGAAAAGTTATACTTATTATAAAAAAAATAGTTAAATTGTCTGATGTATAAAAATATTTTTAAATAAGACTAGGTGTTTTAAAAATCAAAATATCCTGAATAAAAAATTTTGCAACCGAAATTTACAAAGAAAATTATATCATTTCAAACCAGATTGCGTATTAAGCATAATAATTAAAAGCATGCCAGATCCGTATATATGATGCATACCCTCGATGATCCTTAACCAATAAAAGTCTAAAATAACCACGTTTCGCAACAATTCAACGAACATGCGTGCATTGCAGTGATCACTGAACTAGTTGCAAGTTCATTAGCCTATGACTAATCATAATTTCGAGTTTTGCACAAACTTTTTGTGGAGGTTTCGACAGCAGCCTCTGAAAAATAAAATCGCTGGCAGGTATAAATTGCGAAATCTTGCAATATTTTATTTTATGTTTACGGTTTTTTGAACAATCATTTCGTAGGAATTCAACGATATGCCGAAGACACGCGCCAAAGACGATGCTTGAGCAACGCTGTACAATTATTGTTGTTACCTCTGGTGCCAAATAGAGTTTCTGTCGTTATAAATATTTATTTAGATATGAAGGAACGCTATAACTAACCAAGAAACAGTGTTCATTAGGTTACTAACAAAAAAAAAAGGTATTTAAATACAAAATACGCGCTGAAAGACATAATAAACTGAAATAATATTATTTGTTACAATTTAAACCAATCATCGCATTCCAGCAATATTTCTCTTTATCATTGGTATTTCTGTAAATATTAAATTGTAATTCCCATCCGCAAAAATCTGATATTACTTATATTTCCTAATAATAAACCATTACGAATTCTGACAAAAGCAATTTCATCCTCGTTAGTCAAATATTTAAATATCGTTAACGGCATTAGACAGGTTCTTGTCTAATCGCCTATTTGAGTCTTTTCAGGTATCCCGCCTAATCGTTCATTGAAGTCTCCCAGGGTTACTGTTGTAATCGCCAGTCGAAGTCTCTAAAAATAATTATCTAATTTAAACGCTTCCTGTATGGGCTAAGGAACGAGTAATTAGAATTGGTGAATGGAAAATCCAACAGGATTAATAAGTAAAATAATTCTTAAAATTATTGATAGAAAATAACGTCTGAAACAAAGTGATTTATGATATTATTAATTTAAACAGAAAATAAATACAATAAATAGATATGTTGTAAGTGCTTATTTATATAGTTAATACGAATTCTGTTACTGCTAGACGCACGCAATCAATCTAAAAGTGTTACACATATTGGTACCAACCTACACCAGTTGGTAATGTGATCGATTTTGTATATGGAAAAAACCATTATTATGGTCAGATATTGATAGACAAATAGGAAAACGTTATTTATTTATTTGAATTTACTTTCCCCGACGGCTAGCATTAGCCGAGGCATTCATACCAGCCAAGGCAGTAAATCTGTTTCTCTGTAGTGTGAAACATAATTTTTTCTCTGATTGTTTATACAGTGTGTTTAAAAATATGAAACTAAAATGAAAACTTCTTTTAAGTATAATGGATACAACACGCATATTCAATATTTATTCTAATCGTTGTTTTTATATTTATATAGGTAGCTTAAATTATTATACAAATATACTTATAGTAACTTTGTAGTTAATTTATTAGAGCATCTTTTTTGGCCGGATACTCATACAGAGCAAAACTTCAAAAAAGGAATGGATGTGTTTGTGACTATATTGCTTTTCTGTACTTTTCTTTAAATGTGAAAATGAATTAAAAATGCAAATTTTAATTTCTGTATATTGAAAACATGACATTACATTTCTAACTGACAAATATCTAACAAATAACTATAGTAACGCAAAAATTGGATGAGCAGAGTCGGCTCCAACATGCCCCCCCGCCTTGAAAGAATTTCAATGAGGTTGAATAAAAACAAAATAACACTAAGGGGTCTATTCTGTAATAATTCCTTTATATTTAATAATATGTTCGTATTCGTTAATTTACTTCTGTCATTATTTAAACAGATTTCTTTAAGATAGTCCTCTAATGTATTTTAAAGATCCGTTTAAATAATGACAGAAGTAAAGAAGAAAATATTTTTAAAGGCCGTTAAATATAAAGGAATTGTTACAGAATAGACCCCTAATTAAATAATTTATTAAAGGAAAGTTAGACCTAATTTCTTCTGCAACTCTGTTAAGGCCATGAGCCAAACATGTAACATGGATTAAGTTTTCATAAAACATTTTTAAATTTTGTGCGGCTTTTACCATGTACGGGGCAGCATCGGATAGCAGCAATAAATATTTTTCTTTTGAAACGGCTTCCGGAAGAAAAAAGGAAGACAATGGGGCATGTTCAAAAATTTTGAAATTTTTTTATGAATAGTAGAGTTAAAAATAAAACTACATTTTTTTTATTTTTTTTTTATCTATTCATTTGCCGGAGTTATGAATTTTTTTAAAATTTATGACGTCACCGGGAATAGACCAATAGGAGCTAGCGCACAACGTTGCCGGAGAAGGTTTACGAGAAGTGATGTACGTTCGTTTGTGTACTCCTTCTTACTTTTAGACTTCTAAAACATCGTTAAACAAATATCTTTTAAATATATAATATCAAATGTTTTTTGAAAGTATTGTTTCTGTTTAAACTTTTACTATATTTAAAGTTTTATTGTTTTAAAAGTCACTTAATAATTCAGAAAATGGCAAAACGGCAGCACTGTATGTCATCTGTCATAGTGTCTCGATCAATAATTTATTTGGAATTTGAGTGTTTATTTTGTACTTTTTATAAATAAATATTATGACTACGAAAAAGTGTTTTGTTCCAGAATGTGATAATGATTCACATTCATCTTCAAAAATATTTATTAGTGTTCCTAGAAATGTGGAAAGAAGAAAATCAACCTTCTACTAGCGATGTTTCTCGTAAACTTTTTAATAAAAATACACCGGATTATCAAGATGTAGCAGCAATTTCTGCTAATTGTCCCCTTCAGGAAATTGAAAATGAGGCTACTATAAATTCTTAGGTGTATAACCTAAAAACCCTTCTGGAAGAAAATGCAGAATCTCCTGAAAGTTTTGAAGATACCGAATTTATTCATCATTTTGTGGAAGAACTAGTGATAAAGAAATAATAGAAAAATGTGGGTATTTAAACAAACTGGTTCCTGGATCCCATATAATGGTAGATAGGGGTTTCAGAATATTTAGCTACTTGAAAACATGGGATGCACTTTAGTAAAGCCACACCTAGTGTATCACAGAATGAAAAAAGTTCTCCAGAAGATGTACAATTAAGTAAAAGAATAGCATCTCTAAGAATACATGTGGAAAGAGTTATAAGAAGGGTTAGTTAATTTAACAAGTTAAAACCACATTCGTGTGTGAATTTTAAGCAAGTACATTTACTTAGTAATATCTGCATAATTGCTTGTTAACTTACAAGAACCTATTTTGTAAGAGTAAATATTAATTTAATAATTTTGTTTTGTTTGTTTTTTTAATTTAATTTACCTAATTATCACATTTCAGGGATTATAATGAGTTTTTAAACAGCCAATGTAATTTTTTATAAAATTTTAACTTTTCGAACAAATCAAAGAGGAATGAGTACCTGTATATGCATAGATTTTTTTGGGACTAAAACTACCAAAACAAAGGCACCTATTTACAGCAGTTTAAAATGAAACATTTTGACAAAAACGCCTATGTCACAGTAATAAATATTAAAAACAACCAAGTTCAGTTGAATGTGGTAGCAAAGTCTATATATTCCAATAAATGGGGTAACTACATGTGGTATCACTGGTGATAAATTTAAAAATATCACAATTCTTGCTACCTTTTTCAAAAAACCAGAAAGTGTGCCTTCTTATCAATCCTTTATGAAAATGACAACAGTGATAAATGTAAAAAAAAAAAATTTAATATTGCTATTCGTTATTACGATAGTAAAACATGTTTGCAGTTCCGTTTATTTTTTATGAAAATCTAAGTAAAAACAACCAATGTCAAAGGGTTATAATTTTTTTTCTGTTGAACCAAACATATCATAAAATTTAAAAATTGGTCATAGGTCAAGCTAAAGTAATACCTTTATTGATAGTAGCTTTAAAAAAGGAGAAAGAATAATATTGACTTATATTATTATTATTATTATTAACATTGGTGATTTTTAATAAAAACTCTTCAATTATTGTTTACAAACAAAAATATAAAAATCTGTGAAAATTTTATTTATTAATCTTTTAATAAAAAATGAGAAAAATGAAGTAAAAAACAATTTATTTACAAATAAAAAATATATATACAAATCCTAAGAATATAAAAGTACTGATTTATTTTCCTGTAGTGGATGAAGAGGTTTCTTTAACAATCTAGCCAAGTGTACATCAATATTTACGCATTTTGATAAATTAGAGCCTTTCCAATAACACTGAATAGATATTACAGATGGTTCCTCACTTCTTCTATGAAGCCACATATTTACAACCAACTGAAAAAAATAAAAGGGTTAGATATGCAGTTACAAAATAACTATATAACCAGCTACAAAATGCCTTTATTTTATGTAACAAGACGAGCAGAGCTTTACTAGCTCTGAACGAATCCAGTAAAGAACCTCGGATTTTCAAAACTTAAAAAAAAAACAATCTCACCACATTTTCACATTTTTGAAATATTATAGAGCTTTTCGAAAAAAACTGCTATTTTTAAAAATACAATTTTTTGTTTAAACAGCTATGTCTCATTTTAGGCTATTGAGTATTATAAAATAAAAAATTACGGGATGCTTTGTTAGCTTCAAACGAATCCAGCAGATCACCCCAGTTTTTTTTAAACCACACCACGTTTTTTGGCTCCTACAATATTATAAAATATTCGAAATTTGGCATTTTAAAAAAAATTCGCAATTCCTTGCTGACTTCAAAGTTTTTTTCTGAAAACAAATGTACTTACCACATTTTTAGGATTTTAAAACAGCCTAAACATGTGTCATAAGTAGTTGTTTTTATATATAAAAAAAAAATTAAAAAACTGAAGTGTCCTGCTGACTTTGTTCCAACAAAGCACCCTGTATTATTTAAAAATAGCAATTTTTTTAGTAAAGTTTTACAATATTTCAAGAGTCTAGAAATATTCTAAAAATGGGGTGTGGTTTTTAGAAAAAAGCTTTAAAAATCCGAATTGCTCTGCTGGCTTCTTTCGAAGGTTAGCAAGCACCATGTATTTTTAAAAATATAATATTTCAAGTGCATAAATATATGGTGTTGCTGTTTTTACAGAAAAAACTTTATAAAATAGAGGTGCTTTGCTGACTTTGTTCGAAGCTATAGAGCATTTTAAGTTTTGCAAAAAACGAGGAGCATAAAATTTTTGAAAAGGGTATAAAAATAGCCTAAAAATATGGCATATTTTTTAACTCAAAATTTCATAGGTGCTCTGCAGCATCCTTTGGTATCATAATTATTACTAGGTTCACTAACAAAATCTGTTTCTAGATTATTTTAACACTTGCTGCGATTACAAAAAATGTCTGTATGTCAAAATTAGAAAAAAAATATTTATAGGAATAAAGGGCCTTATACACTGTTTATTATATGTAATATAAAAACAAAAAAGCATAATAAATATTACAAACCTTGACATGCAGCATATCCTAAGCATATTGTGCACTAAAAATTTCATTTTTGTTAATTACAATGCAACCACATCAGAAGGTTTTTGCCGTACTTTATGTTTAGGTGTAATTTGTCTCCTTCTCTCTTATGGAAAAAGAAATTATCCCCTTATTCTTGCTTGGCAGATCTAAAAATAAAACCTGAAATAAATATGTTTTACTTGCTCCATATAAACTGTAACTACCTACATTTAAAACAAAGTCTTACCTTTGTGACTTTTGTAAACTGAGTATTGTTAAAAAATGCAGTAATCATCTCGGTAATCATATTTTCGTTTACAATCGGTAAAACACTTCATTCAACTTTTATAAATCTAGCTGATTCATATTAATAATAAAATTAAACCAAAACAAAAAACTAAGGTTAGATGTTACTGATGTTAGGAGGTGTCAATTTTAATGTCACTTAGATGTGCGTTCACTTCGACATTCTGTGTGTTGGTTTGTTCGTTGGCTTGGTTTTGTATAACAAAAAAAACTTCGACACAAGATGATTGGTCTATTCCCGATGACGTATAATTTCAAATTTTAAATTTCAATTGGGCTTAATTTAAAAACTTTTGGCTTTTTTAACGAACTGACTATTTAGAATAACTTGTATAGCGACTAACTATTACAATATAATTTATAAAACAGCATATCTCACATGTGAACATGGCCCATTCTGTCTGGATAAAACGAGTTATTGTCAAGTTATTTGTTTTATCTAATTACTTTGAAGCGATTAGATATGGACTAATTTGCATTTCTTCGCGCAATGTACCTATCATTAAATGGGCTATATATCGACCACAAGAGTTTGTTGTTTCATCCACAATAACGTAAAAATGGTTTCCAACAGTAATCTCACGAATTTTTTCACAATTCTTAATGTACAAACTGTAAACACCACGTTTGCGTAATATACTCTGCTCTGGAATATTAAATTTACAGTATTATTGCAAAAATGATCGGAGGGTTTTCGCGTGTTGGTCGATTTAAAACTTTTTTTTACATGGAATCTAAAACAAATAAATTCCTGTAGATAATTAAATTAAATAAATGCGTACGTTGTAAAGTTGCCCTACTTTTTTTTTAACAGTAAATTGAAATAATATTTTACTGTCGTTTGATTTACCATTGTGAAAGGTCAAAATAAAATATAAAATAAAAAAGTACTTACAATTTTAGAACATGTTTTACAAAACATCTGGTTATCACCTTCTACAACAAAATCTGAATGTGATTTTACCCACGACTCAATTAATTTTGCCATTTTTCCAACTGGTTAACACAACATAACAATAAAGACTGAAATGAAGTTGAAAGTAAACTGAGTCATTTAGAAATTTGAAGATATTAATACAACTACCTGAAAGGATATTTAGCAAAATTTGTTGGTTTAAGGAGGGTGTTTATAATTTCATCCTCTCAAGTACCTACACCATTAACCGTAATTTATTATAGGGAAAAGTTAATCCTTCAAAATTTTAGGAAATCGACCTGTAAAGGCATTTCACAAAATATTATTTTGGTTCAAAACTCATAATTTTAATATGTCCAGCCAATTAGTACGTCAGATATATGCCAAAAAATTAAGAAAATGTCAATATATGCATTCAAAATAAAAAATTGTATATATATGCAACATATGTAAAATATGGCGTTTTGCATATATTCCTAGCTCTATAATAAACAATAATTGTTAATTCGAAAGTTATCAAGAATGTAACTTATTAGTAAAGGCCCAGAACATGTCTGTATAAGAACAAAGTACCAGCTACAAAAAATTACTATTTGTGCAGTGTTAAATCCCTCTGAATCCCTATGAATTTATTTAATGTAATTTTTGTAAGAACATAATAACCTAAATCGGTTTAAATGAACGTAAAAATAAAGAAAATATTTTTCAAATGAGTTATCACATGCCCCTACTTTCCATTAGAAAATTTAAAGCTAGTAACTTCCTCTATCTTACGTGTCTCAAGTAAAGTGCATCCCGTTATAATAAAAGTATAATATCTCTTGAGTTTTACCTCGTTTTTGTTTTGTCATTATCTTTTTTCATTTAGAAGTTAAAATAGAGGAGGGTACAATTTTCGTCCTCACTGTATATAATACATTCGTGTGTATTACCTTTTCTTTGACAGTTTTTCGAAAAACACTTAAAAATTTTTATTTTATCTTCAAAAGTAACCTCAGAAAAGCAGAATGGATTAAATATAAGAAATGATTGTATAAATTTTAAATAAATGAAATGAGAAATATTTTTTCTTATAATTCACTATTTATAAAATCCTAATAACAGAAATATCATTTGTTACCATTTAATATATATAGAATAGGTGTGTTATAGTTAACTTTTTGACTATTTGGAAATCTAATATGTTAAAATTTTAAGTTACGATAAGCAATTGAAAATTTCAAATAAGCAAAGAGAAAATTGTTCGAGAGCCTGAGAGAGCTCGAGAGAAACGAGAAATTCTCGTCGAGAGATGACACTCTTTCGTCTCGTCTCGAATCTGTTTTAGAGAGAAAATGTCTGTCTCGTCTCGTTCATTCATACACTTGTTAATTGAATCACAAAGAATTTGTAACAAAAAGTAAAACGCAACCCTAACGATACGATGCAAACATGTTAAAAAATGGACAATAGGATAAACATATGCTAATGCCATTTTGCCATATTCTCTATAAATGCGTTGTGTCTCTGACTTCCGAATAATAAGTATCACATCTCAACATGTGCCAGTCATATATCTACCGTATCAGTGAAGGGGTTGCATTTTAAAGTACGTTTCAGCTGGCAACACCGTGCAGTGAATTTGTACTAGCTAATCTTTTGTGAAGTACATAGGTTTTTGATTCGAATTGTTTAATTCTTGTTCTGAAATTTAAATGCTTTGAATCGAATCCTTTTATAACAATGAATCAAGTACGCAATAGTTAGTTTTAAGAGCATGTCATACTTATAATAAACGTAAGAGTTTTCTTGGATTAATTCACAATTCTATACTTGAATGAAATAATTTATTCTCAGATTATTATAAAATACAAGATTATGCCTATACTTCACTCAACATTTATTTTCTTATTGTATCGAGAAATATTATTTAAAGCAAACGCTGCTTTATTTCAAACAAATGTAATCTTCCAAGTGTAAAGCTTTTCTTGAATGTAGATGATAATTTTTTTCTGTGTAGAACCGTTGACAGATATGGTAAACACAATAATTTAAAACCACTTCTTTGGTTCCCAGTATTAAATAAACTTACCTTTCTACAATAACTAATTGATATAATTCTTCGTTTATAAATCATATACTTACTTTATATTGATTATAATTTAATACTATGATGTGTTTAAAAATACCCACTATAATCCGTTTTTGGGTCATACTTACCTGCTAATCTTTAACCGGAATTGCTAACCCAAAATTTAATGTAAATAAGGATTTTACTAATTACGTCTAACACTTTAACTTCAATATTGATTCTACACTCATAATAAAATATAATATAAAATTATCAATTTTATATCCATTTTATACTATCCTGAAAAGAAAAAGAACATCTATAGAAGAATATTATAGTATATTTTTATGTATGAGAGAGAGTAATAAAACAGCATTTCTAATGCAAAACTTAGTACGGTCATTTTAAATATTTTTACAGAATAATCTAAATATTTCCTAAAATTGTAATAAATGTACCTGAGCTATTACAAGTTTTGGGTCTTTTATTGGTCCTTTATAAACATAAGCTGTACAGAACAATAGAAAAAGGTTTGGACAGGCTAAAGGCCCTGTGTCTTAAAGATTACATATCCGTATCTTAAGATTATTTTCAATAAGTATTTGCCAATTTTGTTTTATTTTAATTCCAAGAATTTCTTACAGTAATCGAATTATAAGTAGATACATACCTTCCCAACAAATTTCACCGAAAATGCGATTATAGGTTTTCCATTTAGTAAGGAGGTCCAAGTTGTGTATTCTTGACAGTTTACTAAATGTCGTTTAGTTGCACCTTGCAAGGTGCAGTGCGAATTCTAGTGTGATCATTGAAAATTTGGAAGGGCCGCGTAAACGACAAAAAATCGGCCCTTTAACAGTTAATGAAAAAACATTAATATTTAATTGTTTTAAATCATTTACAGACAAACATTTATGTAAAAGTGTTGATGACATAGTGGAATTAGTTAGTAGTACGCTTGGTGTTGGGAAATCTACGATTTCAATTAGAAAATCTTTTGAAAGAAAGACTTCGAAGGAAAGTGCATGCGCTCTTCTTTAGAAAAGAATTTCCGACAGTAGACAAAATTCTTGCCACGGTTCGAGATAATAAGGATTACCCTGAAATGAGTCGAAGCACACTATGGAAACTTTTAAAAGAAATAGGTTTTCTATGGAAAAAGCATTCCAGATAGTCTATTTTAATAGAAAGAAGCGATATTGTAGTATGGAGAAGAAATTACCTAAGGACTATAAAAGAAATGAGAAACCAAAGAAGAAATATATTTTATTTAGATGAAACATGGATCAACGAGGGACATAAAGCAAATAAATTTTGGCAAGATGAAACTGTACAAGTCGAAGACAGGCTTTTTTAAATAATTTATCTACTGGTTTAAATCCACCATCAGGAAAGGGGCGCAGACTAATAATAGTACACATCGGTCGTTCAAACGGTTTTGTTAAAGGTGACTTTTGAATCTACTCGTACCGATGACTACCATGAGGACATGAATGCTGATGTCTTTAAAGAGTGGTTCGAACAAATTATAGATCTTCTTCCACAGAACTGTATAATAGTAATGGATAATGCAAGTTATCACTCGAGACTTATAGAAAAAATGCCCACAACCAAGTGGTTAAAAAAAGATTTACAGAATTTGCTAAATTCACAGAATATTAAGTTCCATCCCGGTTCTGTGAGAAAAGAACTGTATCATTTCTGTTCCCTTCATAGAGAGAAATTCAAAAAATATGAAATTGATGAAATTGCAAAAAATCGTGAGATGACGGTGGTTAGATCACCACCATATCATTGCGAAGTAAACCCGATTGAACTGATATGGGCACAGATAAAGGGAGAAGTTTCAAAAAAAAATAATTCTTTTAAAATGAGTGATGTTAAACAGTTGTTTTTGGAGGCTGTAAATAATGTGAAGCCTGAAAACTGGGAAAAGGCAGTAAATCATACGATTAAAGAAGAAGAGAAAATGTGGAAGTTGGACAATATTACTGATGAAATGATCGAGCCACTCATTGTAAATATTGGTTGCGACAGTTCATCTTCCCAGACAGCACAAGTCAATCCATTGGATGTCCATCGGAAGTCCATTCATGGACATATCGGCTGTCCAAAGGACGTCCAGCATTTTACCGAAGGACATCCAATGGACATCCACTGGACTATACAAATGTCCCACTCATGGACGTCCATTTGGACTCCATGAAAGGTCCATATATGGACTCTTTTTGTATTACTTTTGAACAATTTATGGACATCTAACGGACATTACCACCTATATTAATATGAAATAAAATAATTGCAACTATGGACTTATTTTTATTGTCATAAATAATATCAAGCATGTATTAGTTTTATACGCACTCCTTTCTGTTGACCTTCTCAGCCATTTTCTTAAGGCTATTTCGCTTACTTTTTAAGCAGCACCGTTGTCACTCTCAGCAGCAGCTAAAAAAGACTACATTTTATACAAATATTGAGTCTTAAATCAATCGTTTAATACACGCCTGATCAGGATATTAGAAATTATGGAAACAAAACACCTTTTCATAAGTTCGTACATGTCCTTGTCCCTGGTTTTGGTAACTGCTGAATCTAAAATTGCAATAAAAATATGCATTTGTGAACATTAAAGAGAAATAACTTATTCTATTTTATTTAATAAAAGTAAAACTTACAGCTTCTTTAAAAATATTTGTATCTTCTAAATAGCCTCTTCTGCTAACGTCTCATGCCATACAAATAGAAACTTGAATTGTTTTCTTCTCCTTTGAAAGTTTTCTCACCTCTTAGTTACAATAATAATTGTGTTGACATCATCTCGAATTTGCAGCATATTAGTTAGCTTTTAGTAAAGCCATTTTATTAAATAAATAGGTAAATATTTTGACAAAAGGTCTAAAAGAAAGGGATTCTTTGAATGTAAATCGAAAGTATAAAGTTTAAAACATAAATGATAGGTTATATTAGTTCAAAACAAACGATTTTCTTCTTAATTTTTGGATTTTTAAATAATTTAATGTTAATTATACTTATTTTCTTACCATATAAACATTATCTATCGGCTACATGTGGGATGTTTTATTCTAAACCTCTCTTCTTTTCTTCTTCTTCTTCGAGTCTGGTCTGAATGGCCTTTTACTTTTTTATTTTGTCAACAGAGGCGTTTGGAGAGGAAAATTAATTGATTTATTATAATTAAAACGTTGTAAATAATTAAATTATACCAGAAGGATTATAATAATTTATTATAAATTAGTCATTTTTATAGTGTCCATCATGGACATTTATTGGACATCCATTGGACTTCTGAATGGGTATATCCATTGGTTAACAGAAAATGGATGTCCATTGGACATTCATATAAAGTTCATGGACATCCAGGACATTATTTGGACAAAATATGGACGTCCAATGGACGTCGTGTGCTGTCTGGGTTCTGATTTCGATTCTGATTTGGATTTGTAGGTAAGAAGTAGTTTTTATATTAAAATTATTATTTATGAACGTAACGTTGTTTAAAAGTCAAAGTTTAAACCCTTATACCTACATAACCCGTTTGATACAATGTTCTTAACATACTTTGTGGAAAAATAAAACATTTTAGAAAAAATTGCATTTTTTTACCTTCAGCTGTTTAGAAGTTATAAACAGGTTAATTAGGTGAAAATATAAGTGTATACTCGAGAAATAACTTCAAAAAATATTTTAACTGTCTACTAAAAGAAGTGGTACGCCTATGGATTACGAACGCTTTATTATTTTAATACTCTCTCATACATAAAAATAGACATAAAAGGTTACCTCCATTTTACCCTCTTTTATTCATTTCTCTTTCTGTTATTACAAATTTTCCTAGTCTTCCATTCTTCGTTTTAGAAATTTTAACATCGAATAAATAAGTAACCTGATTGATTTCAAAAGGCTTTTATTTACAATATGTACACAATGTTTATAATAACAGATCATTTACGTCAAAATAAAAGGATTTCTTCTCAACTGAAGTGAAGTATTCACTTTTGTGGCCTCCTGTAGAGACCAGACCGATGTCATGGTCGTGTAGATAATCGTCATTATTTACTATTTTGGCTGTATGACTTCTCCTTGTTGAAATAGCAACATTATAAGTCAATTTTGGTGATCTTGCAAGGGCGATAATGGGATAGTTGAGGATTTTTGTTTGAATTTAATTTTGTCTGTGTTTCCCTGAAAAACCGTTCGTAAAAAACAGGGTTGTCCTTGTTTGTAAGTGTGTCTTGTATAGTTTATGTGCATGAAAATTCAGATTACAAGACTACACAGCGCCACCACAGTCCCATGCAAAATTCGCAGCAAGCCACGAGATTTTCAGTTCAGTTCAGTTCAAAAAGTCCTTTATTAATATTTACAATATCTACATTTCATTTCAGTACCTAAGGTACAATTAATACATAGTATAATACATTATATTACATATTTGACCCTTGATTTCTTCCTAAACCGTGTTGGAAGTGTTCAAAAGATCATGGCCGATGTCTTGGCCGTGTTTGCACCCTTGTACTGATTTAAATTATGATATTTAGTGTGTCCTCTCCTTGCATAAGTGCATTATAGGACAGTTGTGAAATGACTAGAGTCAGCAGTGGATTTTGATGAAGTTTTTGTCATGATTTTACTTGTGTCTGTCCTCCCTGAAAAACTGTTGTAAAAAACAGGGTTGTCCTTGTTTGTGAGTGTGTCTCATCTTAGTTTACGTACGTGAGAAAGCCAAATACTGCAGACTACACTGCAAAATCACCAGTCAACATCGAGTTTGTAGCGCTAGCCGCAATCTCGGCATCGACTAGTGACGTCACCGTGCAGTCTTCCGTCCGACTAGAGTTGATAGCTAGTCGGATTCGAGTTTTGGCTATTCAGTGTAATACTCGCTGCTGTGAGTCAGTTAGTAGCAGCGCCCAGTCCACGTTCTGTCGGTAGCTGAGGGCTGTCTCTATTCTCGTCTGTAAATTTTTAGGTCTTTATGTAAGCATCCATGGATTCTGCTTACACCGTCGTTAAGATGTATTGACAATATGTCGTCCTTAATGTGTGCTGGTAGGGATTTTTGATAGAAGTTTTCAGACATTCTTAATATGTATTCTTTAATTGGTTCCATGGATGCTTGTTCGTGCATGTAAAGTATTCTCGCATAGTAGTCGCACCCCAACGCCAACCGGAGACACTTGTTCTGGATTCTCTGTAGCCTTTTATAATGTGTATTTGCCATAGAGCAAAAGACTGGGCATCCATATGTAAGAATCGGCCTGATTACTTGCTTGTACAATAGGAGTTTGTTTTGGCTTGTTACGCCGCTGTTTTTATGTAGCATGGGATTTAGTGCTTTAATAGCACCAGTAGCCAGACCGATTCTTTTTGTAATGTGTTCACTGAACGTTAGTCTCCTATCAAGAATAAATCCTAAGTATTTTAAACTGTTCTTTGTCTCTATTTCTTTTCCTTGGATTTTAATTTTTGAAATTATTCTTTCCGTGGTTCTTTTTGTTAATATGAGACTTTCTGTTTTTTCCGCATTAATTTTAATTTTGTTACTATCGAGATAGGGGACTACCGTTCGGTTTATATGAATGTCCAACCTTTTGCTTGCAATGTTGGCTGATTTTGACGTTTTGAAGATACAAGTGTCGTCCGCATACAGGGCCGTCTGTATGCCATCTTGACCCATTGGTATGTCATGGGTCATGATGGAATACAGATGCGGCGCAAGTACCGACCCTTGGGGTACTCCTGACTGTGCTCTGTATGGTCCTTGTATTGTGTTGTTGATTTTAATGTTGAATGTTCTGTTTCGTAAGTACGTTTGGATTATTTTTATAATGAAAACAGGGTAATCATTCACAAACATCTTGTAAATCAACCCTTCGGTCCAGACTGTATCAAAAGCCTTAGCAGCATCAAGCGCAACTAACACCGTTTGTTTGTGTTCATTGAAAGCTTTGTTTGCATGATGCGCAATTCTAATGATTTGCGCTATGGTGCTGTGTCCGGCTTTAAATCCAAACTGTTCCTTAGGGATGATTGGGTTGTCAAGTTCGTGTGTAGTTATTCTGTTTAGTAAAATTTTGTCTAGGATTTTGGCTATGCCATTTAAGAGGGAAATGGGGCGGTAGCTTTCTATTTCGTTTTTGTTTTTACCAGCTTTATGAATCGGGATAATATTAGCATTTTTGAGTTTCTCCGGGTAATGTTGGAGTTTTATTACTGCATTAATTAGATAATGTAATTGCACCAGTGATTTTTTAGAAATGTTTTTTATTAATTTATTGTGTATTCCATCTGGGCCAGGTGCTCTCTTACTGGGGGACCTTTTTATTGTATTTAATACTTCCTGAGGGGAAGTTAGCATTTCGGGGGATACTTTTTGAATAGGGATGTTTAATATTTGGCTGTATATGTTTTCTATTTCATTTTGCTTTTCGTTGTTTATTTGAGTGTTTATAAAATTGTTTTGAAAGTATTCTCCAAGTGCACTCCCTTTCTGCTCATCTGTCAAGTATGTTATGTCATTGTTTTTGTGTTTCAGTATGGGTAATTGCGAGTGAGGCTTTTTAAAGCATCTCACAATTTTCCATACTGAATTGTCTTTCGTATTGACCGCTTCTAGGGTTTTCTTCCACTTTTCGTTTCTGTGATTGTGTATCATTTTGTTTATTGTTTTTGCTATTTCCGACAGATTCACCCTATCAGCGGCTTGTCGATGTGTCTGCCATTGTTTACGTATGTAGTTTTTTGTGTGTATTAGGTCTACTATGTCTTGTGGTAAGTCTTCTTGATGTTGTTTACGTTTAGTCTTTTTAGTAGATAAGTTCCTTGCAGTAATTATGGCGTTTTGAAATTTGTCAAATTCGGTTTCAAGTGTTTGTACGTCTGAGATTGTCATGTTAATACTGATAGTAGAGTCAAGTGTTCGTCTGTACTTAGTCCAGTCTGTCGTATTGTAGTCATAGTACATACCCTGTATTCTGGGGATGATTTTAGTTGATTTGATTATCAAGAATACAGGGTCATGGTCCGAGTTTAGAGTTTTAATTGTCCTGACGTTGTCTATGTTCGGTAGGTTTTTTGCTACTGCAATGTCAATTGTACTGGGTTTGTGTTCTGGGCAGAAAGGGAAGTGCGTTGGGTCGTCTGGATAGTGGATTACATAATCGTTATCATCCGCGAATTTGTTTAGGGTGTTCCCATTTTTGTTGGCAGTAGTACAGTTTGCATCCCAGTAGGGGTGTTTACAATTTAGATCCCCGAGTAGGAGAACCCTGTTACCCGTGGCCATAATTTTATGAAATTCTAGCAACGCGAAGTTATTTGAGGGTTTATTATATACTCCAACAAGTGTGATTTGATTTATATTTATTATTAGATGTTCTTGAGAGATATTTATATTATGTAATTGTTTAAAATTGATGTTTGATTTTATGAAATAAGCTACTCCGCCCCATGATTGGTCAGGTCTGTCCTGTCTGATGACATCATACCCTTGTATTTTGATTTTGTCAGTTTGTTTGTAGTGTGTCTCAGTAAGGAATATGATGTCGAATTGATGTTTGAGAATGAAACTGCGAACAAGTGCTGTTTTGTTGCGCATCCCATTTGCATTATAAAAACAAATTTTTAGTGTTTGTTTGTCTCTATTATTTAGTTCAGTTTCTTAGATTAAAATTAAAGTCGATGTTAGACATGAAGTCGTTGTATGTTTCAAAAAGTTCCTGACCTGTTTTACATTGTCTCATTTTTACGTTAAGTTCTCTGACTGCTCGAGTCATTTCACCTATATTTATGATTTTATTTAATTCATTAAGCTCATGATTAAGGGTCGAGACATCGGTCATGATCTTACCTTGGCTGTTTTCTGGTCTTGGCCTCTCTATTTTTTGATTTACTTCAATTACTTCATTTGAATTTTGGCTCCTGCTCGGAAGAGCAGGGAATTCTTCTTTGCTTCTAGATGTTGTTTTCCTATTTTCCCATCTGTTAACTGTTGGTACCGGGGCCGGTACATATCTAGTTTGCTGCTGTGGTTTTTTCCTCTCTTCTAATCTGTTTAGTCTCTCGGTATAGGCTTTACATTTCGTATAATTGGCGGGGTGATCACCCCCGCAGTTTACACAGGTGGCCGGTGTGTCTCGTGTTTTTGTACAAGTGCGGGTATGGTGATCCCCCGCGCATTTCAAGCATTTAGCTGGTCTACCACAATTTGCTGTGGCGTGCCCCCAGCCTTGGCAAATGTGGCACTGAATTATTTTCTTTGCCGATTTTCTTAGCTCCCATATTACCCGAGTGTAGAGTACCCTGCGGGCGTTTTTGTTTAGGTAGTCCAGCGTAATTGCTGGATCTGTCACAACTAAATAGAGTGGGCGGTCCTTAGTGTTCATTCTATATATAGCTCTCGTTTTTATTTCGTACTGTTCTTCGATGTCTTGTTCAATATCTGGAATTTTAGTGCCTTCTGCCAGCCCCCTTAGCACAAAGGCGTGCGACTTATCCTCGTTGTTGGTGTAAGTGTGGTAGGGCATTTTGTCCATCTTTATGTTTGCTAGTACTCTTTCGTGGTCCTCCTTGTCCTCTATGAAAAGTACCGTCGTGTAGTTAGTATGCTTCACGCTAAAGTTGCCTTTAGCGAGAGCTTTGATATCCTGTATAAGATTATTGGGATTTGTTGTTTTACCGTCTATAACAATAGGAGGCATTTGAACTTTGGTTTTATTTTGTTTTGCTTCTGTAGCTTTTGTTTTGACAGTTTCATTGCTTGTTTTCGCCTGTAGTGTTTCTGCGTTGGTATTGTTGCTGTTACTAGCCCTTTCTGTGGTATTTGTCTTTGATACGGATCCTTTTTTTCTTTTCTTTACTATTTTTCCGATTTCATCATCTGAAATGTCTGAATCGGATTCATCGGTTAGAGGCTCAAATCGGTTTTTTGTTGGGGTTAATGTTTTTTTCGTTTTTTCCCGGATTAGCCGCTGGAAATTCGAGCTAAACCGCCTTGGGTTTGTAAATGGGGTCTCATTATCCTTACTTGGATTTTCGTCTACCTCCATCTCCTTTTCAGGAGTGATAGGTTGTCCTTCTTTTCTTAATATAAATACGCTATTAGGTGAGTGGGGTAGTTTATTCTCATCTGTTTTATCTCCTGGGATTAATGGATTGTCTTCTTCCGATGTTATGACAGTTTCTTTAAATATATTATTCGTAACATTATTCAGGTTAGGCTCATTTTGTACAGGTAGTGCAGTTTCGTACTCAGACCTAAAGTTACTCGATCCACCTTGGGCCTGAGTATTATCTACACTACTGTTTTCGATGATGATGTCAACCTTTGGGAGATCTTTACCTGTGATTGTGTTCAACTCTATCTGATAGTTGTTTGTTTTAAAATCTAATAGATTTGCAACAACATTTGGGGGTAGGGGGAGGGTTTTATATTTGGGTTTTTCAATTTTTTTAATTGTGCTAGGGTTAGATTCTTTATCTAGTTTGATTGTCGAATTCCCAGTACTATTACTGACACTGTCGTCCTGACTATCCATAGTGGCATCGGATGAGTCATGGAATTCGAGGTCATCCGAATCCCCTTCTGTTGGTATCTTCTCTAGGCTCTCTTTAGTCGGTAGGGGGGGGTCTTTTTGGTTGGCAACAGTAATGCCTCCTTCTGTTGTTTCTAAGACTTCAGGGTCGTTTGAAGGTCGTCTCGAAAATTTTTTGTCGAGGAAATCCTTGATATTGAGTTCTTTGACCCCGGTGTTAGGATTAGTGCCCTTAAGAGGAATTGAATACCTACTTACGTTCAGTACTGGATGGATTTTGACTTTAGACTTCCTAATATTTTGTGGAGACGATATTTTGGCGTATTTGCTAAGTTCTTTGTAGTCAGGCCTACACCTGTCTTTTAGTCTTCTTGTATACTCCGTTTCGAAACCGACATTCGATGTTTTGGGGGCCCCTTCGGGCTCGGACATGGACCGAGTCCCTTCTGTAGTCTGAGGGTACTTACACTGGCGTTATTTTAAACTAGGGCAGGAAAAAGGTAAAAGTAATGATTTTTATTTTGACAGCTGACAAGTGACGTATGTATTTTCAAAAAATAATAGACTCTCTATAGCAACCGTTCCTAGACAAAGCTCTAGGTGTACTGGAGATTTTCGCACCGAGCTGTGACGTCACCGTGCAGTCGTCCGTCCGACCAAAGTTGCTAACTAGTCGACGTTGTAATTTTAGTATTCAGTGGGGTTTACGCTGCTATGGAGGATGTATGTCTATCGTTTTGAATTTAATTTTGATCCTGTGTGTAAATTGATAGTGCCTTATGCAGACATCCATGGATTCTGTGAATACCATCCCCCTGATGAATAGAGGTGATGTGATTTTTAAGTTCTGGAGGTAAACATTTGTCGTAAAAGTCCTCTGCTAATCTCATGACATGATCTTTCACTGTTTCCATGGATGCTTGCGCATGCATATCAATTATTCTAGCGTAACGGTCACACCCTAAAGCCAGCCGCAGACACTTGTTTTGAAAGATTTGAAGCTTTTTATAATGGATGTTTGCCATTGAGCAGTAGACTGGACATCCATATAACAGTATTGGCCGTAGTACCTGTTTATAAAGTAGTACTTTATTTTCCGATGTCACACCGCTTCTTCGATGTAGCATCGGGTATAAAGTTTTTAGCGCTCCGGTAGCTTTGGCAATTCTTTCCTCTATGTGGTTTTTGAAAGTTAACCTCCGGTCCAGCATGAAACCTAGGTACCTCATGGAGTTTTTTGTTTCTATTTGCTGATTTTGCACTTTAAGTTTTGTAATAATTCTGTCCCTTGTTTTGTGTGACAAAACCATACTTTCGGTTTTAGTCACATTTATTTTGATTTTATTTGCGTTGAAATAAGGTACTAGCGTTCTGTTTACGTGGATGTCCAGTCTCCTGGTCGCGATCTCAGCTGTAGGTATGTTTGAATTGTTTTTACAATGAAAACAGGGTAATCATTCATAAACATTTTGTGTATTAAGCCGTCGGTCCAGACGGTGTCAAACGCCTTTGCAGCATCGATTGCAACTAATACGGTTTGTTGATTTTGATTATATGCATCTTTTGCATGTTGTGCAATTCGTATTATTTGTGCAATCGTGCTGTGGCCGGCTTTGAAACCGTACTGTTCCGCCGGAATAATTGTGGTGTCTTGTTCGTAAGTGTGTAGCCTCGTGAGCAGCACACGATCTGTAATTTTGGCTAAGCCGTTTAGAAGAGATATAGGGCGGTAGCCTTCTATATCAGATCTGCTCTTACCTTTTTTGTGTATCGGGACCACATTTGCAACTTTAAATGCGTCCGGATACCACTGGAGTTTAATTATGGCGTTGATTATGTAGTGTAATTGTACGCAAATTTTTTTTGATAGGTTTTTTAGTAATATATTTTGAATATTATCAGGTCCTGGAGCCCTTTTACTGGGTGTCTTTTTGATAATGCTTATTATTTCTTTAGGTGTGGTTAGTGAATTTGTGGGAACTATTTGTACTGGCATTTGCCTTATGTCATTAACTATGTTGGTGATTTCTGTTTGTTCTTGATTATTGATTTGTTCATTGATAAAATTATTTTGGAAGAATTCGCCGAAAGCCGTGCATTTTTGTACGTCTGTCGAGTATGAGTTGTTATTGTGTTTCAGTGTGGGAAGCTGCGAGAACGGTTTTCTGTACCGCCTCACAATTTTCCACACTGAGTTGTCTTTTATGTTAATCGCCTCCAGGGTCTTGCGCCATTTTAGGTTCCTAAAATTATTGATTTCTTTATTTATGGCTTTTCCTAACTCCTGGAACATGACCCTGTCGGCGGCTTGTCGGTGCGTCTGCCAACGTCTACGTATGTAGTTCTTGTTTGTAATGAGGTCGAGAATCTCTTGAGGAAGATCATCCTTTAGTGGCTTCAATGTAATTAGTTTTGTAGAACTGTTTCTGGCATTTATGATTACTTCTGTAAGATGCTTAATTTCTTCCTCAAGAGATTGCCTATCTGTAATGTTATTGTTAATGTCAATGTTTTCGTCCAGTGTTTTTCTGTATTTCGTCCAGTCTGTTGTTTTGTAGTCGTAATAACGACCCTGTATCCTTGGTATCAGGCGTGTAGTCCTTATCTCCAAGTATACAGGATCGTGATCCGAAGTGAGTGTTTTGATTGTCCTTGTATTCTCTACGTTCGGTACATTTTTGGCAGCCGCGATGTCAATTGTGGAGGGGGTGTATCTTGGGGTGGAAGGGAAGTGGGTGGGGTCTTCGGGATAATGTATAATGATATCGTTGGTTTCGGCGAATTCATCCAAATTTTTCCCGTTTTTATTTGGGCGCTGGCAGTTCGAATCCCAGTGGGGATGTTTGCAGTTAAGATCACCCAGTAGAAGGACTCTATTTCCTGATGACATGATTGTATTTATATTATTTTTAGTGAAAGCACTATCTGGTGGATTATATAGCCCGACAAAGTTAATATTTGCAATTTTTATTATTAAATGCTCTTGCGGTATGTTTAAATTTGCTAGATGTTCATAGGTAATTTCAGATCTAATACAAAAAGCCACACCACCCCATGACTGATCCGGTCTGTCATGTCTGATGATGTCGTACCCGTGTATTTTAATTCTGTCTGATTGTTTGTAATGTGTTTCGGTAATAAGTACGATGTCGAATTTATGTTTATGAATGAAGTTACGAACAAGTGATGTTCTTGTTCGCATCCCATTTGCATTATAGAAACAAATTTTGAGTTTTTGTTTGTCCCTTGAATTGAATTCAGTTCCTAATATTGAATGTGTTGTCTACGTTACTCATGAACGCGTTATATGTTTCAATGATTTGTTGACCCGAGTTGCAATTTTTGAGTTTGGCGTTCAGTGCTCTGATCGCCCTTGTAAGTTCACCAATATTGACTAACCTGTTTAAAATATTTAATTCATGATTGAGTGCGGAGAAGTCATCCATTTGGGTGTTCTGCGGTATATTTCTTTCTGTTGAGTTCTTCTTAGCTTCGTTTTCTTCGATATACCGAGTGGGCGGGGCGTTTCTAGTTGTCAGCGAAGGATATTCCGAGTTTTCACTACGATTTCGCTGTCTGGCCTCCCATTGGTTTACTTTCGGTGCGGGGGCGGGTACATATTTAGTTTTGGCTTTAGGCCTTCTCTCCTCTAATCTTTGTAATTTAGACAGGTAAGCTTCGCACTTAGAATAATTTGCGGGGTGATCACCACCACAGTTAACGCAGATCGCTGGAGTTTCTCTTGTTTTGCTACATGTTTTTGTGTGATGATCACCCGCGCATTTCACACATTTAGAAGGACGTCCACAGTTTGATGTTGCATGCCCCCATTGCTGGCAGTTATGGCATTGGATGATTGCCTTCGCCGATTTCCTCAGTTCCCAGGTAACCCTTGTGTATAGAACTCTTCTAACGTTCTTGTTGAGATAGTCAAGGGTTATCGCTGGGTCGGTAACTACCAGAAATAGGGGCCTGTCTTTTGTGTTCATTTGAAAAATCGATCTAGGAGTGATTTCATGTTCATCTTCTAAGTTTTCTATAATATCCTCAATTTTTGTTTTGTCAGCCAGCCCTCGAAGTACAAACGCATGCGATTTGTCGTCACTAGCTGTATATGTGTGATATGATATATTTTCTTTCCTAATGTTCTCCAGTACTTTTTGATGGTCATCTTTATGTTCAAGAAATAGTATTGTGGTGGATCTAGTATGTTTAACGCTAAATTCACCATTAACTCTGTCCTTTATATCTTTTATTAGCTGTCCCTGATCTGCGGTTTTGCCTTCTATAACTATAGGCGGCATAGTCTTTCTTTTTTGGTCCGTTTTAGGGTTTATTTTGGCTGTGGGTTTACTATTTTCCTTGTTTTTGTCATTTATATTGTTTTGTGCTGAAGTAGACGGCTCCTGTGAAGGTTCGTTTGCATCGAATGGCCTGAATTTGTTTCCCTTTTTCCTTTTTTTTACGATCTTTCCTATTTCGTCTTCTAGTTCATCATCTGACTCATCCGTCAATGGGGCGAATTTGTTTTCAGTGACGGTAAGGGTTTTTTTGGATTTTTCCCTAATTAATTTCTGGAAATTTGAGGAGAATTTCCTAGGGGATACAAACGGTGGCTCTTTGCTGGCTTTTTTGGCCGCTTCTAGTTCTCGTTCCTCTTGTTCGAATCTGGCTCTTTCTTCTGCTGTTCTCAAATTGAATGTACTGTTTGGTGAATGAGGGAGATATTCGAATTTATCTCTTTTCAGATTTCTCTGTTCATCTTCCGATGTGTAACTATTGGAATCGTACCCCATTATACTTTTAGATACACTATATGGTAGTTCATATCTACTTGTTCTCCTTATTCTGGGATCGGAGTTTTTTCTCGTGGCCCCTGTATTTTTGAGGGTGACATTGCTCATGTCTACTAGTGTTCCCAGGAGAGGATTTGAAGGTGTAGGGTCAAACCCCAGGCGAGAGCTACTCGATCCACCCGAGCTTGGGGCTTTTTCCTCACCTCCAGTTTCCATATGTTCAGTGTTTTGGGGGTTATTTATATTATTAGAACTGGGACCATTGTTCTGAAAGTTTAGTGTGTTTGTCATCACATTTGTTGGGAGGTCGATGGTTTTGTGCTGAGGTAAGGCCTCATTCACATATGCAGATGTGAACTTGTCCTCTATAGGGGACTTTTCACCTGGTTCCCTCTTATTACCTTCCATATCTATGTCTGCATCGACTATAGTTATGTCTAGGTTGCTATCTACACTACTAGTGGATTGTATTGACTCATCCGAGTTTTCTAATACATTAATTAGCTCCTGAACTTTTTCGTGATGTTCTTTGCTTGAATCAACTTCTATGTTGTCGTCCTGGCTATCATGGAATTCCTGAGACTCCTCTGATGATGCCAGCGACGATTTTCTGGAGGGTACCTTCTCTATTGCCAACTTACCATCAGTTTGACGGTCAATTAGAGGTCGTTTGTCAGAAATTTCAGCCAGGGGGGCCCCCTGATCAAGGTAGTTGACCCCAGGATTAGTATATGTTATTGGAAGTTCAAGTTTACTTACAGTTGTGTCTTCAAATTGTGTTTTAAGCTTGGTTTTATTAATTTTTGGGGATGCCTTGAATTGTGTGGGCGTCGTTACTCTTTTGAGCGCCTCAGTGCCGAATCTTGTTTTCAGCCTCTTGGAATAAGTGGTTTCAAACCCTTTTACGGGTGTTCTGGCTGCCCTTGCGGGCTCTGACATTTACAATGTCCCTTCCCTGTGTGTTCTATACTTATCTGGCGAGGAATTAACTATGAATTATAAAAATTTTAATATTGACAGCTGTCAGATCCTTATCTTTTACTAAACACAAGATACACGGATTCAACTATTCCCTAGCAAAGTTCTAGGTAAACTGATAAACTGAAATAAGTAACCTATTTTTGCTTTATAAAACTGATGGCCTCAGTTTAAACCTTAGAGTAAAGAGACCAAAGATGTAACACAAACCAGTGTTTTAACCTGCGCTACTGTTGTCAATTTCCCAAAGAACGGTTAACGGAGTGGGGGAACTGGGAGGAAGCCCGAACTATGTGACAGGGACGGCCTTTGTTTATTGCCACCATAATGAACTATTAGATTTACTAAAAAGGGTTTTAATGAAATGTATTATGAAATAAAATTACCGTGATTTTTTAATATCAAAGGTAGTGACAGCAAAGTTTATTATAAAGTTGGTATTTTTTTATGAACTGTCATTTTAAGTTTAATGTTGTCATATATATATTGTGTCTTGTATTTGCAATTTGTTGATATTTTGAGTTTATTATTTTGAGTTATTTATTATTTTTGGTTATTTCTTTATTATTTTTGGTCGGTTCGTTATTATTTTTGGTTATTTGATCATTATTTTTAGTTATATAAAACTGTTCTTTTAAGAACAACCATATTATCGATTAGTCTTCCGTCGAACCAGTAAGCTTATGAACTGGTCAGTGTGACTTGGTTGTTTCGTGGTCTGTCGCAGTAAAGGGAGCGTCGCTCGTTTTTTAAAGGTCAATTGTCGCGTCTGTAAATTTTCAGGTTGCTGTGCAAACATCCATGTCGCCTAGTTCCCAATCATTTTCATGAATACTCAATATGTCTTCCTTGATGTTGTTTAGCAAACTGTAAAATTTTCCGAAATACGTAGTATATGGTCCTTTATAAGCCCGATGGATGTTTGCTTTTGCATGTCGGTGATTCTTGCGTAACGATTATTTTATTTATTTACCAAATAAGTACAATTAATTAAATTAGTATAACATGGCAAATGAGAAAATCATCCACAAAAGACAAGCTTATACGTGGACTAATAATTGATCATCTGTCATGAGCAAGCTTTACAGTTTTAAACAATAATGTAAACATACAATTTTAACAATATAGAATAAGGGACAAATATAACATTTATAAATAGATTAATCTAATAAGATTTAGAAGATAGTTATTAATTTTGTAAATAGGTTTGCTCCAAAATATTTTAATTAAATATGTAGAGGTTAGTATTTTAATTAGTATTATCCTAATAATAATATGACGTATTAAAATATAAACTAAAATTAAAAAATTTAAAAATGACAGCTTTAAAATATATTATTTTTAATTTTGAGTAAGTCTATGTAAATTTAAGGACAAATACTTATACAATTTCTAAAAATAAATAATCAATCTAATAAGATTTAAGAAAACATTATCTAAGCTAGATCCGCTAAACAGACTATAACAGGTTTCATTTTGAGCTGAGATAAATTTTTTTAGAATATGAGCTGGAATGGATAATATCCATCTCTTAATATGCTTTTTAAATAAATTTATTGAATTAATCCTCTTAATGTCTAGAGGTAATTGATTATAAAGTTTTGGACCCAGGTAAGTGTAACTTTTCTTCCCTATAGTTTTATCCACTTAGGGATTAAAAAGATGTTCATCTTATATCTTGTGGAATAGTTATGTTGTATTGGTATTAATGTATGTTTATCTTTGTATTGCTTTAGTAGGATCATTTTTATATATAATTGATAAATATTTAACATTCCGGTTTCTTGAAAAAGATCGGCTGAGGGGTAAGTTCTAGGCTTATGAAATATAGATTTTAATATACTTTTTTGTATTTTTTGTAGGTTGTCAATCAAAGTAAAACCAGCTGATCCCCATGCAATAAGACCGTACGTCAAGTGACTTTCTACTAAAGCGAAGTAAATAATCTTGAGGTAAGTCAAGGAGAGAAATGAAGTAAGGTTTTTTATTTTATACAATACGAATCTTAGTTTTTTTATTAAATACGTTATCTCATGATCCCATCTCAAATGGGGGTCAAGATATATCCCAAGATATTTTATTTTTTTCGTTACTTTAATAGTAAATACTTCATTTTTTGTATTATTTATTATAATTTCAGCATAAGGTGGAAGATTTGTGCTATATGAGGTAAATGGAACGAGAAATGTTTTTTTATAATTTATCGTGAGCAATCTAGTTTCAAGAAAGTTTATTATTTTTATGAAATCATGTTCAATATCTGATTTAAGGTCCATCCAGTTATTATTTTTATAGAAAATGGCAGTGTCATCGGCAAAGCTAATAATTTCTCCCTTTGTATTCTGTAGAAATATATCGTTTAGGTAGATATTGAAAAAGACAGGACCTAGAACAGTACCCTGAGGCACTCCATACTTTATAGTTTTGAAATTACTGTGGGTTCCGTTAATATTTACACATTGCATTCTATTATTTAAATAACTTTCAATCAGTTTAAATGCCTTTCCCCTGATTCCAATATTTTCTAGAATTGACAACAGTTGTTTATGATCGACGGAGTCAAATGCTTTAGCCAAATCGATAAATATTGTAATGCATGGTTGCTTTTTATCTATACTATTGTTTATCATTTCTATCAATTTGGTTATTGCATCTGATGTTGACATATTTTCACTAAATCCATATTGTTTGGGAGACAAGATATTATATTTTTTTAGAAATGACATAATCCTTTTATGTAATATTTTCTCGAACACCTTACCAATGTTGGAAATTAATGAGATCGGCCGGTAGTTAGCTGTTTCTGAGACATTCCCATCTTTAAATTGGGGTATTATTTCTGATACTTTTAACTGGTTTGGGAATTTACCTTGATTTATTGATTTATTAATTAAAAATGTTAGTACCGGTGCTATATCTTTACCTACCAATTTAAGAATTTCTGAACGAATTCCATCTAACCCTGGTGTTTTGTTTTTTTAAAATTCATAATAGTTTTATATACTTCTTTTGTATCAGTTTCAGCTAGGAAAATCGTTTGACTAATTTTTTTTTGGTTGATCATATTTTGTGTTTGTCGCTTACTTTTGATTTTTGTTGCCATTTTTTCTCCTACCTCAGTATAGTGTTCACAGAAAATATTAGCAATTTCTTTAGGGTTATCTATTACGGTGCCATCTGGTGCTATTATTTCTGATATTGGTTTTTTGTGTTTCTTTAAACTTGTGATTTCCGTAACACATTCCCATAACTTTTTGCTTATGTTTTTATTATTTTCAATTTGATTATTATAGTAATTAGTTTTTGCTTGTTTTATCAGTAAATTTAGATGGTTTCTATATTTCCTATAGTTAGATATATTTTCAGGGGTATAGTTATTTTTCATAATTTTAAATAATCTATTTTTTTCGTTAACAGAAATTATAAGGGCTGGTGTGATCCAGCTTTTACGTTTTATTTCACTTCGTTTTATTTTCTTTTTCTCACTACAATTTTCAATATAAGATTTGATTTTATTAATAAAAATGTCCATGCAATCATCAACGTCACTAGTAGAGAAAAGTTCTAACCAACTGTCTTGTTTTATTTTATTTTTAAATTTGCTTTTATTAAAAATTATTTTTACTTTTTCTAATGGAATGCTTATTTCTTTTTCAGGTAGAACAAGGTGATTTGTTACCGAAAAATGGTCCGTAATGTTGGTCTGGAATATTATAGGAAAGTTTTTAGATTCATTAATGCTAGATTTGAGGAATATATGATCTAAACACGATTTCTGATTTCCGACTACTCTAGTGTATTTGTTAATTAGGCTTTCAAAACCCTCTTCGTTTATCATGTTTAAGTAATCATGAACATAATGCTGATTGTGACTTAATATGTCAATGTTAATGTCTCCTGTTAATAAATGAATATCACATTTTTTACATTATACCCCAGTGCAAGCCGATTACACTTGTTCTGCATTGTTTTAAGTTTATTGAAATGTCCTTTAGCCATCGAACAGAAGACTGGAGCGGATATAGGGTATTAAATGCCCTCATAGCCTTGCTAACTCTGTTAGTCATATTTGCTAGTGGCAAGTTTAGTAATATCCTGTGTGATATAGTCCAACGAGAACTAGAACATACCAAAAGATGGTGCCGTGAAGTGGGACTTAGTATAAACCCTACAAAAATAACACTAGTAGCCTTTTCAAGGAAAAGAAAACTTAATCTCAAAACAGTTAAATTAGACAGGATAGATATAGAATGGAAAAATGAAGTCAAATATCTAGGCTTAACCCTGGACAACAAACTTCTCTGGAACACACATGAGAAGGAAGTAGTAAATAAGGCCACAAAAGCTCTGTTATGCTGAAACATTGCAGGTAAACGATGGGGATGTAACCCAAACATACTGCGATGGATGTATACTGCAATAGTGAGACCAATCATCACTTACGGGGCTATACCCTGGAGTAACAGAATTAGTTTTGCTACTACGAGAGCTAATATCTCAAAAGTACAAAAACTATCCTGTGTTTGTATTACTGGTACAATGAGAACCTGCTCTACGGCCGCAATCGAAGTGATCTTAAACCTCATCCCTCTACATTTGATGATAGAGAATGTGGCAAAAAGGACACGATATAGAATGATCAGGAACGGAGTAACCAGATGAAAGTCTACTTGTTTCAGGACTAAAGATACCTGGGACATGCCCCAGGATGAAATGCTAAAGAAGTACAGTTTTGTGAAAAACTTCAAAACCACAGAGCTGGGCTGCAAAAAAGAATGGAGCGCAGAATCCATCGCGTTTGCAACCGAAAGACGTGCTATTCAATAGTATACGGATGGTTCCAAAACCATAAAAGGAACTGGAATAGGAGTGTATGTGCCGAGAACCAAGCACTTCGAAAGCTTGGGAAAATACCTAAACATCTTCCAGGCGGAAATTCACGAAATCGAGAAGTGTATCCAGTTTAACATCGAGAGAAACTATCATAGACAAGAGATTATCATCATGTCCGATAGTCAAGCAGCCATCAAAGCGCTGAGCTCTTACATAATCAGCTCAAAAATGGTCTGGAGATGCCTAGAAAAATAAAGTTACTCTCACTTGGGTCCCGGGACATAACGGGGTACAGGGTAACGAGATTGCAGGATTGCAGATATAGCCCAATCGGATTAGTATTTTAGATTCTGAAAAATTCGAAGCAGCAATTTTCCTTCAGAATTCGTTGGAGGGGGTCTCTGGTAGTCTAAATTCAAAAAGTTGGGATTCCAAAGTTGTCGTTACCTCCGCCATCTTGATTTAAAGGGTTATTTTTGTATCTTGAATAACTCATTTATTTTCAATTTTACACGGAAAATAGTTTTTACAAAAGTTATTTAAAATTAAATTTCCTACAATTCTGCTTTTTTTTTTGTACGATCGATTTTTTTCGATTTATACCCGAAAAGAGGGGGTGAATTTTTGGTTATAGAATAACTCGTTTATTTTCAATTTTACGAGAAAAATTGTTATAAACAAAGTTGTTTAAAATTAAATTTCCTACAATTCTGCTTTTTTTTTGTACGATCAATTTTTTTCGATTTATACCCGAAAAGAGGGGGTGAATTTTTGGTTATAGAATAACTCGTTTATTTTCAATTTTACGAGAAAAATTGTTATAAACAAAGTTGTTTAAAATTAAATTTCCTACAATTCTGTTTTTTTTTGTACGATCGATTTTTTTGTATTTATCCCTGAGAAGAGTGGGGGTGAACCTAAGTATTGTATTGTCACGTTTATTATTGATGTTGTACCATTATTTTTTCTGTTTGTTTTTTTTTTGCTGATACCGGGAATTAAAAAGAAACGTGATAATACAATAATAAGAGTTTACCCCCACTCTTATCAGGGATAAATACAAAAAAATCGAGCGTACAAAAAAAAACAGAATTGTAGGAAATTTAATTTTAAACAACTTTGTTTATAACAATTTTTCTCGTAAAATTGAAAATAAACGAGTTATTCTATAACCAAAAATTCACCCCCTCTTTTCGGGTATAAATCGAAAAAAATCGATCGTACAAAAAAAAGCAGAATTGTAAGAAATTTAATTTTAAATAACTTTTGTAAAAACTATTTTCCGTGTAAAATTGAAAATAAATGAGTTATTCAAGATACAAAAAATAACCCTTTAAATCAAGCCTTCTTCGAAGGAAGAATTGCAATTTCAGGAAATAAACAGAAAGAGACCTGGAAAATCATTAATGAGTTGAGGGGCAAACATTTAAAACCAGTAATTACTGATCTTAGTCCAGACGATATTAATCAATTTTACTGTTCTGTTGGACCAAAATTGGCTGTACAAATAAAATCTTTCATTGACCCTTTATCATTCTTAAATAACGTTAATGTTTCCGACACTTTTTATTTTATACCCACTCATTACATAGAGATTAAGGAAGTTTTAAAATCTATAACCAAAAAAAATTCTTCTGGGTGGGATGGAATAACAGCCAAAGTATTGTTACAACTTTCAGACACAATATTAAGTTCACTAGCTGATGCAATTAATTACTCATTTGTTGAAGGTACATTTTGTGACACTTTAAAGGTTGCGAATATCATACCATTGCACAAAGGGGGAGACCATAATAATCCAGCAAATTACCGTCCCATATCTTTACTACCAACCTTAACGAAAGTAATAGAAAAATTGGTGAAGTCAAGAATGTTGGATTTTTTAAATAAGCACTCGTTACTTTCCCATTCTCAGTTTGGCTTTCAATCAGCAAAAAACACTACAGATGCTATGTTCTCTCTCCTGCAAAAACTATATCTTGAAATTAATGACGATCGGGTGGCTGCAGCAGTGTTTTGTGATTTAACCAAGGCTTTTGATTGTGTGAATCACAAAATACTGCTAGACAAGCTTGAAAAATATGGTTTTCGAGGAATTGCTTTAAAATGGTTTCAATCCTACTTAAATAATAGAATTCAAAAGGTAACTTTAAATGATCAATCCTCAATGTCAGAACATATTTACTGCGGAGTTCCGCAGGGATCAGTACTGGGACCAGTACTTTTCCTTATATACTTTAATGACATTGTCACTATTAACATTCAGGGACAATTTGCAATTTTTGCTGATGATTCGACAGTGCTTTGGCTCAGCAAGAATAATGAAACCTTGCATCGTATCATAAGCAGGGACATTGAATTAATTAAACAATGGTGTGACGCTAATTATCTAACATTTAATATTTCAAAAACCAATATTGTTTGTTTTAAATGTGAAATGGAAAATATTTCAATGGGAGCCGAAATTATTAACGTTACAAATGAAAATAAATTTTTAGGATTAACTATTGATTATAGACTAAAATTTGAAAATCACATAAATTTATTATGTAAAAAATTAGCGTCGGGTTGTTTTGCAGTACGATCAGTGACCTACAGTTTAAGTTTGCAGGCTGCAAGAAACGTATATTTTGCGCTGATAGAATCCCATTTGAGGTATGGCATTTGTTTCTGGGGTGAATGTTCTGACGAGCTATTTAATAGAGTCTTTATTATGCAAAAGCGGGCCCTGAGGTACATGTGTAAACTTAATAATTATGCTTCTTGTAAACCCTTATTTTATAAATATAAAATTTTAACAGTAGCCAGCCTGTTTATATTAGAGACGGTAGCTCTTATTCATAAAAAGTTTAAGGAAGAAATAATTATAACTTCAACATACAATACAAGGCAATCGTACTACCTTTATCTACCGATCCCATCATCCGCATTAATAAGGAACTCTATTATATACAACGGAAGAA
Organism: Psylliodes chrysocephalus; assembly: GCA_927349885.1. Classification (NCBI taxonomy): domain Eukaryota; kingdom Metazoa; phylum Arthropoda; class Insecta; order Coleoptera; family Chrysomelidae; genus Psylliodes; species Psylliodes chrysocephalus. The sequence goes on along the minus strand of OV651829.1, from coordinate 21,890,712 downwards.
AAATGTTTAATCATTTACCCTTGGCAATAAGAAAAATTACAAATTATAAAGTATTCTATGGAAGTGTGAAAAAAATTATGCTAAAAAAAACTTATTATTCTATTGAAGAATTTAATAATGATAATTTTAACTAAAATTTTATGTGTACTGTAATATTTACCAATTTTATTTTATTTTAATTACATTTTTATAAATTAATTTTAAATTGTGTAAATACCTAATTTTATATTCTTATTTTAATTTTAAATTGTGTAAATACCTATTAGTACTATAAGAACTTAGACTTTGTTTATAAAATTTTATATTTTAAAGCAATAAAGTATCTATCTATCTATCTATCTATCTAACGACAACTTTAGAATCCCAACTTTTTGAATTTAGACTACCACAGACCCCCTCCAACGAATTCCGAAGGAAAATTGCTGCTTCGAATTTTTCAGAATCTCAAGCCTGTTCTTCACCTAATCCGATTGGGCTAATAGTCTTGCAAGAAAAGGGACTCAAATACCCTTTATAGGACCTGAGCCGTTCTGCGATATCAACAGTAACTTAATATTAGGAGATATTAAAAAAGAATTGGGCTGTAGAAGAACCGATAATTGGAACAATCTCTTGGGGCTGAGACAGGCCAAGATACTTCTGGGTGAATATAACCAGAAAAGATCAGAAGCCTGCATCTGCCTGAGCAAGAACAGGCTAAGTATTGTATTAGGGATCCTTAACGGGCATTGCCGACTAAAAGAACACCTAAGTAAACTGAGAGTTGTAGAGGATAGTGAGTGCAGATTCTGTGAGAAGGAGAACGTAACCTCCATTTATATCTTAACTGAACATGTAGCACTCCAAAATCCAAGGGCACTATATCTAGGAGGATATCAAATAGAAGAGGGAGATTTGTCTAACTTGAAGCCACTTCAAATTTTACACTTTCTTGAGAAAATAGGATTGGAAGGATCGTTATAGGCATTGAGACATTTCCTTAGTGCATTGGCGACAGAAGGGGACACAATAGATCTTTTAGATCGCAGTGTATTAACACCCCATTCTCAACATAACATAACATAACTCTGTCCTTTACATGCTGGTAGAACGTCAGTTTCCTATCCATTACGAATCCCAGATATTTTAATTTATTTTTGGTTTCCACTGTTTGTCCCTGTATTTATAAGTTAGTGATGATTCCATATCTGTCCACCAGTCTGTCAATATCATACTCTTTGTTTTATTAGGATTGATTTTTATTTTGTTTCGTTCCAGATAAGGAATCAACGTTCGATTAACGTGGATATCCAGCCTTCTGTTTGCGATTTCAGCAGAATGCGATGTTTTGTAGACACAAGTGTCGTCGGCATATAGCGCCGTCTTTATACCATTTTGACCCATGGGTATGTCACGAGTAATAATGATATACAGATGCGGCACCAGTACAGAATCCTGAGGTATCCCCGCTCGCACTATATATGGTCCTTTTTTAGTATTGTTTATTTTAATAAAAAATTATCCAGACGGTGTCAAACGCCTTCGCAGCATCAAGCGCAACTAAAGTCTATTCAAATTTAATTTACGCCTGATGTAAACAGAAGCAGGTGGACGCTAAAATTGAGCAGGGCCGTATTTTACTTTTCCGTCTTGCAAAAATGTAAAATAAAAGAGTGTAATTGTGAAATTATTTTTTTATTACGATAAAAACATATTTTGTAAAGTAAAACTATAAAATAAATGCCATACACGGTCTCCCAGACTTTAGTGACATTTCTGGACGAAGATAGGTGAGCGACATAAACTGCGTTAACCTGCAATACAAATTAATAAATGTATTTGACTTTAAAAGAGATGATTGCATTATATTTAGTTCATTACATATGTCTTCTGTGATACAGAGCATTAAAACAATCATATTATAAAATTATATTGTACAGGGTGTCCAAATAATTGCAAATTCTTTAATAGCTAATATATATCTACTAAAAGCATTAAAAAACTTTAAATATAAAAGGTATTTGGTATTTGAATTTGGTATTTGATTTAAAATTGTGCATCTTAAAAAGAAACCTTTTGCATTTTTGATAACTTTTGTTCTTTATTGTTCTTGTTTTACTAGTATTTAGATTAGACAACTTATACCCTGTATTATAGCAATCTTCCTTACTTGACTTAGCACCATTCTGAATCGGATAAATTAGTTAGACTTGAAAGGCTATCTTCATTAATCAAAATTACAAGTGGTTCTACCTGAACCTCTATAATATTATCCAGCTCCCACATTTTTACTTCAACTTTTTGGCGAACATGGTCGATACACTTTTTCCATTTTTCTGGAGAAATTAATAATATTACTTTTTCAAAAAGAATTTAAATGTCTCCAGATTTAAATGTTGAGTTTTTATCTGCTACGTATTGTTTAACGTCAACCTAGATTAATTCAATAGGGTTAAGTTCACAATGATACGGAGACATGTGAAGTATTATGTTGTTTTGCTGCTTAGCCATTTCATCTATTACATACCTATCATAATGTTTATGTTGCTTACGAAGTTTTAGAAGTTGGATCTTAAGCATTTGGTAGTCGAATTCAATTTTTTTCCCTTATAGCCATTTTTAAATATCACCTTTTTTAGACGTCGTAGATATTTTTTCCAGCTTTCTCGAATAATAATGAAGTTATCTTCTAATTTTGGTAAGGTGTTTGAAAACCACTCTTTGAACGATTCTCCACACATTTCTACATGGTAGTCACCGGATTTTTCAACTCAAATACATAAAGTGCATTAGAGACAAAGCCTTCACTTCCAATATGGCATATAATGAGCTGTTTTTACGCACATACCTGATGGGTTTTTAAAACCAGTTAAAAGTTCATCCAAAAAGGCTTGTCTGGATGAAAAAACCGACATATCGAAACATACTTTTGATTTGATGTGGCTTGCGTTAATCCAAGTCTCATCAAGATAATATATTTTTTGCTTTTCTTCTCTGTACCGTTTTATTTTTTGTGGCGTAGGACGAAACAATTTAATTTTTGTCTAAAAGCAAACTATTTTTTCCTCGAGTTTTAAATTTAAAATTAAGGGTTTTGAAAAGCTTGTAAAATGTAGCTCGCTTAAAAGTAGACAAATGTGGATCATCGTTGACTTCTTATAAAACTTTATCAATTGTTGGAAGTTAATTTCTAAAGAAGAATTGATGTACTTTGCGCCTTATTGCATTTTTATCAAAATCATCCACAGAGCCACTAATTTGTTTATAACGTAGCTTTCTTTTTGGTTCAGAAAATTTATGAATCTGCCTATACTCCTTCATAACATTAAAAACGGTTTTAGCGCACATCCCTGTTTTATCAGCAACTCTCCTTTCAACATCATGTACCAACATATCAGGGTTCTATAAAATTTATTGCTTATAAATATTAAGAACCATTTCTTTAGTACGGATGACCAAATGTCCCTTTTTGAGTCGCTTTTTAGAAGGAGTTAAAACATTTTTCTGGACTTCATCTGCTGTATCTATGGAGGACATAGTGCCACGCAGCAATTACAAAATATAGTCAATTAAATGTCCATAAAATAGAGTAAAACATGTCCAAACTAACAACAACCACAAAAAAATAAATAACACAATATATATGTATATCTAAACTATAATATAATGAATTATAATCAATCAAACATACAAAATGTCCAAACTAACCAACACGGTGAATGCTACCAAAACATCGTTTATAATTATCCAAATTGAACTGAATTCGACGAAAAATATTTGCGCGTCGTCTAAATGACTAACGACCGATTAACCAATAGAAGCGCAAAAAAATGTCACGTGAGCTGTTGCTGGATAGGAGAAATTGTTTTGACGCGGCGTAAATGAAATCTGAATAGACTTTAGCACTGTTTGTTTTGAATTACACAGCCCCACAAACAAAAAAAAGTGTTCAGACTTGGCGGTCGGACATATGTATTCCCATGTATTTTTCGACGCTGAATCCGATCCCGAGCTCAGAAATGGCCCTCCACGTCTGGAATTGGCCCCAGGGGCCAAAAATGGCCTCTATATGGCCTGAAAGGACTGGCCCAAATCGAGTCCCTGAGGGTCTTCAAGGTCGCTGATCACGATTATGATGTTCAAATTGAACCACAGATGACCTGGAGCCCAGGAACGCTGATGAACGTTATCTTCGGGGACTATCCCAAACTTTACGCGGGTAAGGAAAAAACTCGGCGATCGGGTTTTTTTTGGGTTGCTGAATTTAAATATAACATCGGCGAACACCCCCTGGATACCTGGTGCGTTGGAACCAGCACGTGGACGTCATCTCCAGGAAATGTCTTGCCAAGATTGCCAAAAACAAGCCGAAAAACCTTGTAGCGGTATTTTTGGGGGCCACTGATCCAAATTTCACATCGAAAACGATCCCCTAACACCTAGTGCACCGAAACGTCGTCTCCGAGGTTCCTCCAGACACAATCGCTAAAGACAAACCGAAAATTGTCATTGGGGTTTCTAGGCACGCGGAATCCAAATTTCATCGTACCTCCAGAGACATGAGGAAATAAAGTCGGGGATTCTATACAATCGAGTACAATCGAGTGTAGAGGAATACATGGGTAAAGGATAGATGCATTAGAATCGGTGGATGGGGCATTCGGGATCTTTTAGATACCGGGGAAAACTATTACATAAGGATTATTTCTTGAATTAAGGCTGTAACCGAGCGTGATGAAACCTTCTCGACGTCAAATCTATTCGCAGAGTAGAAGAACATTGGCTTCACCCAATTGTCATGAGAACACCACTCGATTACTACGTCTCAAACACGACTTTCCGGCCCTTAAGGGGTCGTTTTCCCGGTCCCAAAGGGGGAATTCCAGTTGGCCATAAACTTTTCGAGCACAGTCTGCGAGTTCGAGAACTAGAACATAAATAAGGACATAAAAATACTACTGTAGCGATTGCAACGTCCGAAACACGATTTTTCGGCCCCTAAGGGGCCATTTTCCTGGCCTCAAACGGCGAATTACAGTTGGCCATAAACTTTTTGAGCACGGTATTCATTCCAGAATTCAAAAGTACATAAAAATACCACCAATGTCATTACGACGTCCGAAATACGATTTTCCGGCCCCTGCCCGTCAATTTTCCCGGTCCCTACCGGGCTATTTTCCCGGCCCGCACGGGGAATTCCAGTTGTCCGTGAACTTTTCGTCCACAAACATGACTTTGGCTTTAGAATGCACCTTCAACCACGCCTCATCTCGGAATCCACCTTTCAGGTCATACAGAGGCCTTTTTTGGCCCCTGGGGCCAATTCCAGACGTGGAGGGCCATTTCTGAGCTCGGGATCGGATTCAGCCTCGAAAAATACATGGGAATACATATGTCCGACCGCCAAGTCTGAACAATTTTTTTTATTTGTGTGGCTGTGTTATTAAACGCTTCTTTTGCGTGGTGAGCAATGCGTATCACCTGCGCTATTGTGCTGTGTCCGGCTCTGAAACCATACTGTTCCGACGGAATGATGGGTTTGTCAGTTTCGTATGTCTGTAGTCTAGTGCAGTGATGGAGAAACTATGGCCCGCGGGCCAAGTCCGGCCCGCGGAAAGGTTTAATCCGGCCCGTTTAAGAGTGCCGTCGTGAGAATGTTTGAACGCGTTCTTACTTCGTAATGTGACGACCCGCATAAAAACTACCTGCGGCGATATCCAAAACACAATAGTATTCTGGACAAATTCATCCGACCTAAACAGATGACTCATCTTCGCTCGAAACTTCCAGACACTCTCGCATTTTCGATTCATTGTTCTGTTTTCTCGATAGAACCGGAAAACTCCAATTCTCGAACAATCCTTGCAGGTAGGTATTTATAAATACAAGCGAGGCCGCCCGAAGAACTTTTCATACAGTACCATTACTAGAATTTTATAAAAATTTAAGTCCAGATAATTTCCCAAATCTAATTACTCATGCAATGAAGATAATGACAATGTTCGGCTCATCTTATATATGCGAACAAATCTTTTCAACAATAAAGGTTAGGAAAACTTCTTTAAGAAACAGAATTACAGATGAGCACCTTTCATCAGTTTTAAGAATCTCTGCTTCGCAAATGGAACCGGACTATGATGAAATTTTGATGAAACAGTCTCAATTTCATTTTTCTCATGCACCATCAACCAGTAATGACACCAGAAAATAAAGTGATAATACTTCACATCAAGAACTACACTAAATTCATTTTATATTTTGTGCTTATAATTTTACCTTTTGCTTTTTTACTATTAAAATAATAAGTGTATGTAATAATATATGTATATAGAACACATAAATGTTTTAACGATTAAGCATTATTCTTTGGCCCGCTACGATTGTCTAGTTATTACAAATGGCCCGTCTTAAAAAAAGTTTCCCCACCACTTCTAGTGAGTAGCTTTCAATTTTGGATTTGTCTTTCCCGGCTTTATGCATAGGAATTACATTTCTGCAATTTTCACAGATTCAGGGTAATAATTATCTAACATTATTGCGTTGATAATATGGTGAAATTGTACATGCGCCTTCCTTGATATATTTTTTAGGAGTTTATTGTGTATTTAATTAGGTCCAGGAGCTCTCTTATTGGGTGTTCTTTTTATAACTTCTGCTACTTCTTAAGGAGAAGTGAGAAAGTTCCTAGGTACATTTCGAGTGGACATATTTCTAAATTCGGTGCCTATTTCTTCGATTTTTATCTGTGTAGCATTATTGCATTGACGAAGTTATCCTGGAAGAATTCACCGAACGCCACCCCCTTCTGGCCATCCGTCGAGCACGTCATGTCATTTTATTTTAGTGTGGGAAGTGCGGTTTTTTATACCGTCTCACAACTTTCCACACTGATCCGTCATGTATGTTGACCGCCTCCAGGGTAGCTCTCCATTTCATGTTTTGGTGTTCTCGTCTTAATACAAGTGCGCGTGTGGTGATTACCCGCACAATTTGCCGTAGCGTGCCCCCATTGTTGGCAATTGTGACAGTGTATGATTTACTTGACCGATTTTCGTAACCCCCAGGTTACTCTGGTGTATAAAACCCTCCTCACATTTTTGTTTAGGTAGTCAATTGTGAGTGACAGGTCAGTGACCACAAGAAATAGCGGCCGATTTTTGGTGTTTATTTTATATATGGACCTGGCTTTAATTTCGTGTTCTTCCTCCAAGTTCTCTTCAATATCCAAGATTTTAGTGCCATCGGCTAGGCCTCTGAGCATGAAGGGATGTGCTTTATCGTCGCTATTAGTGTATGTATGGTAGGCCATTTTTTCTTTCCTTACATTAGAGATAACTCTTTCGTGGTCTTCCCCTCTCTTCCTTCTCTAAGGCCCGGTACTTTGTGCTCTTGTTAAATTTCTGATTAACTAATCACGTTGTTAAAGTAATCATAATCAAATTGACAGAAAAGTAGTAAATGGGTACTTTATGAGTAAATTTAACAAAGGTTAGTTAATCAATATTTGATTTAAGTTTTCAGTAGTGCTACCACTGTCTCTTTTTCTTTTTATTTATTATTTCGCATTTGCTCAAATTTGAGGAAAAACGATGAACATACGTTGTGGAATATTGGTAATGTATAAGAAAGAAAACGTTTTACGTATTGTGTCGAAGCTTAAATACACATGTCAGTTTAATCAAGTCCGCTTAAGAAATTGTTGTGGTATTGTTAAGATATTTATTGCTTGAATTAACTGAATTAACGGTATTAAAATGAATTTGCATGAGATAGACGACATTTTTGATGATTATGGTGAAATTATTGATTATGTTCGTAATCAACGAACCTATACCGTTGATGAACATGTAGACCACATGAATAAATGGGATGATGCAGAATTTTTCAGAAGGTTTCGATTTTCAAAAGAATCAGTTCGTTTTATTCTAAATGAAATAATTGAAATTCTTGATAAGGACATATTGATGTAAGTACATAATTTTTTGCATTTTTTATATTAGAATTATATAATGATTTTTACATTTTACTTTCTTATAGGTACCATGAGGTAGATCCCCTCAAACAACTTCTGTTAACCCTTAGATTCTACGCTACAGGAAGTTTTTATAATGTACAAGGTGATTTTGCAGGGATACATAAAACAACAACAGGACGAATAATTCAGAAAGTTACCACTGCATTAGTAAGTTTACGAGAACGATATGTACATATGCCACAGACAGAAGAAGAAAAAACAGAAGTATAGGCTAGTTTTCTAGCAATAGCAAATTTTCCAAGATTAATAGGGGCCATTGACTGTACTCATGTTAAAATATCATCAAGAGGTTTGTTTTACTTATTAATAATAATAATAATCTGCTTCCTTAGCTTTTATTTTTTGAGACTTTTGAAATTAACTTAATTAACTATTTTAGGAGGAGAAAATGCAGAATTTTACAGAAACAGAAAAGGATATTTCTCTTTAAACGTGCAAGTTGTATGTGACAGTAAACATAACATCAGGGACATTGTAGTTAGATGGCCAGGTTCCTGCCATGACTCGCATATATTTAGAAATTCATTTTTAAAGGAAAGATTTGAAAATGGCGAATTTGGCCAGTTAGTTTTGATAGGTGACAGTGGCTATGCCCTTCAAAAATATTTAATGACACAATTGCCTAATCCTGTAACCAGATCAGAACAAATGTATAACCAGTCTTTAATAAGTACACGTACCATTATTGAAAGGACATTTGGTATTTGAAAAAGGCGATTCCCTGTACTGGCCATAGGAATGAGGTGCAAGAAGACCACTCTTATTCAAGAAATTATAATTGCTACTGCAGTTTTGAATAATATTGCAGATTCCAGAAGAGAACAGGATATTTTTGAAGATTTACCAGATTAAATAATTGATTTACCAAATGTGGACGAAGTTAACATGGATGAAAATGGAAATGAAATCCAGCTGGCTCAAAGAAGATTTATTAATTATTTTCAAAAAATTTTGTAACAAGATAAAAGTACCAGTAGCTGACACATTATGATTATTTTTTTCCTTGTAAATTAGTCTGGCAGCTGGCAACAAACCATTACATACAACAGTTATTTTAATTTTTATCAGTTATTTTTAGCTCGGTTTTCACTTTCAAAATAGGATTTAGTATTAGGTTTCGAAATTATTTGTTAGGATCTTCTGCTCGACACCTGGTATCAGGTACTGATTCACTGATAAAAAAATGAAACTTTAAGATGACACTCTCACAATTTAGGTATATGACTAGTAACCTAAAAATTATTTAGATTAATCGGTTATGTACCTATACCAATTAAAAAAGAAAACATCTAAAATATTATAAAAAAAACTATTTGTTTTATGGTTAACTTGCCCTTGTTCATTGATTATAAAAATAAATGTAAAATTTTAGAAACAAGCAACATTAACACGTTTAAGCTGTAGCAGCACTTAGGCCTTACTAGGCCCATTGTGCATCCTCCTAAGATGATATGCACCTCCTAGCTCGTGAGCCAGCCTACAGATTTAATGTAGTTGACAACGACGCCAAGAGGTGCTTCTTTTATATCGGCCGGTGTTAGCCGATACTCGCCGAACAAAAATCTTCAAATAAATGAGAGTTAAGGATATGCTCGATGGCAGTATCTTCTTGTTTGCATCCCCTGCAGAGTGCGGATTCTGACAGCCCCATGATATGGAGATGCTTCCGTACTTGGCAATGTACAGTCAGATTTGGCACAAAATAATATGATATTGTGACTAAATGGTACTTATTTTTGATATTTAAAAGATAATGTATCAGGTATAGCACTGTCAGCTATTGGTGCCACTACCTTATGTATTTTTGGTTTTAAAAATAAATGTACAATATTTTATTAATTAGTTTTATTTGTACAATAACGTTTTAAACACAAACATAACTAATATTAACTAATAATGTAAAAAAAACGCAAGATTTCGATTTTTAGGAGATTTTCTGAAAATTATTAAAAAAAAAACAAAAACATTTGAAAAACTGGCTCAGATGAACTGATTTAACCTTTTCCTACACATACATGTTTTTTTACTAAAAATAAAAAATTCAATGTCCTTATAAATTTTCCCGTAATCTTTTATTTAATTCACATTTTAATAAATCAATTTTAATTTTTTTTTCTGATTCTTCCATCTCGAACAATATTTTCTTTCGTTTTCGTTCTTCAACAACTTCCAAATATTCTTTTTTTTTTTTTCTTTAAATCAATGTCCAACATTTTTCTTTTCAATTCCCATTCAGTCTTTTCTCTTTCCATTTCCATTATTTTTTGTTTTTTTTTCTTGTTCATAGCACTGTTTTTGTAAGTCACATATTTCTATTTTTGAAGCAATTAGTTTTTTTGTGTCTTCTACCTCATTTTGTTTTTCGCTTCTACTTATAGTTTTTTTTAAATTCCATCCTGAGCGTCTCTAAAAATGTCAATAAGTTTAATGTCTTTGTAATGTCTCCATAACAGTATTTTTTAAATTGTGACTGCTCCAGAAGATGGCCTATAGGATGAAAACATGTGTAGTGACGGAATTGACGGAAAATACCAAATTTTTTATTTGAAAATATACAAATATAGTTAGTTTTTAAAGAAGTTTCTTGAATATGTTTATAGTTAGTGGACTTACTTTTCTTGTATTTCCATCTGTTGCAATATTTGAAAATTGTGCTGTAGATGGAGTTTCCGCAACTTTTGCTGTAGAAGGAGTTACAGCAACTGTAGGAGGTACAGCAACTATAAATGAAGGTACAGCAACTGAAGATATACTTTCATTTTCTTCTATGTCTGTAATATCTTGGAATACCTGAAATAATTAAAAATATTGTAACTGAACTAAATAAATATTGCAGATAGATATTTTGAAATTCTTGTAAAAATTCAGAATAATATATAGATATCTAGTAAACACTAGAAAATAATTTTTATGAATACCTATTATTTATTAACGGATAATAAATCATATTTTACTAATACCATACGTACTAAATTAATTAGTTGACTGGTACCATTGTTTTCTGATGTAGTATCAGAAGATACCTCACTCATGGTTGGATTTTTCACATCTGAATCTCCCATAGACGGTAATCCGGAAATGCATAATTTCAAATGAGCATATAACTGCTCTTCATACCAGAGCAATTTTATGACATGTCCAGGTCCACCACCAGTTCCATTACAATTTTTATTTAATTGAGCCATTTTTAATTTTAATGTTCTTTTAATATTATTATATTTTATTTTTAGTGAATTTATATCTCTAAAGTTGTCTGATACCCTATTGAAACTGCTTGCAATTCTTCCCCACGCATCTTTTTTATCCCTTTGGCTTACTGCGTCAGTCGTTTTTCCTTCAATTATGTTTATTTCGCATAGAAGGAATTTCATGAAAATGTCTGTTTCATTTTGGTTGAAATTGCTGCCTCTTTTCTTTTCTCGTCCATTCTTCTATATTCTCCTTATAATTACACTAAACACTTTTATATTATTATTTAACTCAAATTCAACTGACCCAGAGATAATAAAAATAAAATGAAATTAAAATGTCGTGTTGAATGTCAGTGTCCAATATCGAAAGTCACATTTACGTATAGAACATAATGATTCAGAATTCTAAACCATGGAATTATAAGTACAGAGCCAATAATTTTGATTAAAGTTTTAATTGATGAAAAAAGATGATGTTAAATATAACAGAGACACGCCCACATTTAATCATGATTAAGGTATAACCAATGCGTAAAGTACTGAAATTCGGCGTTAAAATTTAATTTTCTGTTAAATTAACTTAATCATCTCGCAAAGTACTGGGCCTAAGTATACCATTTTTCACGATACGTCGTGGCATTTTCAACTTGAAATTGAATAGCTAAAACATTTTAAATTGCTAATAACACTAACAAATAATTCAAAAAACAGCAATCCATGATGATTCACTCACGCGGAGATGAGCGTAAAATAGAAATGTCGGAGCGTCATGGAAACAATGATTTTTCATTGGTGGGTTACTTAAGGTTGGAATCGACAGCATGCGCTATTTATATGTGCAATGTTATTTATCCGGTCTCTTTAATCTAAGGTTTAAACAAATCAAAATAATAAATAAGTTATCCCATTAATTAATGTTTTCCAGTAAAAATTCTTAGCAAACACAAACAAAACGTGTAATTAGATCTGTACTAGCAATGCCGAGATTGCAACGCATTTATCAAATAAAATTTTTGAACGGTAGATCGCGTGCACGATTTATCAGATTTAAATCAAAGTGAAATCCTAGATTTTGCTAATTATTTAATTATTATAAGAATCCAGAACGCAAGTAAAAGTAAAATCAGCTGCCGTAAAAGAATATTCAAAAGCTATTTTAATTGACTCGCGTTGGTATTGCGCATCCACTGTCATACCGCACTAATAATAGTAATAAACTAATATTATTATGCTAGTTTAATAATGATAGATAATATTAACAGAAATAATTAAAACTGTATACCCACATAGGAGAATTTATATTTGGAACCTAGTTACTGTTATTATTCATAAACATAATAGTCTTCTACAATACCCATATTCCACTTTGACTATTGATGTCATCAGCTGGCTAAAAGTAACATTAATAAGTTATGTAGTACTCAAATAAACAAATAAAATAATAAGAACGGTCTGGATTTATTTAAAAGCAATATTTACCCTTTTTTATTACTTTTTTTCTCTCCTGGTTCCTTGATGTTGTTCGTCTATTTTGAATACCAGCGCTCAAATTTATTAATTGTCAATAAGCACTTGGAAATTTTCAGTTGTTTGTAAATTTCTCGTGATTTTATGTTCACAGAGAAAATTTTTAAGTTTTTAAAGTTACTGTTATGTTTTTTTAACGATTTGTATTAGTTGTAAATCTAAAAATTACCATTTAATCTTTTGTTTGTCCTAAAACATACATTTGGAGAAGTACCACGTCCTTTCAAAGGTAAGTGAATAAAAAACATGGGCGGTACACGTATATTGTAGAATATTATTAGTAATTTTTTAGGCAGATTTCTTAAAAATTGAAGCAATGGAAATTTGGATTCAAAACCTAGAATTAGGAAGGGTTGAAGTTGATAAAATTAACAAAAACTCTAAAATATATTGAAAAATTTTATAATTTATGATTTTGTTTGAATCCCGCAAAGATAGATGAATTTTTTGATTATAGTTGTTTATTGACCTATCTAGTACATGTTAAAACATTGACTATTGGCTATTGTCTTTTGTTTTCGATTTATAAACAAAAGTTTTTTTCGAATTTTCATTATATGGCTAATTTATAAAAGTGGAAGAAAATAATTTTTATCTTTTTCAGGCACTTTTTTGATAAGAATCCAGTGAGTAATTTTTTTTTTGTAATTTTTTTTTTTTGTAATTTTTTTTTTTTTTGTAATTTTTTTTTTTGTAATTTTTTTTTTCGTAATTTTTTTTTTGTATTTTTTTTTTTTTTTTGTAATTTTTTTTTTTTTTTGTAATTTTTTTTTGTAATTTTTTGTCATTTTTTTTTGTCTTTTTTTGTAATTTTTTGTAATTTTTTGTCATTTTTTGTCTTTTTTTGTCATTTTTTTTTTTTTTTGTAATTTTTTGTCATTTTTTTGTCATTTTTTGTCATTTTTTGTCATTTTTTTTTGTCATTTTTTGTCATTTTTTTGTCATTTTTTTTTTGTAATTTTTTGTAATTTTTTGTAATTTTTTGTAATTTTTTGTAATTTTTTGTAATTTTTTGTAATTTTTTGTAATTTTTTGTAATTTTTTGTAATTTTTTGTAATTTTTTGTAATTTTTTGTAATTTTTTGTAATTTTTTGTAATTTTTTGTAATTTTTTTGTAATTTTTTGTAATTTTTTGTAATTTTTTGTAATTTTTTGTAATTTTTTGTAATTTTTTGTCTTGTTTTGTCCTTTTTTGTCGTTTTTTTTCGAGCAACATGTCCTTGCGACTTTTTAAAGTCGAAAATGTCTTTTTTATGGCATATGTCTTTGATATCTTTGAAAGGGACCTGGCTGGTACAAAAATATAAAAGCTGAGACCCTTTTTTTGAGGACTTTTACTGAGGCCCTTCCTGTGGTGCCTCAGTATTGCATTCGTGCAGACAAAAAAATTTTCTCCACCCCATTTTTTAAAACTTTTTTTCATATTTCCGATCATTCTGAGTCGTCTGTATGTATGTATGCCGGCACGATAACTCTAGAACGAAAGTTCTGATTGACTGCATATGCATTTCTTATGTGACAATGTTAGGAATTCCAATTATTTCTAACGTCAACATCCCTAACATTCTTAAAATTCCATAAATTGCAAACATTCTCTAACGACCTGTCAAACAACAGCTGTTGGTAGTAAAGGTGAAATTTCTAAGGCGGCTTGCAACCTTCATACTTGCAATTATAGCCATTTTGGAGGCTATATTTATTCGAAATTAGTAGCCAAGCTTGCCAATTTATGAAAAATATATAAGCAATGTCTTAAAAATGACTTTTTTATGGTGGTGCTAATTTAAGCGTACTACTATTTCGCCCCTAGCCACAAAAACACCTTCATCAAATTTATTGGCTCTCTGTCGTAACGCCATAGAATAATTGACCGGCCATTTTATTTGGCAAAAATCAGAATAATGCTTGGCTGTGCCTGTCAAGTATCAAGATGTCAACTGTGATGTGTGAATGGTTCTTTAATGTCAAATTATTTAAAAATGTATACTTCTTTTGATATTTATTGCAAATAATTTGTAGTATATCTCAATTCAGGCTTTCCATAAAGGTACAGCAAGATAGATGATATAATGTTCTTATACAAAGGTAGGATATAATGCTGGTTTTTTTGTAGAAAATTTTTATTATACGATTTTGGATAACATATTCAACCAGCGAATTGTAAATTATAATTAGTAAATTTCTATTCTATTCTATTCTAGGTTGAGTGGAAGAGCAGATTCTACGGAAGATTCGACAGAATCCTCCCAAGAAATCTGAACTCTGCCTTTTGACTGTGAAATATCAATGTATCTACATGAATTATTGTTTTATTTGTCTCTTTGTAATTAACAGTCAATAAAAACCTTTATTATTATTATTATTATTATTATTATTAAATTTCCTCAATAAATAAAATTCAAAATGAATCTTCTTACCTTGGTACCGAGGTATTTTGTTGTTTTTTAATTTAATTATAAAGTTGTCATTTATTAGTATGTTGAAAGAAGGCCTTTGTAAATTACATTGCTCTCTGTGGATCTACTTTAACACAAACATAATTTTGTGGCTATAAGTTGCTATAACCTATTATCGCAAAATTAGTAATAATTTAAACATAGTAAGTAGTATTATTATAACATCAAGTAATTTTTTAAAATAAAGTACATGATCTCAAAATAGAAATAATTTAAAATAAATGCGGGTAAAACGAGGGGTAAAATAACAATAAATTAAGGGAAATACTTAAAAAGGGCAGGTTTAAAGGGTATTATCACAAGAAAATATATCCGTTCTGTTTGTTTATTAAGTATTGTTTGAGGTTACTTTTGAATACATTTATTGTTTTTTTTTAATTTCTGTAGGCAGTCTATTAAATTTTTTAAACCTTTAATAAAAATTGTATTTTGAGAACTTTTAGTGATGGCTTGCCATACGTGAAAGTCAGATTGGCTTCTTGTATTTTAGTTGTGATATTTCGAATTATATTGAATTTGAATAGATCTGATGCGATGGTACTGTTATTTTTATTCTATAAATAAATATCAGTCATGTACTGAACATAATTCTGAACTGAAAGCCAATTTATTTCTTTTAACATAGTTGCAATACTCATCCTTCTGTCCTTTATTAATATTATATAAACAGGCGAAGTAAGGAGTCCAAATATTTTACATGAGCAGGCTTAAGAGGTAAAGGGGCCAATTATTTTTGGATAAATTGCTTAAACAAGTTTGTAAACCCTAATCAAATGGCGATATAGAATGGTTTTAAAAATCAAGGCTTATGGAAATCATCACATGGTTTAACCTAATTAATGCTAATGCTTCACAAACCAAAAGATTCAACGTCCTGATACTACTATCGGCTTTCGGTCTTTCGTTCCAAGTTAAATCATTTCTCGTTTTTGTTACGCTGCGAGTTTAGCCTTGTGGGCCTCAGTATCGATAAGGTGGGAACCACCAGATTAGCGTCTCTCGATTTTTTTTTTGATTTTTTGTTTTAGAAGTTCAGTAAAAGAAAGAGGACCTATTGTTTATTCATTTTCATTGTTATTTAGCAAAATCTCATTATTTTTAATAAATAAATAATCTCTGTTGTTTTCTAGTAGGCTTGTGTCATTTAGAATATTTCTGATAGGACAAAAAGTTTGTTATTGCATGTAGTTAAAATACTGAACAACATTTGATTGTTCATCACTTTAACAAATCAGGGGCAAAGAATTATAATATTGACGATGCTGTTCTATCAATTACAACATCATTAAAAAATATAAAACTATAGACTAAATTTTCAAATTGATGTACATTATTTGCAACACATGAACGACGTCGTTTGAAAGCATTCCGAATTGCGTTATAACTATGGATATTATTAGAAGTATTTTGTAAAAATTGCCTAAAAAATTGTAGAACAAATTTCTACAATTATACATTTTTTCTCTACAATAAATAGTACATATAGGGACAGGGACAATTTGTAGTAATAATTTCCAAATATTTGTAGAGAATGTATTGTAGAGTTAATATCTACAATATGTAGTAAAAATATCCAAATGCATCATAAGAATTGTTCTACAAATTGTTATAATTTTTGCTATTCATTGTATGACTTTATATTAAAAATGTATTACGTTTCAAGAAAATTAATACGAAAATTTTACACAATAAATAGTAAAAATTCATACAAATTGTAGTAATTTTTAATAAAATTTGTAGTAGTATTCCATAATTATTTTAATTATAACCTAGAAAAAATGTTCCTTAATAAAATATTCAAAATTTATTGTTTTAATATAAAAGATACAAAGGCTTAATTATATTATGTAATAATTAACAGTAATAATAGCTCCCTCAGTCTCAGTTAGCTTTTCTGCACCTGAAAAATATTAAATAAAAATTAATACCTATTGAACTGTTCATACCCTTAAAACGGGGATATTTATCACCTTTACACTGATTGGGATATTAAATGACTACGTTAGATAACTAACAAAAATGAGAAAGTAGGTATGTCACAATTAAGACAAAAAAACATAATTGAACTTGGCACAACATTCGATCGTTGGCCACAACTATATTTTTTAAAATAATCTACTAAGGTAATTTAAATTAGTTATCTAAAGGTAAATTATTCAGAAAAAATAATTAATGTACTTACCACTAATAGAAGTTATTATTAAAATTTTCTCAAACGCATCGGTGCTTATAATATAATAATATGTTATATATGTACCATGCTTTGTTTTGTGAACATGGCGAACGACTACTGCTATCTGACCATTTATGGTCGACGTCAGAAAACGTTGGCCAATAGCAGAATTCTGTTTTATTCACATGACTTTCTACAATATTATAGAATATTTTTGAACAAAATTGAATTTTTTTCATAAGAAGGAGTGTAAAGTATTACTATTTTTTGTAGAGATAATTATTAATATTTGTACAAATTTTTACAGAAGTTAGTAGTAGTAATTACGATAATTGTAATAAATTTCTACTTCTACAAACAATAGTAAAATATACTAAACATTGTGGTCTTCTTTCCTATTGTTGTAGCATTTTATTCGACAATTCAATTGCTACAATAATGAATAGTTTTCAACTATAAATTGTAGTACAATTTTCGACAAATAGTTAAGTATTTTTCTACAAGTCTACTAATACAATATTGTAGTAAAATTTTCTAGTCACATTTTTTCCGTGTAATATATCCCCAAAAGAAGAAATCTAGGGGCGTTAAATCTACTGAACGTGGTGGCCACCTTACCGGTTCTTTTGTCCCTATCTATTTGTCTCTAAAATATAAATATATAATATAAATATAAAATATAAATATATAATATATATATAAAATAGTGAAAACAAAAACTTCACCCTACCTTCTTAACAAAATTAAATTTAGAACTAATGTATATAATTTGAATTTAAGAAGGCACCATTATATTGCTACACCATCCCATAATAAGGATTTGTTTAAAAGTTTATTCTCTTACCAAATTGCTTCTGTCAGTCATCTACTCAATATATCTAACTTTAATTTATCCTTTAAAGCATTTATTTTAAACAAACACAGTAAACAGCTTTTTAATAATAAATAATGTACATATTAATATTTTGTGATTGCTATTAAACAGCTCTTCTATGGCGATATTATTACTAATTTAAAATTTATTACACAGATCCGTATTTCTGTATTTATTTTTATTATTCTACACTGAGTATTTATTTGGTATGTTAATGTTCTTATATTTTTTTCTCTGTATTTTGTTACTGTACCATATATGTGAGAATCTTAAACTTATATAATAATAATAATAATAATAATAATAATTATAAAGGTCTTTATTTTCTACATCCATAATATCAAAAATACAGTAATTGAACAATTAATTGAGATAGGGCGTAAGAAAAAAAGCCAAAAATCAGGTGGATGTGTCATATGTTTCAAGGAAACAAAGATACAACCTCTGTTTTTTATTTTAAGTATACATATTTTTTTTTAATTAAGCTTAGAATAATTTAATGAAGGGTGGTGTGGACGAATAGGTCTTAATGATTTTACACCATACCTAATATTTTCCGATTGTTGTTGTAATAATGTAAACTTTATTATTGTACCACATATTTTTTTTATTATTATTGTTATTATTAATAAAATTGGTGGCAACTTCCTCAGCATCTTCAGTATTATAATTTTGTATCCTTGGTTTCTGAAAAGTCTCATAATTTATGAAATTTTCTTTTAATCCTTTGAAAATTATTAAGTTACCTTCATTCCGGGTAACGATTAAAATATAAATAATTCTAAAAATCTATCCCACCCAAACTTTTTTTTGTGGGATAGATTTTGAGTATCATTTCCTAACTACCTACAGGTTGTTTTTATTTAAAAATTTATAAGTTTAGTCAGTCCCTCGTTAATGGACCACCCTGTTTATTTAACAATATTCTGTATTTTCAATAATAAAATAGCTATCAATCAATTACGCACTGATGAAACACCCTGTATATGTGTTATTGACTAACACATTGGTATTGTTAGATAGGTAAATTTATAAGGAATTTTCTGCCAAAATAATATATAGGGTGTTGCATTTGAAAAAATTGAGTAAACTGAATTTAAATTTAAGACATGTTTCAAAACACTCTGGTTAAAATAAACCAGTTCTATAGCCACTATTTGTTAGCTTAGTAGTTTATAAGTATAAACATTAAACAATTTTGAAATTAATGTAAACCTACCAAAATTATGATAATTTAATTTGAGGTCTGCATCATTCTTTAATTTCAAAAAAAAATTGCTTAGCAACATTGTAATATTTTTTAAAAACATTTAAGGGTTGCGTACATTATTACCAAATCTTTCTAAAAATAAAATAAAATACCGGGTATTCTATTTAAAAAACATAAATTTTTATATGCCAGGCAAAAACGCAACATCCTGTACATCCAAAAATATTTATCTTTCAAATCCATATAACTTTTATTTAAAACTTTTTTACATGTCTATAATACAAATTGAAATATTGAACAATTACGCACCTTACGTGTTAATAGACCTCGCCTAGCGGCTAGGGCTCTTACTTACACGTTGCGATCCATAAACGCCTTTTTTACGACCTTGATACATACATAACTATAAGAAAATATATTGTAGATCGCAAATCAAAATCCGAAAAGTCAGAAATATATAAAGTAAGTTGTACTAAAGATTTTGAGAACGAGCCTGAAACAGCGTCTTACCCAAACTAGCACATCAAATTTCTGTCTAAGAATCTCGACCATCGTCATGGTCTAGAGGAAGGGGCATTTGTTTCCGAATTTTAAAATTATTCTAAACTTTTTTTTTACTTAGTATAATTTTGTTAAATTCGGTAAACGTTTTTCTTGTCATAAGTTACACCTGCCAGTAAAAAAATAAGTTAAGTAAGTTCTTGAATAGTGGCGTAAATTTAGAAGGGACGAAGGTGTTATTTACCCATACAGTACGTCATTGGCAAAGTTAATTTAACTCATTTTTTTGCTGATAGATGTATTTAATATCACCAAAACGTTTGTCAAATTTAGTAAAATTATATTGAGTAATAAAAAAAATTATATCCATTAATAATTTTTGAATTTTTACCTAAGCATGTTTCGTTTAATCGGCCTATTTTTAATCAGATAATCTTCAGTTGTTCTAAGTCAAATTCCTAATTGAACACCCTGTATATACAGTGAAAGATGTGAAGTTCTTCGTAACTCACCCTTTATAAATCTTTTAGTTTTGTAATTTTTTCTAATCTCTTATTAGCTAAAGCACTTTTAAATTAGAATATAATATAATTTTTTTAAGACGAATGTCCCATGGTTAAGTCCGTATGATCCTACAATTAGGTCAGGAACTCTTCCGGGAACAAAGCCATTAAAAAGCCCCCAAATATCCCATAAAAAATATTTTGTTTGGTTTAAAATAAACAAATTATCTTCGGTTAGCCGCTGATATTTTTTGAATAAAAGAACTCACCTGGGGATTTTATTGATACGCATAGGTACCTATAGGCACCTTTATGTACCTGTTGGTACTTTTCGGATCCTTGCAAAATGAGATCTTTGAACTTTATTTATTACCTTTTAATACTGACAGGTAAGACGTATTTTTCGATTTTAGGTTTCGCTACCATAAAACCGAAATGTCATAACACAATAGCCTTTTTTCCTATTGCATTTGTTTGGAATGCACACCGCAAAGTCAATGTTACAGGTTAATTTTATTTATTGGGTCTTCCTAAGAAATTACGGAAAAGGAAAAGTACATTGCAGCTCTTAGCCAAGCTAGATTGAAAATAAACCAGAAATAGGTATATTATAATATATTTATAACCCCGGTTCTGTATTATTTTAATAAAATATATATGGTTGTTTAATTTAATATAAACACAATAATTATAAAGTTATTCCATTAGTAACGTCTCCAAAAACTTAAACGCTATGTTAATTATAGTTATACCCATGTTGAAATCAAAAGCAATAAAACTCAAGCTCGTTACAGGGGCCACATAACTGTCTGACTCAATCAGTAGCGTACGTTACATATTATATGTAAAATATTCAAAGAAGGAATCTCCTGAACTTGCTTCGTACTCTCGATTACACAAACACCTGTCTAATGAAATAATTATTCTGCAGATGGAACGAAATAAAATAAGTAGTTTCAGGTAAGCTGTGCACGTCAATGTGTGTACGCTGGTGTGAGCGTAAAAGGCCTAAAAGGTGAAAACAAATTACATTTTTCTACTGCCTATCTGTATATGATCTACTTTGGACACAACCTACAGAATGAAAAAGTAGGCGAATTAGTCAATTGAAACGATATAATTTTATATTCATTCTAGTAAGGATATAAAAGTCACCAAACACAGCTTATAATAAATATCAGGCCTACTACTATTATTTTTTTAATTTGAAATTAGTAACAATTCTGTCAAACTTATTGAAATATACAGGGTGAATCATTAGGAACCTTATATACTTCTATCATATGTAGAGTCCCTTAGGGGGTAGATCATACGAGCATTAAAAAGTGGTAACTCCCCTTCGTTATTAATATAAGAGACTGTTTTGTGAATTTTGACAAAAATTTATATGGCCGTAAAATCTACAAGGGTCATTAGAGTTCTCTAATTTTTTGGATGTCTATAAAGCTAGCATAGCAAAGTCATAAGCTCGCAGAGTGACTTTAGATACTATACTATTTGGCTAATTTTTTTCTATTTTTTTACCCAATTTTTAATTTTTTTTTCTCCAGCCATTGCCTAGAAACATTGGGTATGCTAGCTTGATACTAAAGCTACAATGGGCAGTGCTGTATTTCTTTTTCTACAAGATGTATCAGAATCAGGTTTGCGGCATATTTTTTTGGTAATTTTTTGTTCTACAACTATATATCAATTTATTTTTTTGCTTTTGTGGTTCGTAAGAAACAATGGCCATGCTAGCTTGATTCTGAAGCTACAATGGCCAGTGCTGTATTTCTGTTTCTATGGGATTTATTAGAAATTTGTTTGTCTTGACTGACTCACTGACTTATCAATGTACAGCCAAAACTAAAGAGCGTAGAAAACTGAAATTTGGAACATAGGTTTATTTTATAACATAAGCATCCGCTAAGAAAGGATTTTTGGAAATTTTAACTTTAAAGGTGGGAAATGGAAGGAAATGGGGAGGGAGCTTTTAATGAAACTCTTTGTTCTTTAAGTTAGAAACATGAAAATTTAAATTACAGTTACTAAGCATAAATAAAAAATGACTTGTTTCAGGGTTTTTAAATTTTCACATTTTAAGGGGGGGGGGGGAAACGAGGGGTGAAAGTTTGTATGGGACCATCGTTTTTTTTTTGTTCTCTTTGCAGTTAGAAACATGAAAAATTGAATTGCAGCTATTGACTACAAATTATTAATGACGTATTTCAGGGTTGTTTGAAAGTACCTATGTATATATTTATTTTGTTCCTTAAAGTTAAAAACATGAAAATTTGAAATACAGCTACTGATCAAAAATAAATAATGATTTGGTTCATGGTTTTTGGATTTTCACATTTTAAGGGGGGAATTAAATAAAAATAAATAAAAATAAATAAAAATAAATAAAAATAAATAAAAATAAATAAAAATAAATAAAAATAAATAAAAATAAATAAAAATAAATAAAAATAAATAAAAATAAATAAAAATAAATAAAAATAAATAAAAATAAATAAAAATAAATAAAAATAAATAAAAATAAATAAAAATAAATAAAAATAAATAAAAATAAATAAATAAAAATAAATAAAAATAAATAAAAATAAATAAAAATAAATAAAAATAAATAAAAATAAATAAAAATAAATAAAAATAAATAAAAATAAATAAAAATAAATAAAAATAAATAAAAATAAATAAAAATAAATAAAAATAAATAAAAATAAATAAAAATAAATAAAAATAAATAAAAATAAATAAAAATAAATAAAAATAAATAAAAATAAATAAAAATAAATAAAAATAAATAAAAATAAATAAAAATAAATAAAAATAAATAAAAATAAATAAAAATAAATAAAAATAAATAAAAATAAATAAAAATAAATAAAAATAAATAAAAATAAATAAAAATAAATAAAAATAAATAAAAATAAATAAAAATAAATAAAAATAAATAAAAATAAATAAAAATAAATAAAAATAAATAAAAATAAATAAAAATAAATAAAAATAAATAAAAATAAATAAAAATAAATAAAAATAAATAAAAATAAATAAAAATAAATAAAAATAAATAAAAATAAATAAATAAAAATAAATAAAAATAAATAAATAAAAATAAATAAAAATAAATAAAAATAAATAAAAATAAATAAATAAATAAAAATAAATAAATAAAAATAAATAAAAATAAAAATAAATAAAAATAAATAAAATCTACATTTTCGAGCTATATGAAAATTCAAAAAATATAAAGCTCATTATATTATCCAAAAATTCTTAATAAAAGAAAGTCTATAAAGTAGTTTAAGGGATAATTTGGTTGGCTTAATAATTATATACCTAATATACCCACTTAAGAAAATATTAATAATCTTAATTCCTGTATTAATTTAGCTATTTGACCTAATTACCAGTAATCTCCATATTTTACGCAAAGGCGTATAGTAGTGATAGTATGGATAGCGAGTTGGTGGTTCGTTTTTTTTGTTTTTTTTTTTCTTAAAAAAAAGGAAAAATATTGTTTTATTATTTCACAGTCTTGGTAATTTAAAATGTTTAGTTTTTAAGAAGTCTATACTTATTCAATGTAAAGTGGCATATAACGAGGTTCATTCAAGTTCAGCTAATTTTAAAAATTCAAGCTACCAGTGGAGACTTCGTTTATTTAAATTAAAAAAAATGGAATAGTATATTACATTACAAGTGTGGAAACTGATATTTTTCACACGAGTGAGAAATATTGTCGCACGAGGCACAAGCCGAGTGCGACTATCACACGAGTGTGGAAAATCACTGAATAAGTATATAAACTAAACATTTTAAATTACCAAGACTGTGAAATAATAAAACAATAACATTTTTCCTTTTTTTTTAAGAAAAAAAAAAAAAACAAAAAAAAAACTAAAAGTTTCGGGGCTCGAACCACCAACTTGCTATCTACACTATCCAAATAGGTGTATAAGTATGTCATCTATGTACAACAGTGAATAGCTGTACGCCTAAAATTTGTGTATAAAGTGTTTTAAATATGAATAAACAAAGTGCATTTATTAATGAAGAAAGTGATGAACAAATAGTGAAAGAAAATGAGTGAGTACTCTATGTACATACATTTTATTAAGCTATTGCATAACTTTTATCGGGCTTTGAGCGTGGTGATCGAATCAAGAAATTCTGTAATTCCGTAACGAAAATAAATCTAACACAGCGATGCGGCGTTGAAAGCCGTGCATCGTCTAACGTCGTTTCAGTTTGGCAAACTTCGGCACGGTGTTTGTGTGCGTGCGACTAGACTTATGCGTGTAGACTAGCTGCTAACTGCTTATAACTGATTCTATCTCTTTTAGACACAATTTCGGAAAAATTGAATTTGAAAATGAATAATGATCCACAAGAATCCACAACAAAATATGGGACCATCATTGACTCGGTATTTTCCAGATATTTAGAGGATATCAAGTCTCAAACTTATGTTTCTTATTTCAGTTACCATAAACCTATAGTTTCAATGATAAAAATTCCTGAATAATTTACATGTATTGTAAGATAATAAGAAAAAAAATTGTTTTCTTATCGGTCACCACGCTCAAAAAGTGTAACTTGAATTAATATTAAAGAAAAAAACTTGAATTAATATCAAAGAAAAAAAAATACTGCATAAATAAAATAAATAAATAATTATAATTGCATAAGTTATAAAAAATGCTATGCAATAGCTTTACCGCGGCAGTCCTCGAGTGCCACAGGTATTTTGTTCAATGTAACTATACCATGCGGTTACAGTGCACGTTAAAAATCAAGGTTTGTTAAAAACTTGACAGTTGTGTAATGTTAAAAACAGTTAAAATAGAAAAAGCTGTTTTAAAAGAAAAAATTAAAAGAAATCCCAATACCAGTACCTGAAAAAAAAGCTAACAATTTGAACATTAACCATGTAACAGTATGGCAGATTTTAAAAGACCAACTGCTATATCACTACATATACAACGTGTGTAAGCTTTAATGCCTGGGGCTTTGCCTGTAAGATTAGCTTTTTGTAATTGATTACGCAGGAAAATCAGAAGAAATCCAGGTTTCTTAAATCAGATATTGTTTACAGATGAAGCTTGTTTTTTCCGCAATTCAATTAACGTCCACAACTATGATGTATGGGCACATTTGGGCCTTGATAGATAATAATTTTCTAGAACAATTTTCTTGTATTGTTTGGATTGGAATTGTTGGTGACCACCTTATTAAGCCTTATTTTCTTCTACCTAGACTTAATGGTGAAGAATAGCGAATATTTTTTCTGTATAATAGTTTTATAATTTCGTTTGTCTGGAATCTTCCACCCGACCGCTGTTGGTCATGGAGAGAGGAGCGAGTGACGGTTCGGAGATCAGAAGAGCGAGCACCTTGCGAATATGAAAGTGCGAGCAGTTTAAAAATAGAATTGTTTATTTTGATTTGATTTGTTTTGCAAGTGTGTTGACGCTGTAATCTGGAGATAAATAAACTATCAAAAGGATGTCTGTATTTTTCTCAACAACCCACGACCCATTCACTAATTTGGAGGTTTCACATATTAGAAGAAGTTCCAGTCATGGAAATGTTTTTTTATGTGGAATATGCACGCTCCACCACATTTTGGCCTAGTGGCACGCCTATTATTGGATGAAAATTAGAGTAATCGTTGGATATTTTTTATGTAGGTAAAAATAGTAATTTTCGTTCTCATATTTTCATCAATTTCTTTATACGTAGAGATATGCAGATTTAAATATGGTAGCGTCTATTTTCCAATTGCAAAGTGCTTAAGTTATTATATTCAAGTGGCCCGACTCATGACCCATAGTACTTAGCTTTAATTATTTAAATTGTGAAACAACACCAGGGGTTATAAACTTGACACCCTCGGTACATCACAGGAAAAAGGATGAAAATTGATTTAAAACCTTCAGAACTTCTAAACACAAAGCTAGACTTTGTAACAGAGATGAAGTACCTAGGTCTCACCTTTGACAGCAAGTTAACATGGAACTCACACTTAGAAAACAGATGAACAATGCTGCCGAACCGTGAAGCGTATCTAGGGTTTCTCCTTCAGAGCCGTTGCATGGACGCACACGGTCATTATAAGACTTATGCTAACATACGTTGCAGTTGTCTAAGTACCAAAAACCCAAAAATTGACAAATTGACAGTTATCCGCATACTAGAACAAATTCGAAGAACAGCATGTCTCAACATAACAAAAGCCATTAAAACCACACCGACTAAAGGCTTGGAAGTCATTCATAGTCTCACTCCCCTTCATAATTACATCAAGGAGATTGTTTTGATTTTTGATGACAATGACGGTGGGACTAAAACCTGATATCGACTCTGGTGAGGCGACTTGTCGCTTTTAGCAGGAGCCGCTCGATTCGCTCCCACTGTTTCAAGCGAACATGGATTCCATCCCACCGAGTTATATCTTTCATAAGCCATATTAGGTTATAGCAGAACAAATAGAAGAGCCGGAAGTGACATGTACGATTCATATCTACACCGACTGTTCTAAAACAAAACGAGGCTGAGGATGTGGAATATATAGTACTAGAATGTCACAAAACTTTACACGATACATAGAAAGGTAACTGTCTTAAAAGTATTCACTTGCCAAGAAGGCAGCCAAATGCTTTTTGAACTAGCCCTTCTATTGGATTGACAACATGAGTAGTGACAAACCTAAGTAAATAACATTCTGTTGTAAAATTCAAGGAAAGATAGGACGAATTAAGAAGCTGCAAACTTACCAGGGAGCTTTTAAGTTATCCTGACAACCCTACAGCAAACAAATACTTGACTATGAATAGACAGAATCTGCGCCTGATTGCAGGCAGTCTAAATGGACATTGTCAACTACGGAAGCATCTCCATATCATGGGGTTGTCAGAATATGCAATTTGCAGAGGGTGTAAACAAAAAGTTGAGACCATCGAGCATATCCTCTACGATTACCCAAAGCTCTCATTTATTAAAAGATTTGTATTCGGCAAGAATTGGCTAATCCTCCTCGCTCGCCCGAACTGAATCCTTTGGATTACTTTATCTAGGAATACCTTAAATCATTGGTGTACACAACTCCTATTGAAAGTAAAGAAGATCTACAAAATTGGATTTTTAGTGGATTTAAAATAATAAAAAAATACGTCAATAATTTTTCAAAAAGTGCGTAATTCAATGCTGAGGCGGCTGGACTGTTGTATTAAAGCCGACGAGGCCATTTCTAACACCTAATTTAGTAACAAGAAAAATATTTCAAACTCAAATGTGATCAAGACGTAAAATAAAAATAAAACTAAAGCCAATATCACATAAATTATGAGCGATCGTCTTCCTTCAGAAAACAACTACTTTTTTGGCTAATACCGCAACAGGTATTGAATTATATCCAAAGGAAAGACGGGCAGAGATAGAAAATGAAATGTCAACACTCTATCTAAACTCAAACAAATAATGATTGAGATTGAAAGCAGGTAGAAATACGACCAAATCGGAGGCGTGCTTATTATTTTTGAGAGGGTACAATTATTTAAAATATTCATACAATTTCTTTTATTTATTTCATGAAAACTTTGCAATATCGTAATTTACCTAATCGTTGTAGTCATTAGTGGGGCTTTATGAAAACGGAGTAATAATTGTGGTAATTATAGTAGGAATCATATAAATTAAGAATATTAATAAAAATCACAATATATATTTCAAATTAAAAATAAGAAAGATACCTAATCAGGGGTTGGTTTGGTGACAGAAACAATATTATCAATTTTACTATTTTAATAATGAATTTAACTTTATTTCACAAATTAACGTATATTTATATATTATGTCGCGGCCGAAGTCAGTAAGGAACTGCCTCTTAAGTTTCTTCTTGGGTTACACATACAGAAGTATTACTTAAATTTTAAATTAAAATTATAATGACGGATATTGCATATCCAATGCAATTGATATTTTTATTTTGTTTTGTTTAGTTATTTTTAAATTTTTATATTTTTTAATCTTTTTATATTATATTTAGTTTTTAATTTACTTCGCTTTGTCTATAAAATTTTTGTAATTTTTCAATGACAATAAAGCATACCTCTATATATATATATCTCTCTCTCTCTCCCGGTTTACCTGCAGTTCCTCGAAACTAGCCAGCCTTACCCAAGAAACCCTAATTGGGTTCGGCCAACATTAAAAGACATTATAAAGCTTAAATTACTATTTGATTGGTACTTAAATCATAAAAGTTTACACGCACCTATCATTTCGGAAATCCCTAAGTAAGATAATTAGTTTGGATATAACCTACAGGATTATGTTTTCTTGACCGCCAAACATAATAATAATAATGTTTATTTCAAATGTATGTAATAATGTACAAATTGATACAATAATAATAATTAAATAAATAAACATTTGTATCCTGCTGAGACATTGTTCATGTCTGTGTACAGGAATTAAAAATACAAATTTATATAATAATTTCTAAATGGTAATAGTGAATGGTAAAAATAAAAATTTTACCTAAATATATAGACTTCTTTTACAAATTTTCTTCTAATCTTCAACCTCAGATTCGTCACTGCTGCTACGGCTATTATCAAAGTTAATTATGATTGGTTCAATATTGTGTTCAATACGGTTGTCTACGTCCCACATTTTTTGCTCTTCTTTTAAAACATGCTAAATGCATTTCTTCCAGTCTCCTGCAGAAACATTTTGAATGGCTTCTTGTAGGTAACGTTGCACGTCCACTAATTTAAATGTTCTGTTTTCTCGTGATTTTGGTACACCCGTATAATCAGAGCACATATCAACTAATTTATCTTTTGTAATTGTGGAAGTTAATGATGTTGGAACGCCCGGTTGGTTATTCGGAGGTACATCCGTAGAATTACAGCACATATGCACTAAGTTATCTTTTGGTCGCTGATGATCTCTTTCAAGACAGTGAAATACTCGAAGTACAATTTGTTTTTCACTTAGCGACCGAGACTTCGACCGTTTTACCTTTTTTGCATAGTTTTAGAACGGTGTAGAAATATTATTATTTAATGTTTAAACACTTATTAGCACTAATATTTTCACCAATTGTTCTTACAACACGTCGATTACTTACTAACTTAACTGTAAAACTTACAATTCACACCGTATAATTCAAAACCCGATGTTACGCTCGTGGTTAGAAATACACTACTGAGAACGTCATCGACGAGATGGATTTTACGCGTAACAGACAAAGACACAAATATCGCTCCGTACACCGATGCCATTAGTTGTAACAAATACTGAACAATCCATAAAATAATTAATTTTAAATGATCAAGAAATGTATAAGTATTACTCATTACTGATTTTTGTTATAATGAATATCTTTTATTAGTACTATGATTGTATATTATCTATAATTTGCCACAACTTACATCTCTACTACTTACTCTAGTTTGATTCTGCTAAAAACTAGTAAGGTAAAATTGAGATATGACAACACGGTTCACTCTCAATCATTATTTGTATTTCTTTGATTTTGCTCACTAAGGAGAACATCATTCTTGGACCGGTTTCGTCCTTATTAGGACTCTTCAGCAAGAAATAGATAGGTTCTGAATTCCAGTCTCTAATCGAATTAACAAATGCTACACATTTCACCAGTATACAATAAAGTTAGTTAGGAAGAGAGTAAGAATTCAAGTAGTGAAATGGTGTCGCCATCTGTTCTTAGTAAGCAAAATCAAAGGCCGCTGTAGTACCCAGTTAGAAAACTAGGTGGAACCAAACGACCAGGCTGGCAATTTGTAACAAGAAAAATATTTCAAACTCAAATGTGATCAAGACGTAAAATATAAATAAAACTAAAGCCAATATCACATAAATTATGAGCGACCGTCTTCCTTCAGAAAACAACTACTCCTTTGGCTAATACCGCAACAGGTATTGAATTATATCCAAAGGAAAGACGGATAGAAAAGTAAATTTAAACACTCTATCTACCTTTGATTTTGCTCACTAAGGAGAACTAATTTAGTAATATTGACTAGTTTAGTTGATACAACTGTTAAAATAAGTGTTCATTTGTTGCGGTTGCTAATTAATTAAATAAAAAAAAAAATTTCATAAGCAACCTTATTTTTTCTGCTCAAGTGGTTTTCTTATGATAACGAAACAAGAGAAAAACAAATTAGGACATAAAAAATTTGTATTTTTAATTGATTAAACTAAAAAAAAAATCCAGAACCGTCAATGTATTATTTTTTTAATCAATAAATAAGTTTCGTTAAGAGGCCACCGAGACGCCACTGAATTTAATATATTTAATCTACTTAAGTATAAATTAGCTTCTTAACACTATTAATAATTTTACCAAATTTCAAGAGTATTTATGATATTACGAAAAATTGATTTTTTAAAAACACCTTTAACACCTTGCGTCTTGAAAACGAAACATTTACAAACCCATGTTTATATGAACTTTTCATCACTCAAAGAATCGTTTTTTAAAGTTGAGGCACATACTTAATTAACACCCTGTACATTTATACACACAATTTTTATCGTAGATTACAAAATTTAATAAATAAGCAAAATTTATTCAAAACTAACGCACCACTGTGAATTATATCTCTCCATTTTCCGGCTCCTTCACTATTCACTACGTCTCTGACAAATATATTTCTTTTAAATCGTCTTCCGTAGTAATTTCGCAGTTTTTATTGGATCTTCCAGAGTACAAATTGCCAAAAAAAAAACAGTTGATGACATGTTGCCTTTAGGCGTATTTTAATATTTGTAACTGTTCTTCACAATATATTTTGAAATTCGCCGAGAGTTGATTTAGATCTATGTACGCATTCCGAAATGAACTGCTTATATGCGTTGGTTGAGTTGTTTTAGTGGTTTTTGGTGGTTAAGTATAGAAAAAGTTGAGTTTTATAAAATGAGGTAAGTTGTTCATTTCATTTTAATATAACTGGATACAAACTTGGCAGTTTAAAGCCATTGGTTTATAACAACTAGTTTTATTTAAATGTACGTCTATAGTATCAATGGTTGGTGTTCTCCGTTAATCTTTTAGACATGTATTTTAAGTCGTAGATTTTTATCAACAAAGTTACTAGTTTTTAGTCTTTAACGTTTTTATTTATTTATTATTTGTATAATTATTACCCATGTAAAATGTGAGTTCGTAATATAATAGTAGTTTGTGCAACAAGAGTGGATATGATGGCTATATCGCAAGTCGAAAACGAAGTCTGAGTATATTTTTCTACATCGCAATAAAGAAAATTTACATTTTTAAAAGCTATTTCGAGGCTACTAAGATAAAAATACCAATTTATGAAATTTGTTACGAAATGACTTATTTTATGTAATAAGTAAATATTTGCTGGACGAGCAGAACGAGGTCCGGCAACATGAGCGAGTTATATATAACGTAACGTGTAACATACAATGTTTTTCCAATTTTGACTAGATTATTCATAAAAGTGTGTCACCTAGACAACCAATGTTACTATTTTGTATTGTTGGTTGCGTTTGGTTAACTTTATTCTTTTTATTGGCAAATAGAAAATAATATTTAATAATCATTTAATTTATTCAATATTCATTTATTCTTATTATTGTAGTTTGTTTATATTGCTAGTTAAAGTGGGTTATTTTGTCGTGAATTGTGTTTAAATTATTTTAGAATGGAAAATAAGGGACAAAACAATATTATTACTAGATTGTAAGTTTATCTAAATTATATTTTTATAAGTCAACCTTTTTCCTTCTTCTTATTTTTTAATTCTTTTCCTTTTTTTCTTTTTGTCTTTTTTCTTTTTTCTTTTTTCTTTTTTCTTTTTTCTTTTTTCTTTTTTCTTTTTTCTTTTTTCTTTTTTCTTTTTTCTTTTTTCTTTTTTCTTTTTTCTTTTTTCTTTTTTCTTTTTTCTTTTTTCTTTTTTCTTTTTTCTTTTTTCTTTTTTCTTTTTTCTTTTTTCTTTTTTCTTTTTTCTTTTTTCTTTTTTCTTTTTTCTTTTTTCTTTTTTCTTTTTTCTTTTTTCTTTTTTCTTTTTTCTTTTTTCTTTTTTCTTTTTTCTTTTTTCTTTTTTCTTTTTTCTTTTTTCTTTTTTCTTTTTTCTTTTTTCTTTTTTCTTTTTTCTTTTTTCTTTTTTCTTTTTTCTTTTTTCTTTTTTCTTTTTTCTTTTTTCTTTTTTCTTTTTTCTTTTTTCTTTTTTCTTTTTTCTTTATTTTTATTATTCCTATCCTGTTTTTTAATTTATTTTACATATTGGTAAAAATCATTAATTCAAATCTTTATATTTTTTTAAACAGTTTTTTATCTTAATAACTTTTAAAAAAATTTAAAATTTTTGATTTTCTTTAGTGAGTCGCAAAAAAATATACTTTAAAACTTGAATAAATTTTATGTATCGCACTAATATTATCAAGCTTAAATTTCGTCTTCGTGCGATATGGCCACCACATCCACTATTGTTGCACATATTACTAATTTAATTTATCTATAAATTTTTTTATAGAAGGCTGAGTATATTATTTGTTTTTTACCAAATTCTAATAAGGCATTCGTTAACAAACATTCTCCCACTTCCAAATCGAAACTTCAACTCACCGAAATTACATAACTTAAATGGAGAATTTTTATCGAGCAAGACAATCGTAAAATTAAACCTATATAAAATTCGATCCGAAAAAAATAATCTCCCTGATAATAAAGACGTTGATGCAGCTGTTAAATATGCATTTGATACTGTTGAAGATCTTGTTACAGTTAAAGAACCAATGTGGTACAAAATGGGTAAGTATACTACTGTCTAATTTTAGTAGCAATAGTTTTACCAAAGAAGATAACAAAGTACAATAAGTTTCTGATTTACATTTTTTCATCTTTTATCAATGGTGACTCTTTAAAAAAACAAACAATTTATAATATAAGATCAAGAAGAAATATAAGATTATCATTGATTATGCAGATGATTTTAAAAACTTGGCATTTAAAAATTTTTTAATCAAATGGCAATTGTTATCCATATTATTCCTAGTAAATATTTTATTAGGTTTTTAAACTTCAAATGGTTCTACTCCCACAGTTATTTATTCAAATAAATATGTTTTGAATAGTTTTCAAAATGTTTTGCCTAATTTTCCTTTAAATCTTTTTAATAACAATAAGTAATGGTTTCCCAGCCAAGATTAGATAGGTTGTCGAAGTTTGTGAAAGGAAACGATATTAGTTTTCCGAGGATTAACAAGAGATTACAAATAACCTGAAATTGGTAAATATTTGGAGAATTAGGTTACAAACTGTTTTGGTTTTCTTGTGCATAATTTTTATTCAAAATAAGTCTTTTAAAAATATACAATGTCTTTTCGCCACGTTTACCTCTGTATCTGTAACATGTAGAGGGTAGGTTATCCCACACGACACTTAGGTTACAGATTTAATGTAGTTGACAACGTCGCCAAGAGGTGCTTCTCTTATATCGGCCAGTGTTAACTGATACTCGCTTAATACAAATCTTCTAATAAATGAGAGTGTCGAGCAATATTAAAAGATATGCTCGATGGTCTCATCTTCTTGTTCGCACCCTTTGTAGAGTGCGGATTCTGACAGCCTCATAATATGAAGATGTTTCCGTACTTGGCAATGACCAGTCAGAATGCCTGTGACTAGGCACAGATTCTGTCTAGTCATAGTCAAGTATTTGTTTGCTACAGTGTTGTCAAGATAACTTAAGAGCTACCTGGCAACTCTGCAGTTTCTTGTTTAATCCCTCCTTTCCTTGAAATTCACAAGAAAATGTTCTTTAATTATGTCTGTCACTACCGATTTTGTCAGGCCAATAAAAGGGCCAGGTCCAAAAAGTATTTGGTTGGCTGCTTTCTTGACTAGTGAATCAGCAAGACGGTTACCTTTCGATGTGGCGTGATCTTTGATCCATCTTATGGTGACCACATTGTTGATGGATACGTTGGCCAAAGCTTCGTGACATTCTAGTACTAACCCTGAGTAAGTTCGTGGTCTGTTCAGGGTGAGTAGTGATTGCCTGCTATCTGTTTTGATGAACACGTTCCTTCCAGTGATATTGTTTCTGGTGATTTCTTTTGCTGCTATGAGAATCTCCGTTAGCTCTATTTGAACTACATTGCTCACAGCCCATTTTGTATTTACGTTTAAAAATGTGGAGTATATTCCACATCCTGAGCCTTTTTTTGTTTTAGAACCATCGGTGTAGATATGAATCGTACCTGCCAATTCTGGCTCTTCTATTGGTTCTGTTATAACTTTATATGGCTTATGAAAGATATATCTCTCTGGTTTTGTCTGACGTTTTTTTTTCCTAGCCATCTTCCTGAGGTGATCCAACTCGCTGATCATGTTGGTCCAGTCTCAGGGAGCAGGATTTCTTATAGGAATTGTTTATTGTGCTTTGGATAGTGTTCGAGTATTTCTCCAAAGCATTGTTATTGTTTGGTGTTTCGGCCTCCATCTCTCTCAGAGCCTCTTGGAGAAGGTAGCCATAGGTTGCCCTGTCCGTCTTCCTAGGATTTCAAGATAGCGTGGAGGTCAGCAACATCAAGTTTATTTTGAATGTCAACCAGTGGTGATCTGACATCGAAATGTTATCAGACACTTGCCAGTTTAGAATTGATTTATAGATACCAGTTGTGGATAAAGTGATTATTATCTAATAGTATTTGACTGCGGGTGTTCAAAAATGTTGGTGTAGTACCTTTATTCAAAATACAAAGATTTTTGGTTTTTATCCTTACTGCCCGAACTAAAGTGATGAGCGTTTGAGTAGCAACTACGTTTACTATTATAGTTTAGTTTGAAATTATTATTGTACTGTACATTTTTTTGACCTGTTGGTAAAGCTAGAGTCAATAATATATTCTAGAATAACTTTTCACTTGATAACAAGATTCATCTTTTCACATTGTCTTTGTAGGTTTGTATTTAAATAAACACCATCCAGGAAATAAAGTAGCAGAGTTTGGAAAACCGAATAAAAGGGCTACTGAATTATCGCGTTTTGGATTGGCAACTCTAGAAGCCACCAAAAAAATTGTTGAAAGGTACAATAATTATTAATATAATTTACAATAAACATATTAGATTTTCACACGACTGACTCAAGAATTAATAAATATTCATATACATCAGTTTTCCAGAAAACGTGAGTCGGCAAATATCAGATTTTCCAGATTCCATAAAATCTAGAATGTTAGAAGATGAATGTCCTTTAAAGGGTGTGCCAAGATGTCCTTTATCATCCAAACGATATAGAACATACGATGGTACCTGTAATAATTTAATTAACCCATGGAAGGGTTCTGCAATGCTTCCAATGCAAAGATTCTTACCAGCTGTATATGAAGACGGTAAATTTTTATACATTTTATGAGAGAAAATTGGTTTAGGACCCAGAAAAATTAATTGAAGGTCATACATTTTTGAATTTGGTATCGCTCAATTTGATTAATACAATTATTTTATTATGGTATTGATTTTAATATTTCTTATTATCCTGTATATTGTTTCATTTTAGGTTTTACTCTGAAATTCTGGTTTAACGATTTGTCACACTTTTATGATTTTTTTTTTATTTAATTTGTTTTTAAAATACCAAAGAGCAAAACAATAATCGCCTTAAACTCCCACATCCCATATATTGTAGATTTGTGACAGAATATTTTGTGTCCTTGTTTTTTCTACCCTAAATATGTTTACTATTCGTCTGTTATTTCATCAAAAATGATACAAAAATAATTAGCCTGGTTGATTTTCATTTTCAAAATTACAGAGAGTATTTCTTATTTGCATCATGATATCAGTTCTAGTAAGTAAGTAAGTAAGTAAGTAAGTAAATTCTTTATTTAGCTTTCAGCTAGTTATAAACAAATATTTACAATTTAAACTTAAAACTATAGGTTACCTAAACCTAGATAATTACTAATCATATTTTTAAAACCACCTAGAGTTGGGGCATCTTTTATATTTTTAGGCAACGCATTAAAAAGACGAATCCCTTCCTGCAATAATGAGCCCATCAAAAAAGATTTTTTTATGAAATCAATATTAAAATTGTCCATTGATCTGAGTTGACGTAAATGAAGTTCAGATCTTTTTACAAGTAGTGCACTAAGGTATTTCGGAGTTTTGTGATGTATCATCTTATATACTAGTATTAAATTCGACATTTTAATGCTTTGCTCAACTGTATAGACATTCAGCTGTTCATGCATTTCCCTGACCGAAGTGTAAATATTACAATTTAATATTATCCTTAAACATTTATTTTGTAACAGTTGCAATCTGTTGATGTTTTCTTTAGTAGCTGATAATAGTAATTCATTACAATAATTAAAATGTGGGCGTATTATTGTATTATAAATCAGAGATTTTGACCATTGCGACAAGTTACATGAAATCCTTCTAAAAAAACCAATTTTTTTACCTAATTTTTTACATAAGTAATTGGCATGATTATTAAAAGTTAATTGTTGGTCAATAATGACTCCTAAATATTTTATTTCCAGTACTTGTTCAATTGGTTCACCACCTATTTCTACTACTTGATCATGCGCATTAAGTTGTCTGCATTGTGCTTTTGATCCTAGGATCATATATTTTGTTTTTGCAGTATTTAATTTAAGCTTATTTACACAGCCAGTCATACAAAATAGACAATTCTTCATTTAATATTTGAATTATTTCCTGAAAATCTCTACCAGATACTGAAAAGAGCGTGTCGTCCGCGAAAAGGCTAATAAATGATCTTTTTAATCGTTTATGAATGTCATTTACATAAATAATAAATAAAAGTGGACCCAACACACTTCCTTGCGGTATCCCGTAGTGGCTTTCTGTTTCACTAGATATATTATTTCCTATTTTAGTCTTATGATACCTATTAGATAAATACTCCCTAATTAAATTTAATGCTACCGAATTTACACCGTAATTTTGCAACTTTTTTAATAAAAAATTTCTATTTATTGTTTCAAAAGCCCTTTTAAGGTCAATAAAAACACTAACAATAATATTATTTTCATTCATATCATTTCTCCATTTCGCACAAACAAATTGGAGAGCTGTTTCACAAGAATGTTGGTCTCTAAACCCTGACTGTCCCTCATACAAAATATTATTGTCTTCAAAATAAGACTTGAGCTGATCTCTTACTACAATTTCAATGATCTTATCTGCAGATGGTAATAAATTTATAGGCCTACAATCTTCTGGTCTTGTTGGACATGATATTTTGGCTATTGGCACAATTACACTAACTTTTAAATCACTGAGAAACGTACCCTTTACAAGGACCGTATTTACCAGATTAAGAAGAGGGTACCCGATAACACAAAATAACCCCTTCAATAGTGCAATACTTAAACATGCGTCACCTGAACTTTTATTTTTAAGATTGTTCACTATTTTTGTTAATTGATTAAAACTTATTTTTTTAAAAGCACCAAACTCACTGTTGATATTGACGTCCTCCATGGGTGAAATCCTCTTATCTTCAATGCTGTTTGCGATTTCCTGGATACTGTTTTTGTAAAAATTATTAAAGTTCTCTTCCACAGTACTATTATGTTCACTAAAAATAATTTTTTCAACATCTAACTTTTTTTTATTTTGACCTAGCAATTGTTTTATAGTTCTCCACATTTCTTTTCCATCATTT
This sequence comes from Psylliodes chrysocephalus, assembly GCA_927349885.1. Taxonomy (NCBI): domain Eukaryota; kingdom Metazoa; phylum Arthropoda; class Insecta; order Coleoptera; family Chrysomelidae; genus Psylliodes; species Psylliodes chrysocephalus. The sequence continues at coordinate 21,852,557 of OV651829.1, read as the reverse complement.
TTAGATTTATCTATTTTGTCCTCAAAATATGTCTTCTTCTCTTGTCTGACTATGGTCGTTACCTTATTTCTTTTAGTTTTATATAATTTCCAATCTTCTTCAATTTTTGTTATGGTAAATTTCCTATATGCTTCATCACGAACTTTTTGTGCTTGTTTTATTTTATTATTTACCCATGGTTTACTGTTACTCACCATTATTTCTAATGGGGCAATTTTTTCTATAGACTTTGTGGTATTATTGATAAAGTTCCTGTATAAAACATCGGTATCTGTTGAGGTCGTATCCCATGATGCTTCTATTAGATCCTCTGTAATTTTCTTGATTTTTTCCTTATTTATTTTACGTACACAAGTCATTTCCTTTTTCCGATCTATACACCATCCCTTTAATTCTACACCTATCATTTCATGATCTGACATTACTGGAAATTCTCGTGGAAGTTCAATTAGCGAGAAATTATTTGTTATTATCCAATCAATCAAGGAAGACGAAGTTTTTGATATTCTTGTTGGTTTTTTGACAATTTTTTTAAATCCCGAATCCTGTATAGTATTTTTGAACTTGTTGACTATACCCACATCAGATCTAAACTCCATGTTGAAGTCTTCAATATAATCGTATCATTAGTATTTACAAGATCTCTCTGTAGTAAGTCATCAAAAAACAGCCAAAAATCATTACAATTGCCATGTGGGGATCGATAAACAGTTCCAATTATAGCTGACTTATTACTTTGTTGTATTTTAAGTAATAGTACCCAATAGTTTAAAGAGACCGACACTTTTTGTATAACTGAATAGTTTACGTTTTCCCTTAAATAAATTATACAACCTCCAGTATGTCTGCTATCTGAATTCACTCCTATACAGTGGTACCCTGCAATTTGAATCTCGCTGTCCTCTATATCTGCAGTAATATGTGTTTCTGTTACGTTTACTAATAAAGGTTTATTTTCAGTTAGATATTCCCGAAGTTCATCAATATGTGACGTTAATCTCTCAATGTTAATACATATTGCTTTGTATTTAGTATCTTCTTTTAGTTTCTGGGATGGCTATATATATTTTATTTTGGACTTGGTTTGTTCAACTACACATTCTTTATTGAACACAGAGTGATTGAAAACTATTCCAGGAATTTTTAGAATATCGTGTGCATACACACAATTTGTAAATTTTTTTACTAGTTAATTACATTCGAAGCTTTTATGTTCACCATTACACTCAGGACACACAATTCTGGTAGAAGTACAATTTTCTGCCTTATGATTATACCGCCAGCATTTAAAACAACGACGAACACTAATGTGCTCATATACCGGGTAACTCTGCAATCTTCCAAGGCCTCACATACAGCTTCATTTCTATAGAGAATAAGCTACCTATTGTTTCCATCTTTTATTGAGTTTTCATTAAAAGAAGCTTCAACCAGTTTATATTTAAGTCAATTTGCTGCTACCTAGCGGATACAGCAAATTTTTGACCTCTGCCGAAAGATCGCTATATATAGTTAGAACTTTTCAGTGATCCACCCTGTCGATGACTAAGAGGACAAATATAAGTCCAAAAATATTGATTTGAGAGGTTATTGCTCAAATATGGCCATTTTCGCTTATATATTGTTTTTATTTTATTTGAAAGGTAAAATAGTGAGATAACCATGATAATGTCTCAATAATTTGGTAGATATATGTACCTACCACTATTATGAAATTATTTTAAATCGTTAAGTACTTTTTCATCATTTAAGTTTCCTCATTGATTAAAAAAGAATTTCAATATTTGACAAAGAAAAATACGCTTCAATTTTTAATATTGGTTTTATATTAACAATTATTTCCAAGAAAAAATTTTATCCTAATTTTTTTAAGGCATTCAAAGTGTGAGAAGATCTATTCTTGGCTCTAGACTGCCATCAGCAAGAGAAATTAGTTCAAGAATACATAGAGATAAAGATCAAGAACTTCACGTTGTAACGTTAATGTTTATGCAATGGGGTCAATTTATTGATCATGATATTACATCAGTTGTCAAAACCAGAGGTTTCAATGGTTCCGTACCTAGATGCTGTGATCTGACCGGAAGAAGAGTGTTGCCTATGGAATTTTTGGTAAATATTTTTTTTGTCAAATTAAACACATGACATCTATAATATTTTATTCTTATTTATTTATTATACTGTTTGGCTCATTAGAAATTATACAGTATGGTCCAATGAAAACTACCCACTCCCTTTTCTTGGTTCCCTCAGATTTAAAGAAGAAATGCTCGGACACGTCGATTTTTGTTTGGAGGGGAACATATTTTTTTATCATTTACACTTCAACCCTCGAGCAGTGGGGTGAAGAACCCCTAGAATTTCGATAGGAAAAGTACTAAGTGTGGCACATTTTTGAAAATTTTATAAGAAATTCAGTAATTCCAATATTGTTGCATCAAATTTCGATATTAGCGCCCTACAAAATTACGATACGGTAGAAAAGTATGTAAACGATATAATGACTACAGCTCAAAAACTAAATGATATTGGGCTAGAAATAGGTTCTAAATAGATAGGAACGTAAATGTTGTCAAGATTTCCAGAAGAATATAAGCCAATGATAATGGGACTAGAAAGTTCTGGTATAAAAATATCTGCTAATTCTGTAAAAGTAAAACTATTGCAAGATGTAGTTTTAAAATATTCAGATAATAAAATTGATGAAACAGCGCTCTATTCTCAAAGGAAAAATGTATTTAAATGTTATAATTCTGGTAAACAAGGACACAGCGAAATTTTATCGCGCACGTAAAGATGGAGAAAGTAGTAAAAGTGTTCAACCTAAGTCTTTTTTCGCACTGTATACTCAAGAGAATTTATTAGAAGAATGCTGGTATTTAGATTGATGTGCCTTTTCACATTTAACCAATAACAACGTGTTACTAACAAATATACACGAATCTAAACAAAATATAATAGCTGCTGATAACAAACAAATTACGGCCAAAGCTAGCGGAGATGTGCCACTGACAGTGGTTTTACATGGATGTCAGGACGAGATAAGTGTTAGAGAAGCATTATATGTTCGAGAAGCTGCTGCTTACTTATTATCTGTTAGTAAAATTATCGAGAAAGAGCACACTGACATTTTTAATAAAATAGGAGGATATATAAAAACATATTGAAGGAGTAACTATTGCTACAGCTAAAGAAATAAACGGAATTTATCAGATTGATTTGAATAATTCAAAGAAAGCTTTCAGTTCCAGAAAAGCTAATTATATCAATACAGTCAATAAATCAATGCATCGTTGACTAGGTCATTTGAACAGGGAAGCCTTAAATATTCTAAGAGATTGGTCAATAGGTATGAAGCAATTTAAAAGAAATGGTCAGAAAACCTTTCAAATCAAGTATGAGAGAATCCACTAGAATATTACAGAATATTATAGAATATTATATTTGAAGGATCAAGATATATTTATTTACTGGTCAACTGTTATAACAGAAAAGTATTTGTATATTTTGTCAAAAACAAAAATGATATTCCTACAGTATTCTTAGAGTTTAAAGCACTAGTAGAAAACTGCAGCGTATTTGTATAATCGTTCACCTACTAAAAGTTTAAAAGGTAGAACACACGAAGAAGCTTGGACTGGTAAAACCCCAGACATATCACATTAAAAAAAAATTGGTTCCAAAGCGCTAGTACATATTCCAAGAGAAAAAGACATGAATGGGACCCAAAAGCAAAAGAACTAGTATTTGTGGGCTATCCTGAAAATGTTAAGGGATGGCCATTTATAGATCCAATCACAAAAATCATTACAATAAGTAGAGATGCAGTTTTCTTTGAAAATGGAAATGATTCTAATAGTGAGAAAAGAAAAGATTTATTACGCAAAGATACATTAAAAGAAGAAGAAGTAAAAAACGAAAATCAGGTAATAGTAAACTCAAATATACAAGAGGTAATTACAACAGATAGCGAAATAGATATATATGAAAATGAGGACAGACATTTAACAGATGAGATTAATTTCATAGAAGAATCGAAGGGAACTAGTAGTGGAAACGAATCTAGAGTGAGACGTTCAAAACGTATACCAAAACCGAAACAATATGATGATTACATCTCATACTATACTTCTCGAAGTAAAGAATTAACTGAGCCAGAAACCTCCGAAGAAGCTTTATTGTGTATCGATTCTGAAAAATGGATTAAAGCAATGTCCGAAAAACATGGATCTTTGTTGAAAAATAAAACTTATATTGTTGCAAAGGATGTGCCATCAGATAAAAAGTTATTAACAACAAAATAGGTTTATAAAATAAAACTAAATAGAAAAAATGACTTGTCATAAAAGGATGCTCCCAAAAATACGGTATAGATTACCAAGAAACATTTTCTCCAGTAGTAAAGTATGCGACATTACGCCATTTGTTTGCACTTGCGTCAAAAGAAAATTTTATGATAGATTTAAAAAAAAATTACCTACTACTTATTTGAAAATTCTTATTGAAATAAAAGATATATTGCAAGTAGTTATTTTAAAAATAGTATCAGGTGTACACATTATAAGAAATAAATAACATTTTGTTTAAAGAAAACTATCTATTTGAAAATCTTTAGGATAAATTATATAACATTAAATTCAAAGAAAACTACCTATTATTTAAAAATCTTTAGGAGACTATACAGGTACGAAATTTTTAATACATAACGTATAGGTATCTTATGAGTTAAACAAAGTTTGATAGGAACATGCAAATAATTGAGAGAGACCATTATCAGCAAGCATCGATATAGCTTCGACTTCTACTCGCTCCACTATATACATCAGATACAGATTTAAGCGCCACGAGTGACAGAAGTCTCTGCTTTATATGTGCAAAGAAACAACAAAATGTTCTCATGTTCTCAAAAATGATCACTTCTTGTGGTATTACCCTTGATTATGCACATCATTTATTGCTTTCAAGAGCTGGCTTCTATCCATTTATCATTTCCATCAAAAATGTATAGGAACGCATTGTTTAATAGACATTTATGATATTTTTAGCATCCATCCTGCTTGCCTATAGAAGTTCCTGAAAACGATCGTTTTTTTGGAAAATTCGGCATAGGTTGTATGGAATTTATAAGAAGCGCTCCGTCCACAAGAATTAACTGCGATTTGGGATGGAGAGAGCAGATTAACCAAGTCACCTCATTTATAGACGCTTCCATGATATATGGAAGCGACGTAGAAATGGCAGATTCCATAAGAATATTTAGAAACGGTAAGAACTATATTCATTTATTAGGATTAAGAGTGAGTGGTTTGGACTGAGTACGAAGATTGTAAAGAAAAGTCCTTTCTTTATGACAGAAAGAGAATAAATTGACTCTGTTAGATAGAAAGGACTTTTCTTTACAACTTTCATTCTCTATAATTATTTAAAATACAAATATTTGTATGAATGTATTTTTAGGGAAAATTATTTACGGAAGACCACGTAAAGACGGTCAGTTATTACCTCCTGATCCACCAGGAGGGGAGCTCTGTAGTGCCGGCGCCCTCACCACAGATTGTTTTCAGTCTGGTGATGGTAGAGTTATGGAACAACCAGGTCTTACGGCGCTACATACGGTTTGGATTAGATTTCACAATCAAGTCGCCAGTAAACTTGCCAGATTTAACATCCATTGGAGCGACGAAAAGGTATAAAAGGTGTTAAGAATTCGGTGGACATATCGAAGAGATTCGTGTAAAATTTTACCAAAAAAGATAAACTACTAGTTTTATAAAGGAATTTTGGATAAAATTTTACAACTACATATTTATAAAATGGAAATGCGTAACTGACCTTGAAAAAATTAAAATTCAGTTTTCTGGTTTTACTTCGGATGCTACAGAAATTAATCGATGGTATTTATATCAGGCGATCTTGTGGGGCAATGACGAAGACAAATGCAATTATTTCTTTCATGAAAATTAGTAAAAAAACGTACAACAGCTCCGACGCTCATAATTCAGACATTAAAAACAGTTCTAAATTAATTTGGAGTGAGGGTAGCCATATGTGAGTAGTAGGGATTAAGTGTAAGGGTTAAAGAAAAGGTCCTTTATTTCTCACAAGTCAATTTAATTGGCGACCGGTTTCGAAGCTGCCACTTCATCATCAGGCACACCTAAATGGAATGTCAAGGAGTCAGTTGTAATAAAAAAAAAATTATAAAAGCATGAACGGACTTTAACATATACAAAATAACAGAAAAAACACAAAAGAAGTTAAACAATAACCTTGACTCACCTTGACTATTTCCACAAAGGAAGCGCTACATAAAGTTTAACAAAACGAGTTAAAAAAGTCATATGTAATACAATAGTATTTTTTAAAAATATTGTAGGTTAGGTTAAACCGCGAGATGTCTGTTTGAATAAATTAATTAAAACACATGTAAGACTATTATTAACTAAACAACACAAAATAGTTTTTACAAGCACAAACAGTTTAAAATTTTTTTAAGGATATAACGTCAATTAATAAAAGTAAAAAGTAAAAATTATCAGACTCAAGACATCTATCTAGATTTTTTTAACGAATCAATGTAGTAAACTATAAATTTTAAATTTAGTGGATAAATAGTGTACTAACAAAGGTGTTATTTACTGAAAGTGAGTATAGGGGGCGGTGACAGAATTTATTGAAAGTAAAAATATTGAACTGGGAAATGAGAAAGCAAAAAATACTAACAAGAAAATTAGAACACTGAACAAGAAAATATGAAAATTCATATGTAAAAGGGAAATTTGAAGCAGATAATCAAAAGAAAAATTACTGTTACAGGAAACGGAAACTAAGTTGACAAGTACGAATGTCAAAAAAGAAAAGTCAAATTTTGGCGTATGACAACCACGTGGGAAAATTTGAATAAACTAATAAAACATTTAATAAGATGCGAGTGGGCAAAAAATTAATGGAAACAGAGAAGAGAATCTAAATTGGGAGAGTTAATTAATTTGTGGTAAGTAACTGATTGAAGATCAAATGAGTGGAGGTATAAGTCTGAAATTAATTTAAATAAGCGTAGAGAACGTTGGGGTACTAATAAATTGAATTTGTGCATTCAGAGAGCAGGAGGGGCCAGATTTAATATTTTTTTAAATTTCCAGGTTCTCAAAGTTATTCAGAAGGAATTTATTAGAAGTCATATGCAAAATGTCGAAGCCAATGCTAGAATCAAAATCGTGACCAGTGTCTAACAAATGAGCAGCAAAGTGAGAAAAAAACCAGTAGTGTTAGTGTTAAGACAGCGTGTGTGCTCTTTCAGGCGTATTTTAAAATTACGAAAGGTCCTTCCTTACTTACTTACTTTTATTGGAAAATTCTCATATCGTATAGCCAACTTGTTCAAAGATTCCTTCAGAATTAGCTTTAGAACGTCCAACTCCATCAGTAGCCTATTTGTTAGGAATAAGGATAAGATTGATCCTATGGATCAGTCTGGTGTTTACAAACTAACTTGTTTGAACTGTCTATGCTCATATGTGGGAAGGACCTTTCGTAATTTTAAAATACGCCTGAAAGAGCACACACGCTGTCTTAACACTAACACTACTGGTTTTTCTCACTTTGCTGCTCATTTGTTAGACACTGGGTCACGATTTTGATTCCAGCATTGGCTTCGACATTTTGCATATGACTTCTAATAAATTCCTTCTGAATAACTTTGAGAACCTGGAAATTTTAAAAAATATTAAATCTGGCCCCTCCTGCTCTCTGAATGCACAAATTCAATTTATTAGTACCCCAACGTTCTCTGCGTTTATTTAATATAATTTCAGACTTATACCCCCACTCATTTGATCTTCAATCAGTTACTTACCACAAATTAATTAACTCTCCCAATTTAGATTCTCTTCTCTGTTTCCATTAATTTTTTGCCCACTCGCATCTTATTAAATGTTTTATTAGTTTATTCAAATTTTCCCACGTGGTTGTCATACGCCAAAATTTGACTTTTCTTTTTTGACATTCGTACTTGTCAACTTAGTTTCCGTTTCCTGTAACAGTAATTTTTCTTTTGATTATCTGCTTCAAATTTCCCTTTTACATATGAATTTTCATATTTTCTTGTTCAGTGTTCTAATTTTCTTGTTAGTATTTTTTGCTTTCTCATTTCCCAGTTCAATATTTTTACTTTCAATAAATTCTGTCACCGCTCCCTATACTCACTTTCAGTAAATAACACCTTTGTTAGTACACTATTTATCCACTAAATTTAAAATTTATAGTTTACTACATTGATTCGTTAAAAAAATCTAGATAGATGTCTTGAGTCTGATAATTTTTACTTTTTACTTTTATTAATTGACGTTATATCCTTAAAAAAATTTTAAACTGTTTGTGCTTGTAAAAACTATTTTGTGTTGTTTAGTTAATAATAGTCTTACATGTGTTTTAATTAATTTATTCAAACAGACATCTCGCGGTTTAACCTAACCTACAATATTTTTAAAAAATACTATTGTATTACATATGACTTTTTTAACTCGTTTTGTTAAACTTTATGTAGCGCTTCCTTTGTGGAAATAGTCAAGGTGAGTCAAGGTTATTGTTTAACTTCTTTTGTGTTTTTTTCTGTTATTTTGTATATGTTAAAGTCCGTTCATGCTTTTATAATTGTTTTTTTATTACAACTAACTCCTTGACATTCCATTTAGGTGTGCCTGATGATGAAGTGGCAGCTTCGAAACCGGTCGCAAATTAAATTGACTTGTGAGAAATAAAGGACCTTTTCTTTAACCCTTACACTTAATCTAAATTAATTAATTGTAAGCCTATGTGGTGACATTTGACGTTTGACGCTGACGTATTTTCCAAGTCGTAAACTTCAGCCTTAGCTGTTAGCGTCATCTAGCGGTGAAACTTTCTTATAAGAGTGCCAGATCCCTTTAATTGCATTACTTATCGTAGAAAATAACTTCGTATTATGATAATTAAATTAATTATTTTTTAGATATACCAGGAGACAAGAAAAATCACATATTCATTAATTCAACATATAACTTACAAAGAGTTTTTGCCGATTTTGTTAGGTCCCGAAGTTATGCATTCATTTGAATTAGAATTAAATTCTAAAGGATTTTATAATGGTTATAATCCCGAAGTCAACCCAACAATAGCTAACGCCTTTAGCACAGCTGCTTACAGATTTGGACATAGCATGGTTCAGAATTCGTTTGTCAGAACTGATGAAAAGCATCGTCCGATTTTTAATAGTAGGTTTTTTGATCTATAAATCTGGAAAAAATTAACCCTTTCAATTATTAATATTTTTAGATGTTTCCTTACACGACGAATTCACAAATTTCGAAAACATCTGGAGCTTTGGATCGGTTGACAGAACTTTGTTAGGTTTTTGTAATCAACCTGCTCAACGTAGAGACGAATTTGTCTGCGATGAACTTTCCAATCATCTTTTTCAAACTCCCGATTTGCCCTTTGGTATGGATTTGACAGCTATCAATATCCAACGCGGCAGAGATCATGGAATTCCTTCGTACACCTCTTGGAGGGAACCTTGTGGACTGACACCCATTAAGAGTTGGGATGATCTAGAAAAGGTAAAAATTTCAATTAAGTATATGTAGTAATATTATTGTATCAATTAGGTACTATTACTCCCTTGCAATAATTATTTAATTTATATATAAAGTAACATTTTCTAACCTTACAAACATCATTGTATAAATATATTTAGTAAGTCAACGCTTATGAAGACAAAGGTTGATTTTATTATGCTCGTCACATGGCGGTTCCAAGCGGACAGTAGCGCAAATTAAAAAAGTCGTAAGTAGAAAATAGTTTCCTAGATGCTGGTAAAAGAAGTTGGGATTGTTTGTTCAACCGTACAACGTTGTCATTTTGCGAATTTTTTGGATCGTACATCGTCTCTATTTAACAAAACTGTCAACTATCGAATAATAGTTTACCAGCTTTATAATTGCGATTTATTAGAAATCGCTTATATGTTTTTTAATTTGGTGGTCTACCATATTACGAATATTTCATGTTTAGCATAAATTCAAGCCATCGGTAGGTATTTAACATTTTTGTCTTTATGTAGGTAAATCGCTAATTGTGTCATTCATCTTCGTATAAATATGATGGAAATAATAAAATCGTATGAATGTTATCCAGGTCTGTAATTTACGAAATTATTATACTTATAGTTTTTAATAGAATGTAGGTAGGTAGTTTGGATAAAAAAATTGGTAGTATAAAATAATATTAATATAATTAATAAAATACAAAATTTTCAAATAACCTAAGTACCAGCCTCTTACAAAAATTATTAGCTTTCTTGGGGAAAATAGCTACACGTGCTGAGGTGATTTATTATTAAGTAATAAATGTATTATTATTAATCATTTTGTTAGGTATAATAAGTAGGTAGGGGAAGGGTGTACATAATGACACACGTTTTATAGCACTATAAAAATGTAATTAAAAAATAGCTTTTTTTTAACAAATCTTGAAAAACACATATAGCAACCCTTTTGCAACATTTCAAAAGATACTTTAACTTAAAAATATAAAATATGGACTTTTAGTCAAAGAAATAAAAATAAACAAGAAAAATTCATTTTACCCCACCCGGAGGGAAAAATGACACAATACTGTTTAATATACTTTTAGACGGTACAAAGCTCACAAACAAATATTTTTGTTTTTTGTCCACCCCGGCACAGTCAACATGCGCCCACTTTTTACACGAACAACAACATAGTCACAGCTCACCTTTTTTGGAAAATTTTGAAAAAAGTTCTTTTTCTGTTTCTGACTCGAATTCTGCAATTTTCTTGTTACCACCCTTTTTATCTTTTCTGGGATCTTTAGTTTCGGCTTGTTTTTTCTTTGGCCTCTTCCAAATTTGGAGTAGAGTTTAGGACAGAAGTACCTTGACGTTTCCTTGGCTTTCGTTTTCCCTGGCCTGAAACAAGTGGTCCGATCGGAACTGGACTTAAATCAGCTGGTGAAACCAAAATTGAACCACTACTTGTTGAATTTTGCAAGTTTTTCTGAACCACTGTAGGAATGGCGAGGGGAGGTTCTGGTGCGGTAGCGGAAGTGCCAGATAGCGCATTATTATCAGTTAGAACATTCGGGCCTTGTTGGATACTATTATTTAATATAATATTTGTAGTTTCAGATGCTTGAAACACATAGTCGGGGAAAACATCAGGGTTTATTGAGTAGATGCCTGTCTTGGCAAATCCATGACTAGCGTTCAGAACAGTAGCTGCCTTTCCATATGCTTCATTTAACAGACCACCAATTTGAAATTGTGTCACAACTCGACCAGGATGAGCTTTGAGCCATTTGCTTATTTCTTGGTTATAATATGTTTTTAATGGCCCAAAAACGCAACATCGAGTGGTTGCATCCGATGTGTGCAGTGAGGCGGCAAACACAAGAGCATAATTCCATTTTCTTTGGCATACACAAGAGCATCAAGATATTTATGACTTGAATGCCCATCCACGATTAACAAAACCTTTTCAGTGGAAGATGCCTTGGCATTCTTTTGGAAATGTTGCAGCCACTGTAAAAACACTGGACCAGTCATCCAGCCGGACTCTTGGGCAATGCATAAAGTTCCTGCAGGTGTATGGTCGGTTAATTCTTTCTTCATATTTTTTCGCGGAAAAATTAGGGCAGGCGGAACATAGTTCCCATTGGTACACATGCAGCAAACAACTGTTACATGAGAACCTCTTTCTGCGCTAGTAATTGCACCTACTTGTTTCCGACCGGCTGTAGCAAATACTTTCTGCGGGCGCTGTACGGTACGGGCGCTGTACGGTAGATAATCATCTGCATTATATATCTTCATTATATCAATGTTTTCCTTTTGCATGGTCTCATCTAACACGGTAAAAAACTGAGTAACTTTAGGTTTGTTAAATGCCTGCGCTCTTGCTGCAGATGTGGCTTCGGGTTTACGCAGTGTTATATCTGGATTTCTTTTGTGAAATTCTCTTAGCCAGTCCTTTCCAGCGGCCTTTTTCTGGTTATTAAAATTATGTTCAAATCCATTTTTTACGGCTACATTATAGGCTAACTCTAATACGTCTCGTCTTGTTAGTCCAAAAAACCTTGATTCTAGCAGTTTTAAATGGTCTACCAACTGCCGTTCTACTTCTATGGGAAATGTGGGTTTAAACCTGCCGAGTCGTTTTTCGCCTTTTCTTAAAATTTTATTTTTTTCCAAGGCATGCCTCCTAAGGGTTGCTTGAGGGATTTTGTAATTTTTTGATACCTTGAGCCATCCCATTTCACCATTTTTAACGGCTTCTATTGCCTTTAACATAGAATCAGCATCCCACGATTGCTTGTTAGACTTTCTTGCGTAACTTCGCGGCATTATCTTTAAAAAAATGGATATTTCTCTCTATTTATTGTCGGGTAAAATGACATAGTATGTCATTTTGCCTTTTACACTGTATGCCATTTTACCCCACATGAACCTAATATAAACAAATGCAATTTTTGACAAAACAACAACATAATTTATAAATCAAAAATGTGCAATCCTAAAATCAATAATCCAATAACTCGTCATATAAATTTTAACTTACCAGTTTTTCACACTAAAAAGTTATAGCAGATTTTAATATTACTCGCCAAAAACTTTTTGATGGTAAAAATAAGATAATCCGACAAACACTCTCTCTAACTGACGAAGCGGTACTAAATGTGGACTAGCTTGTCCGAGACCCATGCCATAGCCTAAAGAATAATATTATTCTTTAGGCTATGCCCATGCCATGATAGTATGTTCGTTTCCGAGCACTTCCGAATGACGATTTGTGTGATTACAAGCAATGTGTCATTATACCCCACTATGTCATTTAGTACACCCCTCCCCTACATTAAAAATAAAAGGAAAATGAGAAATTAATTTATTTATGTATTTTGCACTATAGACAAATTTACATTTTTTTTGGCTTGAAGTTTCCTCGTTTTCTTTGCCGCTTCTAATTTGGACCGGTTTTTACATTATTTGAAAATTTGAGTTGTAATTAATAAATCTAACATATACTGTCTGTGTTTCACACAGTTACTATTACAATTACACCATTCTGCTAAAAATGTTTTTATTTTTTCAATTATAATTTTTCGCAAAATTAAAAAATTTTTTTTTTGTAAAATATTCTTTTGCGTCACAGTTTGTAGCAATATTCTAGCAAATTGGCCTAATAGTGAAGATAGACATTTTAGCCCGGATTGCTCGTTTTTATAAGTTTTATAAAAAATGAGTTTTCTTTTTCTTCGAAATAATTTTGACACTCCTAGCATTTTTTTATTAAGTATCCGGAAAAAGTACATAGTGGAAGATTTTTCTAATGTTACAGGAAGCGTCTTCTCTAATGAAATACTGATTTCAGAACTCTTATTGTGTTCTTCATTATCTGTATCTTAATCATTATGAGGCTCTATTAAAAACGTTTAAAGCATTACCAGACCCCAGGAAATTTTGATCTTCGTCCTGATTCGTTCCCGAATTTGCTTTAAGTGAGGCCCTCATGAAATTATGAACGATATTTAGCTTAAAAGCTGCTTTGAAACCACTAACAGTAGGATTTCGATTATAGTTCCCTTTCTGCCTATAGACAGAGAATTGATTTTTTAACGGATCCTAAATTAGTCTTCCTGTTAATACATATTTAAGTAATAATATAGGAATAAAACTCTTTAACGGCATTTATGGTAAGAAGAAAACCATCGAATAAATCCGGTCTCGTTAACTTACGTTTCGAACTATATGCAGAAGAACTATTTAAGCCATCAAATAGGTTGTTCAGTGTTTCAATAAAATAGGCTGTATTTTCAGCCGTTATGGAAACTAATTCTCCAGTTTTTGTTGCCGTTTTAATGGTTGTAGCTATAGAATGGTTAAATAGCTGAGTAGCGAGCTTTACGCTCATTTTTTCAAATGCATTTGGGAAAAACTTTTTTAAAGTGATTTTTAATAAGCTCTTCTAGATTTGTTACGTTGGTCCAGTTCATAAACCTATTTAAGAACAGCAAATCTGATAAATTTGCCATTGAAGATAAAATAATCTTGTAAAAACTTATTTTGAACGCATTTTACTAGGTCAGGCACATAATAAATGCAAAGTAATTGTTTTCTACTATGGCAAAGCGGTCCTAGGAAGAGCTACCTACTCGTAGAGCAAGAAAGTGGTTTTAGTGGGTATACCGGCCTTGCACCCTTAGCCGGGAGTCCCACACTACCATGTATGGGGAGAACCATATGTCTAGTGTTCGTAATGGTTTCCCACCTAATCAGAAAAAAAAAACTATGGCAAATTTAGGGTTATCTACAGTAATGCCCAAAGATCTATAGACTTTTTGGTTAATTGTAGATAAATTACACACTATCACTATAGGTTCGAAACCTGAGTCTCGAATATGTGTTAAACTTTTAATAATAATAGTTTTCGGTCCCAGGTTCGAATCCCACCGTTGGCCGGGATTTTTTCATTTAATTTAATTATTTAAAATTAATTCTGATGCCTTGGTAGGATTTCGCACTCGACCATTCACTGTTGGGTTCTAATTAACAGTGCTGTTCCTATAGTGGCCCTGGGAAACAGTAACAAAGCCTACACAGAACACGAGGCGAAATAACCCTGGTAGTTGAAGCCCATGACACACACAAAAAAAATAGTTTCGACACCGTTTTGGATTAGAAAAAAGTTACTGGAATTTTTCATTGGGAAAATACACTGAAGCTTGTCCGGTAAAAATTGGCTTTCTTTTGTTATTCTCGAAGTCTTCAAACCCTTCAATGACATCTAATTTTTTATTATATTTGATGATTTTCTTAATTGCCATTTCATCGAACAACAGAATACATTTTTTGTCCTCGTTTGTCATTGTCTCTGATGTCAGGGTTCATAAAATATCACGCAACTTCATTTGTTTGTTCTATTATATTATTCAGTTATTTTAAAAGCAGAAACTCATAACCTTGCAAGAATTTAAGATTTTACCTGAAAAGAATTCACATACATCATCTCGGTCTGTTTATAAGATCGTTGAAGTGAAAAAGAGAAAACTTGTAATATACAGGGTGTTTCAGATTTAAACGGACACAGCTCAATGGGAAGTAGAGTACACTTAGCTGAGTTCAAAACACCTCTATACTTAGCCTTTAAACTTACTCGTTTTTGAGATATAGGGTGTTTTATGACTTTTTGCCAAAACTAAAATCAGCCATTTTGTTTGAACGGCTAGAGTTATTTTGATAAAATTTTGTACAAAAGTTACACTCTCTTAAGTTAATGAAAACCATAATTTAATTTAAAAAAATTTCAGGACCGGACTCTCTTTTTATATATTGCTCTTCTTAGCTAGAATATCACCTTGTATATCGGATTTTAATAAATGTTACTGCACATTTAAATAGTACATGGACCAAAAAATGAAATATTGTAATAATATTTAATGGCACCATCAAGATGTTCTTACAATAAATTTTTATAATGGCGACTACATTATTATAAATCAGTATTTACAAAATTAAAATCAAATATTTTACTCTGTACTTTTAAGGAGGTCCTTTCGCCACCAATGTTAAATAAAAAATATTAGATGATGACTAAAATTAATTTTTTTCTAATAGTTGAAGTCCTTATTTATCTAATAGTGAACTTTTAACTATACCTTACCGTGCAAATTTTTGAGAATTTTTTTTTTTAATGTGAGTATTTGTACAGTGTCTTACGAGAAAGTAAGACTTCAACAACAATTTTCGAATTATAATTAAGTTTACTGTTATTTATTGATTAGATGGAGTAGAAAAAAACTAAAAATAAGGTTTTTAAAATATTTAGGTTTTGTTTTTTACAATAAAATATATAGGTTACCGTGGAATTTATTGAGAAATTAATATTAAAAAATCACAAAAAATTTTCAACTAGGTTACTTGAAATTTTTTTTTAATATTAATTTCTCAATAAATTCCACGGTAACCTATATATTTTATTGTAAAAAACAAAACCTAAATATTTCAAAAACCTTATTTTTAGTTTTTTTCTACTCCATCTAATCAATAAATAATAGTATAATTCGAGAATTGTTGTTGAGGACTTACTTTCTCGTGAGGCACTGTACAAATACTCACATTAAAAAAAAAAAATTCTCAAAAATTTGCAAGGTAAGGTATAGTTAAAAGTTCAGTATTAGATAAATAAGGACTTCAACTATTAGAAAAAAATTAATTTTAGTCATAATCTAATAACTTTTTTTTTAACATTGGAGGCGAGAGGTGTGGCGAAAGGACCTCCTTAAAACTCTACACAAATTAGGTACCATCTTGAGAAAGGATATTGTAGTCATATTTTTCAATCATTTTTATATCCGAATTTATTTTGCTGATTTAATAATTATGACTTTATATTACGTCTAATTTTAAAAATTATTTTTTGATCTGAATAAGGAAATGATTTACTACAACTTAACAGTACCTAATCGTTTAAAGAATAATGCATGTTTGATAATGTTAATTCTCTATTAAAAGTTGCCCTTTTTTTAAAAAATTTAATAAACTTTATAATTTTTTTTTTTGACGAAACAAGCCATTTTTTCCAAAAAGTTTGCTAACCCGGAGGCATATTCGTATCAAGCGTCCAGTATCGCAGGCTCACCTTTTCCGAGTTCCCTCGAATCCGTTCAGGTATACAGCGCGCGGGAACGCATTGTTCAGGCTTTTGGCGTGGTACTCAGCGTTCGATATCGCAACATATTGACAATGCGCCCCCTAAGTAATATTTTTAAATTTATGTGGCATATAATCCAAAACACATTCGCCTTAAAGTTTTATTATAAGTATAAACGTAATTTTAATGTTTTTTTAAGAAAATACACAATTTGCTTATTTTAAAAACTTATTTTCTCCTAAAGGTATATTTTTCTCTACGCACAGGAGTGGGGTGCTTTCGCCTTCTTTTTAACTGAAGAAGAAACTTTTCGTCCACTTTGCACTTTTCTACGTCCACATGCATGAACCTTTCTTCTTGAAACTGATGTTGGATGAACCGATATCTTTTTTCCTTTTCGGCATATTTTTTTTGTCGAATTGATTCTTGTCGTGGCAATTTAAAAGCTTACCTCAACTTCTGATTGTTATGTTATTTTAAGTCTTAGTGTGTCATTTTCTATAACGTAAGGAAAATCTGGCGGCAAACAAAAATTCTCCATCTTAGTGCACGATACAAAAACAAGTGACCATGGCAAATGCCAAAAATTAATAATTGCAATTTCGAACGTTGGATACATCTAGCATAATGCGTTCTCGCGCTCTGGATACGTCGATGCATTCGGCGGTACTTGGAAAAGACGAGCCTGCGATACTGCACGCTTGATGCGAATATGCAACCCGAAGTTAGTGCCACTTATTCTCTTTGCATATAAAAAATTATGGTATTATCTTTAAAATTGTGTCTTCTAGGATTAAACTAAAATGCCTATTTATACAAATTTCTTGCTTTGACAATTTTCTTTGTTTATCGAAAGACTGTAGATATAGATGTTTTTCATAAAAGCTTTCTGTAATTTTTGGACACATTTAACATATTTTGTTGCATATTATTAAAGAATTGATTCCGAAAATACAAAAGCTTTTTAATTCTAAATAAATCTATCATGTAATGTTTTTAAAAATGTCAATTTTTGAAATCGAATAAAAAATAATTTCAAATTATATTTGTAAAGTTTTGGCGTTTCTTTTCATGAGAATCTTCTTAAATATTTTTAGTACCTATTTAAATAAAGAACAACTGTACTTTCAATTCGCAAGATTCATTTTGGTATTCATTTAAATTTAACTTTATGAAATTTTTTCTGTTAAGATTTTTAATATAGAAACTGTAAGGAGATTCCGACAAATATACCGACACGTGGACGATATCGATCTATTTAGTGGTGGACTAGCAGAAAAACCTGTAAGAGGAGCAGTTGTGGGACCGATTTTTGCTTGTATCATTGCTCAGCAGTTTAGCAACCTTAGAAAGGGAGATAGGTACGTAACATAGTAAATATTATGAATCTTATACATTTCTTCAGAAATTATAGCCGTCATAATAATCTAGAAGTCATATAATCCTATTGACAAGGTGAACTAGTCATTATTTTACTCTAGTTCTCTTCACTTCTATTCTATAGTGTTTTCCATCATTCTGTTAATACTTTGGTAAACATTGTATTAAACTAGTTTAATTCTTGCAGATTTTGGTATGAGAATGCACATCTACCATCATCTTTTACTCCTGCTCAACTTCAGCAAATCAGAAAAACCACGTTTGCTTCCGTTTTGTGTCACACTATGGACGAAATCGAAACAATACAACCATTTGTATTCCTAATATCAAACGAAGAAAAGAATAGCAGGCATTTTTGTACTGAAAATCTATTAAAAAACATAGATTTAATACCTTGGATTGAATCTAACCCAAACGATGTTGAAAAGAGGTCTTTTATTGATTTATTTGATGATACTCCTAGTAATAACAAAAGACAAACAAAACTCA
Organism: Psylliodes chrysocephalus; assembly: GCA_927349885.1. Taxonomy (NCBI): domain Eukaryota; kingdom Metazoa; phylum Arthropoda; class Insecta; order Coleoptera; family Chrysomelidae; genus Psylliodes; species Psylliodes chrysocephalus. The sequence continues at coordinate 21,833,985 of OV651829.1, read as the reverse complement.
AATATAGACGAAAGAAAAAACCTGATTTTGTTGTAAGTAATACAAATAACATAATTATTAAGGATAAGGATGGAGATAAAGTAAAGAAAAGTACTTATAGCCCTTTAGAAGTTAACATTAAAATACAATATTTCCCTTCAAGATTTACTCAAGCACCAACTGCGCCAGTTATCAAAAATAAACAAAAATTATCTACCAGTAGACCTACTGTAAGTTACCAAGTGGAAAACCCTGTAACTTACCCAATATTTATTCAATCTTTAGCTAAACCAACAACTATTAGACCTACTGCTATAACCAACAGGCCTAATGTTAACAATGAATATAATTACTATGACTACAGACCTACTCAAATGTTCAATCGACCTACTGCAGGACTTTACGATACTCCTATTTACAGACCTGTTAGTTCAAATGATTACGATGAAGTTCAGTTCGAAGACAGACCATTTAGCAGTAGTTTAAATAAACCCTACACACCAATGACTAACCATTTTTTATACAATGAAGTTTACATTACTAAAAGACCGGTACAAAGTTCTTACGAACAAGATATATCAGATTATTTTTACCAAAAATTCGATAACAATAACAAAAATAATAAATATACAAATGAAGAGTATGTTAATAACAGATTTGGTCCTCCTACTAAAATTTATTCTACGGGGTATGTCCATAGAGTTGATGGCCATGAAATCAACGATAAGTTAGATTTCAAATCGAAGTTTGTTAATAGAAATAAAGTTAAAAATACTGATGACAAATTTGTGAAAATTTCTTCAATAAAATCACATGCAGCAGTATCGTCCAGTTCTGCAGTTATAAATACTGTCCTACAAAGAGAAGGAGACCAAGATATTTCGGAAGAGGATGGAGACTTGCTGCGATTAGTAGAGATGGACGTAGCACCTAGTGATACAGGGTATGTATTAATGACAATTTTCCAAATAGTTATTCATAAAGACTAATTATGTTTCTAATCATGTCATGACCAATGATACATAGTTTGTATTGACTATTTATTCATATATAAACAAGACGACGAAAAGCCGGTGTCTGTAAAAGGTCTTTACAAAAACATACCACATATTCCTTAGACCAAAATAAGTCGATTTAAGTAAAATTACCTTAGTACAAAGTTGCTTCGTTTGGGCTCCAGAGGGCCTTGAATTTACAATTTTTAAATCATTTTTCCCATATAAATTTAAAACGGCATATACGATTTGCTGAAATTTGGTATATTGGTAGAGTTTAATGTGGCAAAAAAAATGGTATTAAAATTTTGTCCGATAATAATACATAGGCGTAGAACTTGATTTTTTAAATAATTGCACCTTTAAAAATTCTACGCCAATGGAAGAAAAGGAGTTTAGGTATGAAATTTAGATTGCGCAACACATTTACTTTAAAAAAGGTACTCTTAATAAGACTCGATTACTCTCATGGTTTTGACGAAATTTGCATTTTAGTAATTTTAGAACATAAACAATAATTATTAAAATACAAACTTTGTCAAAACCATGAGAGTAAATCAAGTGTTATCAAGGGTAATTTTTTGTAGTAAATGAGTACTCAATCCAAATTTCATACTCAAACCCCTTTTCTACCATTGGCGTAGAATTTTTAAAGGTGCAATTATTTAAAAAATCAAGTTCTACGCCTATGTATTATTATCGGACAAAATTTTATACGATGAAAAACATAAAAATGTACTTTTTTCATATCTTCTTCAACACCTCTAATCGAGACTTTTAACAAACATACTCGATTCTTGCCATGTACGATTTTTTGAGGAATATTAATTATTTGCCTGCAATACGTATACAAAAACATTTATTGTTGGTTTCCATAGTTTCATCTAAATAAAAATATTGTCAAGTTTTAACACCTAATCTCTTATTAACGATTGAAAGTGTTCTATCTGACTCAATAATTAAAAAAACAAATGCGTGGTTTATTAATATGGCTGTACGATATACCAATGCAGAATATACCGATATGTTACTGACATTAGGATTTTGTGAAGGAAATGCTCGAGAGTGTGTCAGGGTGTACTCTGAAAGGTTTCCAAATCGTCGTGTACCTAGCCACCCAACTTTTCCTGCTGTTGAAAGACGTCTTCGGGAGACCGGTTCCTTTGCTCCCAACACTGTTGATAATGGAAGAGAACGTTTTGTAAGGATTCCTGAAGTTGAAGAAGACATTTTAGAACGTGTTGAAGAAGATCCAGAATTAAGCACCAGACGAATTGGAAGGGAACTAGGAGTAAGTAAAGATGTCGTTCATAAAGTGCTTGGAGAACAATTGCTATATCCATACCATATGAAGCCAGTACAAGAATTATTAGTCCATGATTCTCAAATTCGTTTGGGTTTTTTCGATTTGTTAATATGCAAAGAAAAAGAGATCCAAACTTTGTCAAGAAGGTTCTCTTTACCGATGAAGCGGGTTTTACAAGAAGAGGTATAACTAATACCCATAATAAACATGTTTATGCTGTTGAAAATCCGCATGCAATAAAGGTAAACCATTTTCAGCACGAATTCAAAATTAATATGTGGGCTGGAATAACTGGTAATTTCATTGTTGGTCCTGTCATACTTCCACGAAGATTAACTAGAGAAAATTATTTGGATTTTCTACAAAATACGTTGCTAGAATTGTTAGAAGATTTACCTCTCCAACTTCGGAGAGATATGTGGTTTATGCAAGATGGAGCTCCACCACATTTTTCTTTAAACGTTAGAAACCACTTGAATGAACAATATCCACACAAATGGATAGGCAGAGGTAATGACGCACCTGTAAACTGGCCACCACGTTCCCCAGACCTAACACCGATGGATTACTTTTTATGGGGACATCTGAAATCCACAGTTTACAGGGAACCAGTAGAAAATGAGGAACAACTCTGGCAACGTATTCAAGATGCAATAAACAATCTTAGAGGTGATGAAGAAGTTATGGAAAGGATACATTTTAATTTTCTTCGACGTATAAATCTTTGTATGCGTAAAAATGGTAAACATTTTGAACAATTTTTGTAAAATCTCTATTTTGATTATGTTGTAAATAAATATTTTTGTGAAATCTATACACTCTAAATTATTAAAACAGGAATTTAGCGAAAACCATGAGAGTAATCAAGTCTTATCAAGAGTACCTTTTTTTAAAGTAAATGAGTTGTGCAATCTAAATTTCATACTCAAACTCCTTTTCTTCCATTGGCGTAGAATTTTTAAAGGTGCAATTATTTAAAAAATCAAGTTCTACGCCTATGTATTATTATCGGACAAAATTTTAATACCATTTTTTTGCCACATAAAACTCTACCAATATACCAAATTTCAGCAAAATCGCATATATGCCGTTTTAAATTTATATGGGAAAAATGATTTAAAAATTGTAATTTCAAGGCCCTCTGGAGCCCAAACGAAGCAACTTTGTACTAAGGTAATTTTACTTAAATCGACTTATTTTGGTCTAAGGAATATGTGGTATGTTTTTGTAAAGACCTTTTACAGACACCCTGTATTGTAGTCGTTCATATTACCTTGCTGAGTGCTCACCAGACAGAATCGATCACAGGTTGATGCTATAAAAATTTAAATATTACAGTTTTCATTATGCAGCAGTTGCGATGATGAAATCATATTCAAGCAACAGATCTCAACGTGTATACTACAATAATACATTTTCGAATTCTATGAATATTTTATCTGAGTGAATCACCCTGAAAAACTCCTCTCTTAAATGTTACTGGCTCTGTTATTACTTTCGAGTTTCCAGTTGATTTTCTTCACATTTTGGAATGACAATGATGTTTGTTAATATCTGCAAAAGGATCATTTTATCCAAATGCTAGAGGTAAAACGATCTCCCACATGGGGCAAAATGTGGGGGATTTTTTAAATTCAATTCTGATGCCTTGGTAGGATTCCCCACTCGACCATTCACTGTTGGGTTCTAATTAACAGTGCTGTTCCTAAAGTGACGCTGCGAAACAGTGACAAAGCCTACACAGAACACGAGGCTAATGACCTTAGCAGTTGATGCCGATGATACAAAAAAAAATACCTTTAAGGGAGTAAACGGAAACTTGCTCAACATTATTTAACAAAATTAACTTAAGAAACTTTTAATACCTTAACTATTCTAAAACTTAATATTTTTTTTATTTGATAGATTTGGGTTTGATGCAAACCTAAATCACACTCAAAATCGCAATTATTCTCATCGACCCCGGCACACTGATCATGAACCCATTTTAGGCATTTAATACACCCGATCCATCATTCGCCAGTCAAAGAAGCAGCGTATTTTTTACAGCAAAATATGCACTCTTCTGATTCTGATCCGCTGTTACTGTTTGAGTCATCACTTTCCTCTACTACTTTTTTGCCTTCTTGTTTAATTTAACTTTTTTCGTGCTTTCTGATTTTGACTTGTTTTTTTTTTCTTAGCCTCTAGTTAAATTTTTTTCCTATTCTTCTCTTCAAGCATGATTTTGTATGGGGTACTCGTAAGCATAACGGTACCAACAGACTTTCGTTTGTGAGCTGCTCTCTTTTCCTTAATTATTGGAAGAGGATTGCAATCAGCAGGTGTTACGGTAAAGGAACTTTCTACTTTGACTTCAGATTGGTCTGATACCTGATTTGTAATTACTGGAGGGTTATCCGGTCGTGTACTTGACCCAGGAATTGGAGAACTACGTAGAAGTGGGTTGGTTGCAAAGGTTTCTTCATTATTCTCTAGGTTTTCTTGATTATTTTGAGCAGCTTCGTGGATCTCTTTTGTAACTTCTGCTGCTGCGAAATCAGCGTTAGAAAACGTGTCAGGATCAAAGGGCATAATAGCAGTTTTTTAAAAGCATTTATTGCATTATTCGGTACATACGCTTTCAGGTAGGCTTCTGAAAAGATTTTGCTTATCTGGAACGTTATTGGTCATCCATTTTTCCAATGACTGATCCATGTACGTGCTTAATGGATACATTACCCCTACAACCAACCGTTGCAACTTATGTGTTGTATGTGGAGGCAAGCATAATATTACAACGTTATTTTCTTTTGCCTTAGTCCCGACGTTCAAATTTTTAATGTGGGTCAAATATCCATACATGTTCATCAAATTTCTAGAGGCTTTCGACGGATAGACAGAGAAAGCACTACTGACAGGCATCCCGACGGATTTACGCAATAAAAGTACACTCTGCGCATCAAGTATTTCACTATTTCATTCAGACGTAAATGTCAGATGTAAATTTCGCTAAAACATTTCTTTTATTTTCGTTTGTGTTTTTTGCTCATTACAGTTTAATAGAACCTAAGTATGGAGTTTAATAGCAAATTAAGAGGCCGCGTGATTAACAATCAATCTCGCGAAATAATAGCCAATGTTATAAAGTTTCGCTTGTTTCTGTGGTAGTTAAGAAGTGGGTAGGACGAACGATTCGTGCTCTTATGGTACAGGTGTAAAAAGGGCGCGCCCGGCCGACGTTTCGAAATTCGCGCGAATTTCGAAACGTCGGCCGGGCGCGCTCGCTTCGCTCGCTTGCTTCTGTGGTAGTTAAGAAGTGGGTAGGACGAACGATTCGTGCTCTTATGGTACAGGTGCAAAAAAGGCGCGCCCGGCCGACGTTTCGAAATTCGCTGCGAATTTCGAAACGTCGGCCGGGCGCGCTCGCTTCGCTCGCTTGCTTTTTAGTAGTTAGAAAGTGGGTAGAACGAGCGATTCGTGCTCTTATGATACAGGTGCAAAAAGGGCGCTCGCTTCGCTCGCGTGCTCCTTTAGTGGTTAGCAGGTGCTACCAGCGAAGCGTGCTCTTACGGTGTAGGTGTAAAAAGGGCATTTGCGAATTTCGAAACAATAACCAAACACGATCGCTTCTAAGATAGTTAGGACGTAGGAGGGCGAGCGTGCTTTTATGGCGTAGGTGTCAATGAACTTTTTAATTTTTTTTAATTATGATAGGTTCACAAAAAGTATTTTGGATAAAAAATGTATAAAATAAATCAAAGTTTAGATATGGCAATCCTGTGGGCCTGTTGTCATTGACGGAGTCGATGATACATATATAGTTATATAGATTGCTCAAAGCGTGTTTTTTGCGAGCGGCCATATTGCCTGGCAAGCACTGATCTGTATTATTTTACTGGATAGGATATAGGCTATATTTAACATACTAAAAAATCGTTCCACCAAGGAGACCGGAAGTGCAAAAATTCTGGCCGATTTGGGCAAATTATGGTGGGTTCACAGAACTGAAATTTGGGATAATTTGACATACCTAACCTATAATTTGATTAGTTTTTCTTCTTATTCTTCTTCTATTCCTTTTGCGGGTGATGTCCTTCGGGAAATTTCACCCATGATTTGATTTTTTATGAAAGAAAATATAAAAATGGAAACGTGAATCATATTGTGTCTTCAGGAATGAACGTTTATTGTTTATTTCATACTCTTTTTACTTTGTTTTCCACAATAAAAACATCTCATCGTAGCTTGTTGACACAATTAAATGACAAATGGAAATAGAGGTTACGTTAAATAACATCCGGTCCGCCATATTATTTGCCCAAATCGGCCAATTTTTCGGAACGTTTTTTAGGGGGCTATATCCTATCCAGTAAAATAATACAGATCAGTGCTGGCAAGTCTCCATTAATTTGAATCGATTTAGGAAAAATGTGTTTTAAAACCAATTTCCAACCTTAGAATATATTAAAAGTATAATTTCCTACATTTTTACTTTAAGGCATAAGCATATGTTTATTTTGAAATACATGGATGATCAATCTATATAACTGTCTATAACATTGATCCTATCAAATCAACAGGCCCACAGTGCTGCCATATTATTATAACCTGTCAGTGGCCTGTCATTTTAAACGGGTAGCCATTTTGTTTGGAATGCCTAATATAAAGTGATAATAAAATTATGTTTAAAAATTTTTGAAAAGTACTTGTTTATTACTTTATAGATGATGTAATATTATTTATTATGTACCACAACAATTCAATCAAAATGGTTAAATAAATTGTCAGATGTGACTGAAAATAAATTAAAGAAATGCTTTTTAAAGTGTATGGAAATTCTATTTAAAAAATAGGGTAATTTCTTTTTCGTTGATTTTAATTACACTTGGCAACACCGCAAATATTTGAATTGACAGATATAATTCTAAATTCTAATGAATAAGTTTACATAAATGATCAGTTAATGATCCTCGTAAGCCTTTAAATGCAATTTATTTTTATAAACGTTAAATTATGGGGTTTCCGGTGGTATATTTGAAAAATACGCTCCTTCCTAAAGCCTAAAATGTAAGTTTCGTAAAAAAATTTGTATTTTTAAGAAAAGGGGGTCTTCTCAATAGTTACCAAATATTTTTCATAAGTAACTATAATTACGTGAGATGAGATTAAAGACAGTAAAATCAAACATGTAAGTATTCGATTCATAAAAATACCTATTGGATTCTGTCAATTATTAATCTGGGTTTTGTTAAAAATTGAAATTCTTGATAACCATGCACATACATTACACGAAAATTGAAAAAATGTTAGGTTAGAAACACCAAAATCTGAAGGTTAAAATTCAAATTTCTCTGTTATTTATGCGTAACCCGCAAATTTTTTTTTGTTATTTCATATATACAGTTAGTACTATTTTTTAGTTAAAAAATTTTTTCGAAATTCGTGTGTCCGTTATGTTTACAGGCACCTGAAGCTGCACAAGAATCAAATTTTATTTTTTTATTATTAGATAGCTATTTTTGTTTCTGAGTTGTGTTCATTTACAGGCTCAATTTTTTTCCGTTTCTCCTTTTTGATTTTATATGGGGTTTCAAGTTGTTTTTGACTTATTTCGACGTAAATCACAACACACTTTTTTAATAAAGCAAACAAGTGTATATGTACGTGTAAACTACAATTACAAAAAATTGATATGAAACCCATGAAACCACCAACAAAAATGTAAAGCTAGCTTCCGTACTAGAACATGGTGTCATTCGTCGAGATAATTTATCGTTTTGTTTAATAGATCAAGACATGTAAATATTCCCCTATTATTTTTTATAAAATTGTAAGAGAAATAAATTTTTTTCTAAATAGTATAGTTTATTATTTTGTAGAAAAACAAAATTTCGAAAATTTTAGTAATGTTTCAGAAACAACCGTTATTAATAATACCATTTTCCTTAATAAGGCAAAAATAAAATATAAACTATTTCCACGATTTACAAAGGCCTACAAAAAAATTATAGGTATTTTCCGTTATCCTATAAAATTTATATTTTCTGACTCAATTTCAAAAGGTTGAAGGAATTCCAAAACACCTTTTATGGCATAATAATTATTTTCAATTCTACATACTATCTTTAGCTGCTTTTAAAAACGTTCTAAGAAAGTCCAATCAGACCAATTTAATCCCTAAACTATTCCACACTTTTAAAATTTAATTACCTAAAAATATTAAAAACTATTTAAAATAACTTGTTTAGCAGACTGTACAATAGCTATCGTAGTCACACGTAGCGCGTTCTCTGTCTGGGCGTCGAACACCTCTAGAAATTTGATGAACTGTAAAATTAGCAAGACAGGATTCTCTTTAGTTGGCTTTGTAAAAAGTGATCAAACCATTGGCCAAACATTTCTAATTTCATACAGTCAGAATCATTGCAACCGAAAATAGTTCCAGGTGGAGCGCTATCCATCAGTTTCGCTTTCATTCTTTTCCTACTAAAAATTAGCATAGGAGGAACAAAAGCCCTACCAGCAGAAGTGCAAATTACAGTAGTTGTTGAAACTTCCCTTTCGGCTGATGTTTCATGGGCAACTTGCTTTTGGCCTATTTTGCAGAAGTTTTCGAGTTTTTGCCAGGAACTGTTGACACAGAGGTCTCGTCGACATTAAAAACTCTGTAGGCAGGAAACTTGTGCTGCTGTAAAACACTTTTAAGAAGATCATAAAACTTTGAAACAACAATTTTATTATTAAAATCCCTGAAGTTGCTTCTGGAACTCTGCCTTTTTCAGAATCCGGAAAGCCAGTCATATCCAGCCATTTGTTTTTGACGGGAAAAATTATGGAGAATTTTATTTTTTTCAGCCAATTGAGATACCAAGCGCCGAAGATCAATTGTTGTAAGCCCATACATTCTAGTTTCAAAGTCTAGAATATGGCGTATAAGTTCATTTTCCTGATCTGCAGTAAATGTCGAAGTTTTACTGCCTAAACGTTTTAAATTTTCTTTGGCAATTGTGTTTTTATTTTTAACTCTGCGCTTAAGGGACATTAAAGGCACTTGAAATGTTCGTGCAGCAGTTTTATGTGACATATTACTCTCTTTTCCCTCTTTTATGGCGTTTGCCATGTTCTCAGGGTCCCAGTTTTGACGCTGGGTTTTGCGGTGGGACGTACGTGGCATCCTGAAAATAACCAGAAAAAATATTGGTATCCCTATCAACGTATTGCTAGGTTTATAAAAATGTCTGGGGTAAAATTATCCACGGATCATTTTAGCCTATCATGAAGTAATCGTTTTACCGCAAAAGCAAATATTCTACAAAATCTAACCTACAAATTTAAGACAAAATGCTGCGCAAAGCAGTACAAAGGTAGGTAGCCTAAACTTACCTGATTTCGAACCCTGTTCAGTTTTTTAAATTATCGAATTGAATTCCATTTTAACAATGCTGCGATAAAGCCCCGAAATAACATCGAAAATCATAAAAACAATACTGCATGTGTAAACGGCGCTAAAATGAGCCTAACTGTTCGCAGATTGTTGTCGGTCACTGTATTTACTCTTTCGATTATACTTCATCTATTACTCAACAGATGGCACTGCTAGTTTTGTTTATATTCGTGAGGATCATTTAACCTCGAGGGATCATTATACCCCAGTCTCCCCTATACATAGAACATACTATAGACTATTTTTATGTATGAGAGAGTAATAAAACAGCATTTCTAATGCAAAACTTAGTACGGTCATTTTAAATATTTTTACAGAATAATCTAAATATTTCCTAAAATTGTAATAAATGTACCTGAGCTATTACAAGTTTTGGGTCTTTTATTGGTCCTTTATAAACATAAGCTGTACAGAACAATAGAAAAAGATTTGGACATGCTAAAAGTCCTGTGTATTAAAGATTACATAGCCGTATCTTAAGATTATTTTCAATAAGTACCTATTTGCCAATTTTGTTTTATTTTAATTCCAAGAATTTCTTACAGTAATCGAATTATAAGTAGTTAAATACTTTCCCAACAAATTTCACCGAAAATGCGATTATAGGTTTTCCATTTAGTAAGGAGGTCCAAGTTGTGTATTCTTGACAGTTTACTAAATGTCGTTTAGTTGCAACTTGAAAGGTGCAGTGTGAATTCTAGTGTGATCATGGAAAATTTGGAAGGGCCGCGTAAACGACAAAAAATCGGTCCTTTAACAGTTAATGAAAAAACATTAATATTTAATTGTTTTAAATCATTTACAGACAAACATTTATGTAAAAGTGTTGATGACACAGTGGAATTAATTAGTAGTACGCTTGGTGTTGGGAAATCTACGATTTACAGAGTTGTTAAAGAAGAAAAGTGTGGCGAGTTTCAAACAGCACGTAAAGCTCCAGGAAAACCAAAATTTCAATTAGAAAATCTTTTAAAAGAAAGACTTCGAAGGAAAGTGCATGCGTTCTTCTTTAGAAAAGAATTTCCGACAGTAGACAAAGTTCTTGCCACGGTTCGAGATGATAAGGATTACCCTGAAATGAGTGGAAGCACACTATGGAAACTTTTAAAGGAAATAGGTTTTCTATGGAAAAAGCATTCCAGAAAGTCTATTTTAATAGAAAGAAGCGATATTGTAGTATGGAGAAGAAATTACCTAAGGACTATAAAAGATATGAGAAACCAAAGAAGAAATATATTTTATTTTGATGAAACATGGATCAACGAGTGACGTAAACCAAATAAATGTTGGCAAGATGAAACTGTTACAAGTCGAAGACAGGCTTTTTTAAATAATTTATCTACTGGTTTAAATCCACCATCAGGAAAGGGGCGCAGACTAATAATAGTACACATCGGTAGTTCAAACGGTTTTGTTAAAGGTGGTTTATTGACTTTTGAATCTACTCGTACCGGTGACTACCATGAGGACATGAATGCTGATGTCTTTAAAGAGTGGTTCGAACAAATTATAGATCTTCTTCCTCAGAACTGTATAATAGTAATGGATAATGCAAGTTATCACTCGAGACTTATAGAAAAAATGCCCACAACCAAGTGGTTAAAATATTTTAACTGTCTACTAAAAGAAGTGATACGCCTATGGATTACGAACGCTTCATTATTTTAATACTCTCTCATACATAAAAATAGACTATAGTGACTGGTATTTCTTATTGGCTAACATCACAACGATTTAGAGCTGCTTTTATTTTCTGTAGCTACAATTGTCGGAATTTTCAAATATTTCCCAATTATTTTTAAAATTTGGCAATGGTTTGGAGCTGTGACGGTCTAGTCATCGATGACGTGCATTGGTTTTTATATTGTATGAAGTTTAGTAGTCCTTTGTTTATATGAATGCTTTTTAAGTAGCGATTTTAATCATTCATTTATTCTTGACTGCGAAATACTACTGACAGTAGAAATATTTATGTTTAGAGCCCACATACTTTGATTTTCTTTTACTATACGGAGAATGGTCGCACTGCGCAGCTTTCTGAGTGCCTTTTAAAAGGAGATAGAAAACTCCGCCATTTTGATCTCTTATTACGTGTTGCCTACATCTTGTCGCAATATTTTTAATAGGTGCTTCGGAATTGTCGGTTTTCTTGTTTTAATCTGACAGGTTAAAACGACTAAACCGACAATTCCGAAAGCAGAAGGGGATGATTAAAACACACCCGATATTTTGCTTGCTGGTGTCAGTGTCAGTGAATATTATTTTTGGAGTCACAGTTTATTGCTAAAGAATCAGTTAGCTCACTCGGACCAGTTGAAAGTTCAAAAATAACATCCACTCCAGGGATACAAATTCAGGATACGCAGAAGACTGCTGTTTTATTATAGGCGTTTATCATATATTGTATTATCCAAGTTGTGCAGGAACATTGAGATCAAAAGTGCCGACGCAGAGTGAGCGATCTGATTCTTTGGCTATAAACTGTGGCATAGGAATCAAAATGGCCGCGCCCTATGTTGGGCGTGTCGGACCTCTCTCTTGCACCGTATAGTAATCAAAGTATGTGTTAGAGCTGCTGCCAACACGCTAAATAAGACAAGAAAACAATTTCATATTTCTATACAATTCTATAACTTGTAACTTACCTCTCTTGCAGTAGCTAAAGGTAAAAGTGGTCCATCATCATCACACTCTCGTTCAAAATAGTGGATTAAAGAAGCTATCAACTCCTGACAACGACTATTTAGTTTTTTAGGCATTTTGTATATAAAAAATAAACGAGAAATACTCAGCTTATTCCACATACTTTGATTACTATACGGGGCAAGAGAGAGGTCCGACACGCCCAACATAAGGCGCGGCCATTTTGCACCCTATGACACAGTTTATAGCTAAAGAATCAGATCGCTCACTCTGCGTCGGCACTTTTTATCTCAATGTTCCAGTTTATACACTGCGCAACTCAGATAATACAATATATGACAACCGCCTATAATAAAACAGCAGTCTTCTGCGTATCCTGAATTTGTATCCCTGGAGTGGATGTTATTTTGGAACTTTGAACTGGTCCGAGTGAGCTAACTGATTCTTTAGCAATAAACTGTGACTCCAAAAATAATATTCACTGACACTGACACCAGCAAGCAGAATATCAGGTGCGTTTTAATCATCCGCTTATGCTTTCGGAATTGTCGGTTCAGTCGTTCTAACCTGTCAGATTAAAACAAGAAAACCGACAATTCCGAAGCAGAAGCGGATGATTAAAGCGCACCATTGATAAGGCAACGTAAGGATACGTCATATGTATTATTTTTGATATACAAAAGTGGGACCGGTAGGCGTGGCTTTTGCACTCACTAAAATGGCGGAAGAGCAGAACCGGATTTACAAGTTTTTATTGTACTATTTCTGGTTAAGTATCATTATTTGAATTTTATATAAAAAATTAATTTCCTTTTTATAGACATTGACTTAAAAGGTGGTGGAAGACCGAGGTTATAAAAGAAGGGGATTTAAAAGCTTATATATGCCCGGTTTTCAGCCGAGAGGTGCTGAATAAAGTAAATGAAAGAAATAAAATTTAACTGATTTAATTATCACTCAAGTGGCTATTAAGCGCTGGAGAATATATTATTTGCAAAATTGCAACTAATCAATGACCATAACTTGGGGCCGATTCCACCATTGGCTTTAACGAAGTTTAAAATGACATTTTTATATAAAATGTAATTTTAATATTCAATTAATAGTTTAAACTTTAACACAATGGTGAAATTAACCCTAAAGCGTTGAAATCATTCACAGAAAAAATAAATAGTACATTTTTGGTTCACATAAGCGACAAAAGTAAACAGAGTTCGATTTATTGGATCAGTCGTCACACGTTTGCACTAGGGCACATAAATAGCCCAATCTTTAGTTTTTCGTTTTTCTATGAGCCCGATGCTTTCTGTCTTTAAATCGGAAAGTACAAGGTCGCAATGTCGCAAATGTCAAGTAATCTAACCTTACTTTAATTAACAGCTTTCTCGAAATTAAGAACAAATGTTCATACACTAAAAGCTCGATAATCAGATACGAAACTTAATGCAAGGCTCGCGGAAAATGGCTAATAAGCAATCTCTGTGTAGGTAGATGCACTATTCAGGAAATCAAAATGTGGATTAATCTTACTTGGTCTTGGTCCTTTTGTAGATTCAGACTGAAAGGTGTATATCTTCATGCAAGACATTCAGTAAATCAGCGAAGCCACACCAGCGATGTGCAGGTGCACTTCTAACAAATGTAAAATATGAAGAGATCTTACTTGAGACCTATAGATCTAATGACGATATTATGGTAGTTGGTTTGAGCTGGGCTTCTCACCATCTGCAGAGATTATGGCTACTTATGTAAAGGCCTACCGTAGTATAACACACAACATGCACCACAAGCATGCCGGTCCATTTAATTGGTCTGTGCACAATAATCATACATGTTTGATTGAAAGTCAGACAAAGAATGTGAAGATAAAGTTTAAGTCCCAATCATAGTTAAAGTCAAAGATGAAGTTAAAGTTAACAGCAAAAAAGTTGAAATTGTAGGCTGGTGATAAAGGGAGGCCAACAACTAGGTAATAAATGTTTATCGAGTTAGGAAAAGTATCCACTGTAAGCGCTTTTCTTGACCACTGAGGTAAAAACCAGAATATTTCCTTATACACAATTTCTTCGCTAGGCAAAATAAGAAATAAATTTGTAATAGTACTTCCCAAGTGTTTTTCCAAAAGCTCTAAGAACAAAATTGACGAAAATGGCTTACCAAGTTCAAATTCTAAAACTTGAACATTAAAGATAAGTAATAAGTATCTTACTGTAAAACAAGTAAAACCCCTTTGTTGACTAAATGGTTGAATAATTCATTACCTACGTGAAGGTAGAATAGGGACTAAAGTTTTGCAGAAAAAGCAACTAGAAAAGGTGAACAAAACAGACTGGGGCATATGAACGACAAGCAAATATTGTAAATGCAAATAATGTGTACTGTGATTAAATAAAAGTGTACAAAGAATAAAGTTTTAATATTTTCTTATCCATATATATGAGTGATATTTATTTTTAATACTAGACTAACGGTTATGGTTTTGTTGCTAGTCTCATTAAAAAAAAAACTAAGTGAGTATTGATGTTAAATATTTATTATTATAAGAACTTATATACAGTATGTTCATAACAAACTTAAATATCATATTCCTGAATTCATTTCAAGCATAAAATGTCCTATGAACAAATATCCAATTCTACATGGTTACCAAGCTACAAGAGTTTAAATATCAAAAGATATATTAACATAGTATGCCATGTGTTGGAATATGTCGAAACACAGCACTGAATGTTTGGTGCCTTGGAACTTGTCGGTATGGAAATTGTCACTAATACTCCATACAAGCAGCTCACGAATATTCATGACAAAATCATTAAATGTACACTATTTTGGCATATTATTAATTTAAATTTATCATAAAAAGGAAACGAAGTTGACAAGTGTAGTACTGAGTAGCCAACTGACGTTTATAATTATTGTTGATAAAAAACCAAAAGTTTTGAAAATGTGATATTTAAGTTTGTATAGTGCGTTTTGCAACATTTTTTTTAATAAATGCCCCAAGTAAAGAAACATTTACGATTATTACAATCTAATCATTAAAATCAATTAGAAATTTTATTCTAACTTATCAAGGGATGAAAAACTTCACAAATTGATATTCTACTATCTAGTATACCTTAGAGTCTAAATCACTTAACTGCACTATACTATGCTTTAACATCACTGAACTAACTCAAAAGGCTTGGTCTCTTGAGTCTTCTTATTAGATTTGGCATTGTTGAAGAGCTGGATAATCTCGAAGTTTCCATGCTGGAACAGTTGTTGTTGTTGGTGACTACTGGCAAATTTTTGTATTGTATTTTCAACAGTCTCCACTTTAAGGTCCCTATGAAGATCAGTATTGTGGCAGTACCAGGGTGCATTGACGCTGTTCATTAATGCTTTATTCTGGAACCGTTGAATAACTTTGATGTCACTTTTCTGGCACATCCCCAAAGTTGGCGAATCGCTTCATTTTCACCAATTCCTTTAAACGCACTAATCTGAAACAAATTATAGGTAATTAAAAAGGTATATTAATATTGTTTTAAATTAACTATAATAAAACAAACAATACTCATGCATACACAAAACATGAAGCTCTACTTTTCAATCAGCTGTAGAACTAATAAATAAAATTGGTGGAAGGACAGCAAATGTAGGTTATATTTAAATAGAAATAAGAATATAAAATGCCTATAAATTTGATAAACGAAATGGCGTACGATTAATGTACTTCTCAAGAAAATGCTTGAAACATATACTGCTGAATTTAGAAGGTTACCAATTATACTTGTTGACAAACTGTATCCACGCGCTACGTTTTTTAGGATTTTTTGAAAATCTATAAATATTATTTCACATGAAAAAGTATTATTCCAATATGGGTAGGCCCAAAAGTTGATAGATGATTTTTTTTTGCATTTTTAAAAGCATACTTTTACACATTTTATACAAACGTGTCATAATACTGTCCTGTATAATATTTATAATTTTGATACTAACCTATGAAACGTTATTGCAGTCGATTTTTCACAAAAACGTCTATCGCTAGAGCAGAAACGTATAACACATTAAGGCATTATATACTTTATAAGTTTGTAACACTTAAAATTTGCTCAAACACAAATTAAATTCAAATTTAATTACACAAATGACAGTAAAAATATAACCTATAAAATTGACAATTTGCACTGACAGTAATGGCAACACGTAATAAGGGTTCAAAATGGCGGAGTTTTCTATCTCCTTTTAAAAGGCACTCAGAAAGCTGCGCAGTGCGACCATTCTCCGTATAGTAAAAGAAAATCAAAGTATGTGGCTTATTCACACTATGGTTGTTTTGAAGTAAACAGTTTTTTATAAGTATAACTAGCAAAGCTTAAAAATACACGCAAAAGGTTTTTAAATTACGGAAAACAAAATGAACAATCAAGAATCAACTCGTTAACATAAACATAACCTAACTTAATCAGTGAAATTTTTTAAAAAGTGGTTGTCAAAATTTTTTATGTAAACTAATATTTTTTGAGTACTAAACATATAATATTTTTATAAATTTTATATTATTAAGAATTTGACATATCTAAACTAAATAATTGAAATAATTCTTAAATTATTAAAATAATAACCGTAACGTTTTTCGACTTTTTAATAATATGACTACGTTCATGAATGCTCGTGAATATTCGTGACTTTTTCAGATTATTGGCTTAGTTAAGGAAATTTTAATTAGTTAGTAGTACTATGACGAAAGTCTAAAGTCATTGAAGACGTGCAACGGGATTCATAATAAAAATACTATAGATATTTCTTAAAGTTTGCAACACTTTTGCAATTTTTTTCTAAAAATTACAAACAAAGCGTCATTTTGCTGTAAATTAATTAGTTTCGGGATTTGGAAATGTTTGCAAATTGAAATTTAATGTTATTTAAATCAGTCGATTTTATTCTTGCAAGCTTTTGTAAATAATGTGATATTTTTTATATATATGTTTACAAATTAATTTTTTGTTACTGTGTTACTTTTAGAAACTGGTTGATCTTCGATGAAAATGAAGAATTAGCATTAGAATTGAACATGCCGAAGATAGACTTTAAATTGACTACTAGTGAAGAAATTCCAAAACCGATAAAAAAGTTGAACAGGAAAATAGACACTTATAAATAGTAGTTGATAATAAAGTTAATTACTTACTTAATTTGTTGAAATAAACTATAGAAGTAATTTGTTTAAAAAGTATTACTGGATAATTTGTTACCTATTGTATTGATTTAATTATAGTAATAAAATATTATTTATTCGTATATTTTTTTTTGGCATCGACCTTAAGCCATTTGCCACACACTCAAAACGATACTTTTTTTTTAAATTAGATTTTAACGTATGATACAGGTAATAATTTAGATCATGATATTATTTTCATTTACAAATTCTAATACATCATTAACATCTTTATTGAAAGTTGCGAGTAAAGTAGTAATATTGAGAGGTGGATTGATATTATATTTATTTAAATTAACCCGTAACTGGTGACATGGAGTCTGCCAGACTCCAACAACTTCTTTGAATCACGCCATCTTTGAATTTTAACATATATGAACTCCCCCTCCTAGGTACCTTCTACCAATGCCTACAGCAATCACATGCGGTAACGTTAGTGTCGTGAAAGACGTAGTATAGGTAGTACGTGCATTTGAAATTTCCGAGGAGTCCAGCAGACTCCACGTCACCAATAACGTAAGTATACAAAGAAAATTTATGACTTGGTCTCATTATTTTTTACTGTTTAGAAAAATAAAAATGGAAAACAAACCCGGACCGTCTAAAGGAGTAAAATTTGGAGATCCACATTATGATGCTACTCTTATGCAGTGGTATGAAGAAGATAGCTGCCGGTCCAGTGACCTCGATAACGTTGATGAAGACTTTTACATGGAAAGTGAGGATACAGTTCCGGACTTATTATCAGAATCTGAGACGGAAGAGGAATTTATTAATAACACAAAGACACAGCATGAATATTTGAAAGAGGGACTAGAAGAAGAGTTAGAAGAAGAGTTGGAAGAAGTGTTTGAAGAACCGCGAAATAGCGACACATCAAAGTCAAGTAAAAACTATTATGGTAAAAATAGGTACAAATGGTCGCGTCAAGAACCTACAAGGCATGTTAGAACCCCTTCACACAATTTAATCGTTCATTTGCCAGGCGTACGGCAACCGGAAAAAATTCAGGAATACAATAATCCTCAAAAAGTTTGGAACTTGTTGTTCAGTGACGATATGATAAATCGCATTGTGCAATGGACTAATGTAAAACTACGAACTATGGCAGATGGCTACAAAAGAAAAGATAAACCAGAACTAAAGGATGTGGACTATGTTGAGATGAAAGCTTTTTTGGGTCTTCTAGTATTTAGTTTGGCTTTTAAGTCTAATCATGAACATATCTCAGCTTTATTTGCTACGGGAAAAGAGATTTTTAGATTGGTTATGAGTGAAAAAAGATTTTCCGTATTATTCGCATGCCTCAGACTTGACAATCCCGAAGACAGGATTATGAGAGCATTATCAAATCCAGCTGCTGCAATTAGTGAGTTATTTACCATGTTTTTTCAAAACTGTCAATCGATGTATACTGTAGGAGAAAACACTACCATAGATGAGATGCTTATTGGCTTTAGGGGACGCTGCAGATTTAAAATGTATATGCCGCAAAAACCAGTGAAATACCGTTTAAAGGTAATGTTACTTACAGATGCTCGAAGCGGTTTTGCTTATAATGGTTACATTTATACGGAAAAGATTCTGATAGCATGGGCTTAAACAATGAAGAAAAAAAACTAAAAATACCTACTCAGTCAGTAATCAGGCTTGCAAAACCAATTGAAGCCACTAATAGAAATATTACCGCCGATAATTGGTTTAGTTCGATTGAATTAGTAGAAAAGCTAAAATCTATGAAACTCACATACGTAGGCACACTACGAAAAAATAAAAAGGAAATACCGCCATGTTTTTTACCAAACAGAAAACGAGAAGTTGGTTCGTGTTTATATGGTTTCACTAAAGACATTACTATTATATCTTTTGTGCCTAAAAAAGGTAAAGCCGTCGTATTAGTATCATCCATGCGTCACTCTAAATTGTCAATAAATGAAAAGCCAGAAATAATAGACTTTCATAATAGTACAAAGGGAGGCGTGGACTCATTAGATGAGAAATGTGCAGTGTATAGCTCATCGCGCCGAACCCAGCGTTGGCAAATGGCGGTATTTTTTCAAATACTAGATATGAGCACAGTAAATGCATCTATAATGTTTCAGACCTATAAAGGAAACCAGATTACACGTCTAGGTTTTATGAAACAACTTGCCATGGAACTTGTAAGGCCGCATTTGGAACGTAGGTATTTGAATAAGAGAATTTCAATTGACATTCGTAAAGGAATCGGCCGTGTTCTAAATATTCCAGAAAGTGAAGAAGTTGAGGAAACTTTGGAAAAAAGAAAATATTGTTACTTATGTCCATCCAGACTGCGTCGGAAAACGAAATACCAATGTTTTCAATGCAAAAAACCTATTTGATTAGAATGCGCCAAAAAAGTGTGCCGAGAATGCCTTACAAAAAATGACTAATTTAGAGACTTGTAGTTTTGGTGTCATTTTGTAACTAAACGCAACTATTATATACAGTTGTATTTGTTAGGTAATAATCTTTGTAGAAACACTTTTTTTTACACTCTATCAGTTATTTTTTTTATAAAAAATAGGATTTAAGTTAAGTTAGTTTTTTTTACTACAAATGTTCATTCTTTTGTATTATTATTTTTAATATTAAAATAATTGTTGGTTGTAACTCTTTTGATCAATAAACATTTTCAAAATACCTCAGAGTATATTTGTGAAAAATATTTATAACCCAGGTAAAAATTCCTGAAGCCCTACCATGCTTAATTTTTGAGGAGTCTGGCAGACTCCATGTCACCAACAGTGCTAAAATATTTCACGTCACCAGTTACGGGTTAAATAATAGTTTGTTATTGTTATATTTGCCACATTGAAAACATATATGGATTAGAGCTGCAGTTTCTCCATCCGTTTCACAGTATGGGGTTTCTAATATACCTATTTTATTCAAACAAGCTGGAAAGCAACCGTGATTGACTTAAAAATATTGTTTTAGATTTTAGATTTGCTACAATATGTAGATTATATACAGTTTAAAATTTATCCTTCCATTTATTTTGGACCACTCAGTCTTGTGTTCTAATTTCCACATTTTGAATTTTCTAAATATAGACTTTTTTTGTATAATGCTTTCTCTTTCAATTTCTTTCAAAAAATACCTCTTACACTATATTGAAATTGACCAAAAACGAACACTTGCCTCCTTCAAATGTTAATTCATCTACACATAATTCATTATTTACCTACTAATTATTATAATACAGATATAATTAATAGCTAACGTGGTTTGCGTCAAGAAAAAAAATGGTTAGTAATAATTAAAATACACACCGGCCAATTAAAATGTGCAAATCAAGAATAAATTGAATTTTATCATTAAAAAAATCTCATGCTTCGTGAATTTATTTCATGTAACTGTTTGTCAAGCACTGATATTATGTTAAAATAATGTTCAGTTGGTATTTGAAGTACTACTTACCTATGATCAAGTCCTGTTATATTATTTATATTTCTTTTTATCTAAATTGTAAGTATATATAAAAATCCAATTTTTTTCCAATACTTACATTTTAGGCAACCGACAACCCCAAAAATTAAAAAAAAAATTATATATTAAAGACTTATAATGAGGAAAATTTATGAAAACTTACAGTAATTTTATCTATATATCATACAAAAGGGCGATGTCCATTTAAAATCAGACAAAAAAAATATAAAAATCTGAATTGTTCTTAGGGTTGCCACCCTTTTGGAAAGCGAATAAAAGACTACGATGCTGACAGGGGCTCCGGTATATAAAAAGTCCTCATCCTTAAAAAAAAAGGTTGCAGAGCTTGTAACAAAAAAAAATCCTCCTCGTCATTCTACCGAAAAAAAAAAATGTTCTCAGCATATACATTTTTGTACAAAACCATATTCCTTCCAAATATATGTGCTGTAAATAAAGACATTTGCCGTAAAAAGTAAATTTAACCCTTAAAAAATCGCAAGGACATTTTGCTTCAAAAAAGAACTGTCCTTTTCAAAAAAGGACAGGTGGCAACGGTATGTGTCCTACACACGACTTTCCTGGATCAAAATTTAAATAATATATTGTTTAAACGGCTGCACCTTTTCACACCACACACACCCAGGGTAGTCGTTTTACCAGTAAATAGTAGGTATTATACTTTTTTAGTCTACTTACCAATAATTTTTTAAAAGAATTTGAATTCCATCTTCAGCTTCGAATTGCATAAAAGATGCGATATTTTTTATAATCTTCCGACCTTGACTGTGGATAATTTTTCCCTTTAAACCTACAAGAAGTCGTTGCTTCATTTTCTTATTGTATATTTTCATAATGTTAGACGCCCACGATACAAGATACGTTCGTTAAAAGTTGGGAAGAAGATCTTGATGTGGGTATTTTTTAAATCGTTAGTTTTATATAATTTTTCTGATACTGAAGTCAATTGGTTGGCCTGGTACAACGCAGGGCATAGGTAAAAATTACCATTGCTATGTAATAGATATTGTATTTCTTTTAGACACATGTCACACTGCAAATGTCAATTGTCATAGTGTTAATTAAAAAATCCGACTATCCTAAACATGGGCTTAAAGTAAGAAAACTGTTTACGAAAAAAATTGGACGGTTTATTGCATTATGGATGGTCTAGTATTATTATTTAGCAGTTTCTATAACAAGAAATTAATCAAAATGATGTAATTCAAATTCTTTCAACATCGAAATTGGAGGACACAGTTTAATAGTTTTAAGGTAAGAAAAAAATATTTTATAGCATTTGCAGGACAAAGAAAGTATTTTGAAATGTGTTTCAGAAGGTCTAAAATAATTAAAAAAAAAAAATAGCCCGTTCGACCGTTGGCGGATTTTTCCAAATAACCTTAAGTGTCAAACGCTAACGTCGCTAACAAATAAATAAATGGCTATTGGCATAAAAATATTCATTGTATGCCAGTTACGTGACCTTAGAACATATATAGCCAGGAAGAGGAGCATACTATGTCTGCGTTAATCTAATCTATCTGACAGAAGTGGTAGCCATGTTGTACTATGGATGACTCATAATCATATGATAAATGGTTTCTACAATTGGTTTATAATTTTAGTGATTAAAATTTGTTAATAATTTGGATGTTTTATGTGTTAGTTTAAACTTTTATCAAGTGTATGTAGACATTTTTAAAAAGTGTTTAGTGTTTTAGTATTTATTTAGTATTACAGTTAATTTTAAATTTTCCGGATTAAAAGACAAACAAGACAATATGGTCAGTTGTTCGTCTTGTGGATATAGCAGCACAGCTAAAAGTAGAAAGTAATAATCTCCATTTCATAAGCAAGTATTTTGTTCTCTCAATTTTAAACCACATTAAATATTTTTAAAATTTTTAATGTTTTAAATTTGTAAACAAACATGGTAAGTGCGTCTGCGGTCAACAGTGCTCATAGACGTAGTCTTATGGTTTATAGGGTATACATACTTTTATTTAAACAATTCTTTTATGCAATTTTAAGATATTTATATGCGGTTGTTAAAATGAATAAATTATTGTTTAATTTAGATTTATAAATTGATTGCAAGTAAACAATTTTCTGATTTCTTAGAGATTCTAGATTTACAAATTATATAAGTTAATCACAGGTAGACAATTTTCAGATTTCCTAAAGATTCTCAAAAAACAAAGTTATGGCTTGAGTTCATGCAACAAACAAATTGTGAGCCAAAATGTCTTAATTTTTTGTGTTCACGCCATTTTAGAGCAGATTGTTTTGATCGAACCTCAAAACTAAGAATAAGATTTCTACCAACAGCTG
The DNA here is from genome assembly GCA_927349885.1 of Psylliodes chrysocephalus. Taxonomy (NCBI): domain Eukaryota; kingdom Metazoa; phylum Arthropoda; class Insecta; order Coleoptera; family Chrysomelidae; genus Psylliodes; species Psylliodes chrysocephalus. Next base: position 21,810,643 of record OV651829.1, on the reverse strand, counting down.
TTTCAACAATAAAAGTGGTCTGGTTGAAGTATATAAGTAAATAAATTTATTATTAACTATATCATATGCCGTTTTTTTCGTATAATAGAAATTTATTGTATGAATGTGATGCACCCTATATAATTTATTATAAAGTTATTTACAAAAACGAACACAAATAGAATTAATAATATCTCAAGTAAGGAAATAAGTAGCATATCGCATGCCTCAAGATACTGTCTTAGGTCCTATCTTGTTTAATTTTATTTTAAATAATTTGTCGTTCAAGTACAGATGGAAATATTGTAAGTTTTTCAGATGCAGAGAACTGGAATTAATTAAAATTATTAAGAGAAAAATCCTATAAAAATTTTCGAATGGTTTAATTATAAAAACTTACAAACCTTTGATAAAACTTATGTTGTTCCATTATACAGTTACAAAAAGATAGCCTCTTCCTATAGAAACAATAAAAGGTAACGTTCAGTAGTTTCATATAAGTATTACAAATGATATCAAATATCTTAAAGTACAAATTGACTCTCATCATAACTGGACTAAGCATACAAATAATGCGTTGAATGTACATTTGAAAATAATCTATTTTGCACTCATAGAATCATTATTACGTTATAGGATCCTTGTCGCCATATTCGTCTAGTTCACTGTCAAAATTAGATACCATCGCGATTCCAAGGTCGTTAAGGATTCCTCCTTCTTGACTATATTATATTCTAAGGTCACTACCGATATTGTTAGTCAAATAGAAGGGCCACATTCAAAAAGTATTTGGTTGGCTGCTTTCTTGGCTAGTGAATCAACAAGACGGTTATCTTTTAATGTAGCATGACATTTGATCCATCTTAAGTTCACCACAATATTGATGGATGCTTTGGTCAAAGCTTCGGGATATTCTAGTACAAACCTTGAGTAAATTCGTGGTCTGTCCAGGGTGAGTAAAGCTTGTCTGCTATCTGTTTAGATGAGCATGTTCCTTCTAGTGATATTATTTCTGTTGATTTCCTTTGCTGCCTTATAAACCCCGGTAGTGTTAGTGTAACTGTAAATTATTGAGATATTCTTTAAATAACTCGTTATCTATTTAAATAAATAATAATACCTACTCATATTCAGATTGATGTTGGTTTTTAATTCCTTCGTGTTGATTGTGTTGTTTGTAACCTGTTAAGATTCTAAATAAAATTATGTATATTATTATCGCTTTTTATACTAAAAAAAGTACTTCATTAAAATATGTAAATTATTCTGTAAATTTTATATTAAACACCTCAATTGTTATTGATGCATTAATAATATTCCGTTGAGATTCCCCCTGTATAGGTGTATAAATAAGTGAGGTGAAAGAACTAACCATACGTCCTTGCAAGGCCGGAGAACTTCCTATAGGTTTCAACATTATTTTAAATGCTTACGAGTATATGCAAGATCGTACGTATATATTACTTAATTTGTGGTTTCTTTTGTTCATACTGAAATACCGATGAATTTTTTATAGTTCATACGTAACAATTTAGAATAACATGTCGCCTTTTTTAATTTTGTATTGTGTATACAGGAAGAAAGGCTAATTTCGATATTTAATGGCCAAGAACTTTTTTTATTAGTTTAATCATTACGATTTTCTACGAATGGTGTGCTTAGATTTTTAAATGGTCTCGTTTTTTATATTCTGACATTAGGACTACCAATACCAACTATACTAGTATGTGTAATTTAATTATTTTTCTCTAATACCTAGGTATCTTAAAATTATCGTGTGTTTTGTTTTTATTTTGTAAGAATAATTTTACTTAAAAAATCGTTACATTTGTGTTTTGTCAATTCAATTGTTAATTATAACACACTCAAAAGAGTACAACTAGAATTATGCAGGCGCTGTCCAAGATAAGGCGGCATCAAAACCAATTCATTGCCGGTATTTTCTATATTTCTACTTTTATATTATTAGTTTTTGTCATATTTTAACAAACATCTTTATTAGCGAACCTAAAAATGGCGCAGTCAGTAGGATTGCTTAACGGTGTGACAACAAAAATCGTGTCAAATAGGACTATTTTAATAATTTAACGGCAAATTGAAATCGCGTAAATTGGTGAAGTAAACTAAACAAAAAGTGTACATTCAAGCAAAGACCAACATTGTCGAAGTTTGAAGATCCTGGATCACATCGTAAATAAATAAAAAAACAACAGTTTGTTTTTAACTAAACAAAATAACCTTACTATATTAAAAATAAAACGCGTAAATAAACAAAGAAAAACACCACTTTGTCCTTAATTAAACAAAATAACCTTGGTATATATTTTAAAAACTGCTGCTTACGAGTGAATTTTGAATCCAACAACTGTGCTTACAGTTGAGGAAAACCCGGAAAACCCCACTCATCATTATCAAAACGGTAACGCATAGCGATTTGTATAATTTGAATGTCATCAATAAAATAGAAGTATGGTTAGAATTACCGGTCAATGGAATCAAAATTACGTCACACTTTTATGGCTTATTATTAGTATTAATAGTATACTATACTATTAATGGTATAAATAGTATTTTTTTTTCGCTAGATGTGAAATACCTTACGAACACCAAGCGCTTAGATCAATTGCGACAAGGTAGTGCGAGACTTTAGTGCGGTAGATGCAGGCACTGTATAGTCACTAAAACACCTCCAAGTTTCCTTAACATCCTATCTGGAATTGCCATTAGCATTACTTCAGATAAGGGTTACTTCATATTTTTTCCATGCATTTATATTATTTGGACTGCTTCTTCTGTCCCTAATCGTCGCTTGTCTTTTTCTTTAATACCTAATATTTGCCGTATCATTTTTCCCATTTTTGCTACTTTCCAACATTATCTCAATTACATTGTTTACAGATATATCTTTTCCCAGCTTATGCACCGTCTCATTTTTGATCTCTTGCCACCTACTACATCTAAAAACAGTGTGTTCAACGGTATCCAGTTCTCCACAGTAGATACATTGGGGGCTTTCCCTTACCTTAAACCTATGCAGGTATTACCTAAAACATCGATGCCCGTTCAAGAATTGTGTTAGGTAGTAGTCTTTGTCACCGTGTTTTCTATTTATCCATTTTTTTAGATCCCTTATTAGCCTTTTGCACCAGACTGCCTTTCCGTTCTGAGTATTCCGTGGATCTAACCATTTTCTAATGATACTTTCATTTTATTTTCCCTTCCCTCCGGGTCTTTATATATTTTTGATCGTTCTTGTACCATTAACTCAATAGGTATTATACCTGCGATCGCCAGTAGTGAATCTGTTGATACAGTTCAATAAGCACTACATACCCTTATCACTATACGTCATTTTTGCCTTTCTACCACGTTTCTATTTTTTTTGCATTGCTGTTTCCCACAGCATACAATACAGTACAGTGAACAACTGACGCTAGTACTTTCCGTCTGCCCGACTTTGGTCCTCTTACCCAGACAGCACACATAGTCTAATGGACGTCCATTTTAGATCCATTTGAGGGCCAGAACGTCCATAGCCGTATTCGGACATCCAGTGTACGTCCGTTTACGATCATTAATTTGACAGCTGCATTTGGATGTCCAGAGGACGTCTGTTTTTGGACTTAATTTTAAGTTTAGTATTATTTTGACGTCCAGTGGACGGTCATTATTTATTCAACCTACCAGATAATACCCATTTATATACAGTTCCTTTTTTTTAATAGAATTGGTCATTAAAAATTGACAAATTGATTCTATAACATTTCATTCTATCAGCGGAAGTTTGAAATCTTATTCTATTAATACCCTTATCTAGTTTGAATTTTTCAAGTGGCTCCGTGGTCGAGATCGCCTAGCGCTTGAATGCCCAGAAAGACAAATGAATCTCTCGTGAGTTCGATACCTCCTCTGGTCAAGTGAGTTTTAATAAAAAAAAAAATAAATAAATAATTGGTGTATAGCGGGTTGCGAAAATAATAAATAATTTATTAATAATATAAAATCGTGTGTGGTGAGTTGCGGTTGCGTAAAAAAAGTAGGGATGTGGTCTCAATGGTGGTATATAATCCAGGAATGGACGTTTTTTGAATGTCCAGTATTGAACGTCCACATATAATCCAAAATTGGACGTCCTATAAACGGTCAAAAGTGTGCCATTTGTATACTTCACTGGACGTCCATTGGACGTCTGAAGTCCAAAAAAACTCATCTTTGGACGTCCGGACATCCAAAATTGTATATCGAATGGACGTCCAATAGATCCATTTGTGCTGTCTGGGTATATTCGGCATAAGCCTACTGAGAGCAGCTATTGTTTTTTACGTGTTTGTAATATGATTTTTCATTGTGTTATTTCTGCTGAAAGTGACACCTAGATACTTGATGCATTTCCTACTATGTATTTCTACTTCGTTCATTTCGATTGTGCTTGAGGTTTTTTCTCCCTTCCAAAATGACAGTTTAAATTTTTTCGATAGCTAATCTTAGTCCTCTTCTTTTCATCTCCCTTGATATACATGCTAATGCTGAATTTGCTTTTGCTATTAAGGCTGTTTTGTTTTTACCTTCTATCAATATAGCAGTATCGTCAGCATAACTTATCACTTCAACTCCATTAGGCACTTTTGTCTTATGACCTCATCATATAATAGGTTTCATAAAAGAGGACCAAGTACGGACCCCTGTGGTACTCCTTATCGTAACATATTTTTCCTTTCTTCCTATTAATAATTTTCTAATTTGTAGGTAACTACCTATTATCCTTTTTACTTTCCTATCTATCTGTATACAGATATAAGGAAAGTATAGGAATCATGATTTTTTTTTACCTCGAGTTTTCGACAAATTTTTACGTTCTGAGGTCCCCTGAATCCGTTTTGACTATTTTCGCGATGATGTCTCTGTGTGTGTGTGTCTTTATCCACCATAACTCATGAACCGATACACAGAAAAACACCAAATTTAAAACTTACTATTAATACTATTAATACTATTAATACTATTAATACTATTAAGACTATTAATACTATTAATACTATTAATACTATTAATACTATTAATACTATTAATACTATTAATACTATTAATACTATTAATACTATTAATACTATTAATACTATTAATACTATTAATACTATTAATACTATTAATACTATTAATACTATTAATACTATTAATACTATTAATACTATTAATACTATTAATACTATTAATACTATTAATACTATTAATACTATTAATACTATTAATACTATTAATACTATTAATACTATTAATACTATTAATACTATTAATACTATTAATACTATTAATACTATTAATACTATTAATACTATTAATACTATTAATACTATTAATACTATTAATACTATTAATACTATTAATACTATTAATACTATTAATACTATTAATACTATTAATACTATTAATACTATTAATACTATTAATACTATTAATACTATTAATACTATTAATACTATTAATACTATTAATACTATTAATACTATTAATACTATTAATACTATTAATACTATTAATACTATTAATACTATTAATACTATTATTAAATACTATTAATACTATTAATACTATTAATACTATTAATACTATTAATACTATTAATACTATTAATACTATTAATACTATTAATACTATTAATACTATTAATACTATTAATACTATTAATACTATTAATACTATTAATACTATTAATACTATTAATACTATTAATACTATTAATACTATTAATACTATTAATACTATTAATACTATTAATACTATTAATACTATTAATACTATTAATACTATTAATACTATTAATACTATTAATACTATTAATACTATTAATACTATTTATTAATACTATTAATACTATTAATAATAGTATTAATAAATAGTATAGTAGAACGAAGTAGAAATACATAGTAGGAAATGCATCAAGTATCTAGGTGTCACTTTCAGCAGAAATAACACAATGAAAAATCATATTACAAACACGTAAAAAACAATAGCTGCTCTCAGTAGGCTTATGCCGAATATACCCAGACAGCACAAATGGATCCATTGGACGTCCATTCGATATACAATTTTGGATGTCCGGACGTCCAAAGATGAGTTTTTTTTGGATTTCAGACGTCCAATGGACGTCCAGTGAAGTATACAAATGGCACACTTTTGACCGTTCATAGGACGTCCAATTTTGGATTATATTTGGACGTCCAATTCTGGATTATATTTGGACGTTCAATACTGGACATTCAAAAAACGTCCATTCCTGGATTATATACCACTATTGAGACCACATTCCTACTTTGTTTATGCAACCGCAACTCACCACACACCATTTTATATTATTATTAAATTATTTATTATTTTCGCAACCCGCTATACACCATTTATTTATTTATTTATTTATTTATTTTTTTTATTAAAATTCACTTGACCAGAGGAGGTATCGAACTCACGAGAGGTCCATTGTCTTTCTGGGCATACAAGCGCTAGGCGATCTCGACCACGGAGCCACTTGAAAAATTCAAACTAGATAGGGTATTAATAGAATAAGATTTCAAACTTCCGCTGATAGAATGAAATGTAATAGAATCAATTTGTCAATTTTGAATTACCAATTCTATTAAAAAAAAAGGAACTGTATACACCGTGTCCCACGTAAGGCGGGCATTACAACTTTATGGAGAATAAATTAATTTGTATTTTCGCCATTTTCTGAGTATACATAATCGAATATGCTCTTTTGAATTAAAATAAAATGAACTCTGTGCAACTTCCGGTTATACCGGAAGTGACCACTAACTTCGTTATTTTAAATGGAATACCCCATATTTTTTTTTAATTTTAGATTCAGCATGAAATTCTGTAAACAACGATACCCCATTTGCCTATTCTAGTTATAGCGGATTTGGCGTTATTAAATTTTTTTCTACATTTTTAGTCGCCGGTAGACATTTATTAAAGTCGTCTATCTCAGGTACTATATCTATCAGATACTTAAAATTTTAACCAGAGATAGTAGATGGGATGTACTTCTTGAGAATATTTAGTTGTTCATTATTTGTTGTACGGGGTGTTTGCAAATTATTTTTAAAAATGAAATTTTTTAAACATAAAAAACTTTTTATTTTAAATTGAACACCCTATATATTTTTTAAATTTTAGATTCAGCATGAAATTCTGTAAACAATGATACCCCATTCGCCTATTCTAATTATAGTGTATTTGGCGTTATTCAGTTTTTTATAAACTTTTATATGCCGGCAGACATTTGCTTTTTTAAATTTTCTTGTAAATCGTTTGTTCGACTGTGTGTTTGGAAATTATTTTAAAAAATAAATATTTTAAACATGAAAATTTTTTTTATTTTAAATGGAAAATCCTGTAATTTTTATTTCATTTTGTTCAGAAAATTATTCTTCATTGATCTTAATTTGCACTATTAATTCCCTATAATTATCTCTCGCAAATTTTAAGAAAATTTAAATTTAAATTTTACGCATGCACCTACATAATATAGTATAGTTTTACATTTTAATTTTTTATCTTAGTATGCCGTGGAAATATGCTAAACAACAATCTGTCAACAAACTGAATTGTCATATTTCTATGTATTTAAGTTGTGTATTTTTTGCGTTCAAAATATGGAAAATATGGAAAATATTGAAGAATATACCAACCAAGATATTCTTAATTTATTTTACATTCATGGAGAATGTAATCGAATCAAAAGTAGAACCTGCCGCATGTTTAATGAACGATACCCTCATTTACCACCAATGAACAGACAGAAATTTGATAGAATCGAAGCTAACTTTTTGAATAATTTTAAACAAAACCGGGAAGAAACCGTCAACATTATGTCCGAGATGAAGAAATTAATCTAATTAACGTATTAGGGTATTTTACTGCGTATCCTCACGCCTCCATTAGAATGGCTCAAGATAATTTAAATATTAGTCGAGGGTCAATACAACGAATTTTAGTACTAAATAAATGGCATCCCTATGCACAAAAAAAAGTTCATGAGTTGCGAGATGGTGATCAAATAAGACGAACTGAATTATGCGAATGGTTATTGGTACGAATTCAAGAAGATCCCGAGATTTTAAACAAAATTTTGTGGTCAGACGAGTCGAAATTTACACGTAAAGGGATCATCAATCGCAAGCAATGTCATTTCTGGGCAAACGAAAATCCACATTTTTATCGTGAAGCACAATTTCAGTACGAATTTAGTTTTAATGTGTTTGCAGTGATCGGTTTTGGAAGAGCTTTTTATTACATTTATAATGAAAGGCTGACCTCAGAAAGATACATTAGAATTCTTAGAGAAGTAGTTGCCGACATTTTAAACCAGCTACCAAATAATAATTTTTGGTACCAGTCGGATGGTGCCCCAGCACATTCAACATACTATGTAAATCAAGAAATTACAGCACTCTTTGAAGACCGATGGATAGTTCCAAATGGTCCTTGGCTTTGGCCTGCAAGATCGCCAGATCTAACTCCTGTAATAATAGTATTAATAAATAGTATTAATAGTATTAATAGTATTAATAGTATTAATAGTATTAATAGTATTAATAGTATTAATAGTATTAATAGTATTAATAGTATTAATAGTATTAATAGTATTAATAGTATTAATAGTATTAATAGTATTAATAGTATTAATAGTATTAATAGTATTAATAGTATTAATAGTATTAATAGTATTAATAGTATTAATAGTAAGTATTAATAGTATTAATAGTATTAATAGTATTAATAGTATTAATAGTATTAATAGTATTAATAGTATTAATAGTATTAATAGTATTAATAGTATTAATAGTATTAATAGTATTAATAGTATTAATAGTATTAATAGTATTAATAGTATTAATAGTATTAATAGTATTAATAGTATTAATAGTATTAATAGTATTAATAGTATTAATAGTATTAATAGTATTAATAGTATTAATAGTATTAATAGTATTAATAGTATTAATAGTATTAATAGTATTAATAGTATTAATAGTATTAATAGTATTAATAGTATTAATAGTATTAATAGTATTAATAGTATTAATAGTATTAATTAGTATTAATAAGTATTAATAGTATTAATAGTATTAATAGTATTAATAGTATTAATAGTATTAATAGTATTAATAGTATTAATTACTATTAATACTATTAATACTATTAAATCTCTACTATTTTCAAAAATTCATTAATTTGCGGAAAACGACATCGTTTGTTTAACGGAAACCTGGCTGAATAAAACTGTTTTCGATTCTGAACTTTTTTGTGATAAATACGTTGTATATCGTCGGGACCGTGAAGAATCAGCTTGTGTCAAAACAGAAGGAGGAGGAGTCCTGATAGCTGTCGACAAAAAATACCAAAGTGTTTCACGTCAAGACTGGTAATTCCGATGCAGAGGACCTGTGGGTTACAGTAACTAATAATAATCTGAAATTTCACATGGGATGTGCGTATATCCCTCCGGGTGATTTAGTGGCGCTAACGAATTTTTTGTTCGAAAGTGTGTGATATTTTTACAAATTATCCTAATGACGTAATAGTCATTACTGGAGACTTTAATTTGCCAAATATTAAATGGTCACTGGATAAAGTTAACAAAATGTATGTTCCTCATAATTATAACGATCCAAGTTCAAGTTTTATTTATAAATTCTATGTCTTTTAGTAACTTAATGCAATTTCAAAATTTTGAAAATTTTTCAGGAAATGTTCTCGATTTAATACTCAGTAACAAACTTAACATAAATAATATTTGTAAATCTGATTTTCCACTAGTAAAAGAAGATCGATCACATACCACGTTAGAATTCACAATTTCTATTTCAGGAGATAAAAAAATGCCACAGAGTAACACATTCAAACAATATAACTTTTGTAAAGCAAATTATCAATCTATTAATAATGCCTTGTTGGCAATAAATTGGGATATAAAATTTAACAATTTAAATACCAGTCAATGTACAAATATATTCTATTCTCTATTAAATGATCTAATTGAAGAACATGTCCCGAAAAATTCAAAATCTTATAAAAAATTTCCATCATGGTATACTCTTGAAACAATTAAAGTCCTAAAGGAAAAGAAAAAATATCATTCTTTATGGAAAAGGTATGAAAATAAATTAGATTTTCTAACTTTCAAATTATTGCGAGGGCGATCCAAATACCTCATTTCTCAAGATTATGCAAAATACATTAAAACTTGTGAGAGTAGCATTTCAGAAAACCCTAAAATGTTATGGCAGTTTATAAATTCAAAAAGGAAAAATCCTGATACTATTTCATTTCTTAAAAATAACAATAATTTAGTCACCGATATCAAAGATGTCTGCAATATTTTTGCAAACTACTTTTTATCATCTTTTAACTCTACTAATTCAAAAATTTCCTTACATGAATTTGACAAAACACATCACGGGCATCATATAAAGAACTATCACATTGACGAACATAGAATCATAGAAAAAATCAAAAACTTACCTAATAAAGCAGCAGGCCCTGATAATATTCATACTAATTTGATAAAAAATTGCGTTGTTGGTTTATCCCGGCCATTATTTTTAATTTTTAATAAATCTCTATGTGAGGGGCATTTTCCTGAGATATGGAAAAAGCTGCTCATGTTATCCCTATACACAAATCTGGTGACAAACACTTAGTAGAAAATTTTAGGCCAATATCTAAATTATGTATTATTGCAAAATTATTTGAATCTTTAATTTTTGATTTTCTTTTCTTTGACGTTATTAATATACTCAACGATGAACAGCATGGTTTTATAAAACAACGGTCTGTAGACACGAATCTCTTCATATATTCTGAATACATTTTGAGTAATCTAAAACAACAGACTTCAGGTGGATTCTATCTACACTGATTTCAGCAAAGCTTTCGATAAACTTGATCACGGTATCTTATTAAAAAAATTATCTGAAGTTGGTGTAGATAGAAACCTTCTGAAATGGTTTCTATCTTACCTCAGTGACCGTTGCCAAGCTGTATCCGTCGGTAACTGTTTATCGTCTTATTCAAAAGTCTGTTCCGGAGTCCCGCAGGGCTCCCATCTTGGACCCCTCTTTGTTTAATATTTATGTGAATGATATATCAACCTGCTTTAAAATCTGCACGTTTTCTTATGTATGCTGACGATTTAAAAATTTACCACACCATAAATAATATCGCTGATTGTGTCTTAATACAAAATGACCTTGACCGACTCTATAAATACTGTCAAGATAATAGTTTATTTTTAAACCTGAATAAATGCTTCCAAATAAGCTTTAGTCGCAATATTAATCTGATAAAATTTCAGTATAACTTAAATAACTTAAATATTAACTCTGTATCTGATATTAAGGATTTAGGTATAATTTTTGACTCAAAAATGTTATTCAACCAACACATAGAATATGTCACAAATAAGGCAAATAAAATGCTGGGATTTATCATGCGTTCTTCTTTTGATTTTACAAATATAAACACTCTTCGTTCACTTTATATGGCATACGTTAATAGCGTATTAAGCTATGGTTCGGTTATTTGGAATCCGCAATATAATGTCTACATTAACTGTTTGGAAAATATACAATATAAATTTATAAAATTTGTTCATAAAAAAACCCTTTCACAATATACAGAAGACTTAACATTTACGCAACATAAAATGAACCTAATTCCACTTTATAACAGAAGGAAAATTACAGACATTACTTTTACATATAAAGTTTGTAACAATTTAGTAAATTCAATTCCCATTAATAGCATGATTAATTATAACGTTTCTTTTTATAATACCCGAAGCAATAATTTGTTTTACTCAGATACAAGTAATACTAATTACTTTAAAAATTCTCCTTTACATAGGTGTATTAAAACTCTCGACACAATAATGAACGTACTAGAAGTTGATATTTTTTCTATTTCCGAAAGTGCATTCAAAAATTGCTTAAAAAAACACTTTTTGTCTAGTGTACCTTAAAATCTTAAATTACGACATATTTTTTAATGTAAAATTTTTGAATTTCTGTTATAATGCAATAACTTTAGTATTTTTTCTGTTCTCTTATTTCTTATTTCACATTTATTTCGTATCTAGTGTAATAATATTTTGTTATTAATTAGGTTAAAGTTGTTTAGTTTAAACCCATTATGTAAGAAGCATTGGGAACACTTTTTTGGGTATGTCCTGTTTGTGTTCCAAACAAAATAAATAAAATAAAATAAATAAATAAAATAGTATTAATAGTATTAATAGTATTAATAGTATTAATAGTATTAATAGTATTAATAGTATTAATAGTATTAATAGTATTAATAGTATTAATAGTATTAATAGTATTAATAGTATTAATAGTATTAATAGTATTAATAGTATTAATAGTATTAATAGTATTAATAGTATTAATAGTATTAATAGTATTAATAGTATTAATAGTATTAATAGTATTAATAGTATTAATAGTTATTAATAGTATTAATAGTATTAATAGTATTAATAGTATTAATAGTATTAATAGTATTAATAGTATTAATAGTATTAATAGTATTAATAGTATTAATAGTATTAATAGTATTAATAGTATTAATAGTATTAATAGTATTAATAGTATTAATAGTATTAATAGTATTAATAGTATTAATAGTATTAATAGTATTAATAGTATTAATAGTATTAATAGTATTAATAGTATTAATAGTATTAATAGTATTAATAGTACTAATAGTATTAATAGTACTAATAGTATTAATAGTACTAATAGTATTAATAGTATTAATAGTATTAATAGTATTAATAGTATTAATAGTATTAATAGTATTAATAGTATTAATAGTATTAATAGTATTAATAGTATTAATAGTATTAATAGTATTAATAGTATTAATAGTATTAATAGTATTAATAGTATTAATAGTATTAATAGTATTAATAGTATTAATAGTATTAATAGTATTAATAGTATTAATAGTATTAATAGTATTAATAGTATTAATAGTATTAATAGTATTAATAGTATTAATAGTATTAATAGTATTAATAGTATTAATAGTATTAATAGTATTAATAGTATTAATAGTATTAATAGTATTAATAGTAATAGTATTAATAGTATTAATAGTATTAATAGTATTAATAGTATTAATAGTATTAATAGTATTAATAGTATTAATAGTATTAATAGTATTAATAGTATTAATAGTATTAATAGTATTAATAGTATTAATAGTATTAATAGTATTAATAGTATTAATAGTATTAATAGTATTAATAGTATTAATAGTATTAATAGTATTAATAGTATTAATAGTATTAATAGTATTAATAGTATTAATAGTATTAATAGTATTAATAGTATTAATAGTATTAATAGTATTAATAGTATTAATAGTATTAATAGTATTAATAGTATTAATAGTATTAATAGTATTAATAGTATTAATAGTATTAATAGTATTAATAGTATTAATAGTATTAATAGTATTAATAGTATTAATAGTATTAATAGTATTAATAGTATTAATAGTATTAATAGTATTAATAGTATTAATAGTATTAATAGTATTATAGTATTAATAGTATTAATAGTATTAATAGTATTAATAGTATTAATAGTATTAATAGTATTAATAGTATTAATAGTATTAATAGTATTAATAGTATTAATAGTATTAATAGTATTAATAGTATTAATAGTATTAATAGTATTAATAGTATTAATAGTATTAATAGTATTAATAGTATTAATAGTATTAATAGTATTAATAGTATTAATAGTATTAATAGTATTAATAGTATTAATAGTATTAATAGTATTAATAGTATTAATAGTATTAATAGTATTAATAGTATTAATAGTATTAATAGTATTAATAGTATTAATAGTATTAATAGTATTAATAGTATTAATAGTATTAATAGTATTAATAGTATTAATAGTATTAATAGTATTAATAGTATTAATAGTATTAATAGTATTAATAGTATTAATAGTATTAATAGTATTAATAGTATTAATAGTATTAATAGTATTAATAGTATTAATAGTATTAATAGTATTAATAGTATTAATAGTATTAATAGTATTAATAGTATTAATAGTATTAATAGTATTAATAGTATTAATAGTATTAATAGTATTAATAGTATTAATAGTATTAATAGTATTAATAGTATTAATAGTATTAATAGTATTAATAGTATTAATAGTATTAATAGTATTAATAGTATTAATAGTATTAATTAATAGTATAAATAGTATAAATGGTATTACACCTCTCGCCTCCAATGTTAAAAACAAAGTTATTAGATTATGACTAAAATTCATTTTTTTCTAATAGTGGAAGTCCTTATTTATCTAATACTGAACTTTTAACTATACCTTACCTTGCAAATTTTTGAGATTTTTTTTTAAATGTGAGTATTTGTACAGTGCCTCACGAGAAAATAAGTCCTCAACAACAATTCTCGAATTATACTATTATTTATTGATTAGATGGAGTAGAAAAACACTAAAAATAAGGTTTTTGAAATATTTAGATTTTGTTTTATACAATAAAATATATATAGTAAACCGTGGAACTTATTGAGAAATTAATATTAAAAAATCACAAAAAATTTTCAAGTAACCTAGTTAGATTATTTAAATATACACGGACCGGGAAAACAAATACGAAAAAATTCACTGGCTCCTGGACTAGTACTGTATCGAAGGAATTTTTATGAATGAAACAATATACGACCCTCCACAATTGCGGTCTACTCTACTTCCGCTGTTGTCAGACATTATTTTTTTTTTTGGACAATTTAAAGACCTAACAGTAATTCAAGCAAACGCAATAACATTACTACAGTTAAAAACATCGCAAACTTGGCATCAATATTTTAATTTTATCCAAATATTGCATTTCTGTCGAGGATCATCCGCGTTGACTTCAGAAATTGTGTAATCTGTATTGGTTATATATATCTATAGTTAAAAGCACGTAAACTTGGCATCAATGTTCAAACCGATTAATGAGTTTCTACCGCGGATACCACCGTTCATTCTTCAAAATTTTTGTAAATAATCGTATCTGTATTGGTTATATATCTATGATTCGGGTTCACTTATAAAAAAGCGCCACGGAAACGCGATTGGCCAGAACGCAGTGGCGTACCCAAAAATAGATATTAACACTAAAACAATAAAATTATTAAAATTCAATTAATATTTTTATGTTATATATTTTAAAATAATGTGTTTTTTTTTATAATCACAAATCATGTGACAATTTATGTTCGTTCGAAACTAAAAATAACATTAAACTTTTCTTACTATGTTATAACTATTCACTTTAAGACAGGATTCACTTTTCGATAATTAATCATAATAAAGGTTTTTATGAAAACGTGACTCCCGATTCTGAGACCGCCATTGCGATGTTGACACGTTGGTGTCAGAATTATAAGCTTCAGCCCCAGTATAAAGGTGGATTCATAAACTACGTTCAGTTCGCGCTCAGTTGCAGTTGGCAAGACATAACCACAAATTTCACAAAACAAAATTATTTTTTGGTGTTATTTTGTTTTAATTATATTGGTAGATGGTGTTGGTTATAAAATAATTATGAATCCGTTATAACTTCTTATCCAAAACATACTTACCGTGTCATTTTGCTCTGTTTATGTTGAACTCGAACTGAGCGTGAACTGAACGTAGTTTATGAATCCACCTTAAGTATTAATACAGTAGCGACAGTTCATTCTTAATAAGGGATCCATATTTTTGGTTGATTGTCAATGTTCATTGTTTTGATTATTTGATTGGTTGTAATTCACATATTAATACATTATTATTATTATATTTAGACTTAGTTTTGTTCTTTCATTTATTGTATGATATTTTATTGAAAAGGGACAATATATTTCAAAGTTACTTATTTCAGTGTAGAAATAAACGGCAAAAACGTCAACTGTCAATAAAAATCTGACCACCTCGACATCAAAGGAGCCGACTCAAGCTGTCGCTACTGTATTATTAATTATACTGGGGTAAGGGTAGGTGTCTAAGCGCTCACATTCATTTGCGAGCAATTTTGTGTGAAATTCAATGTTGAACGTTGTCTATGAAAAGTTTAATGTGTATCGATGTCTGATTTTTTAAGTGACTGTTTATATTTTTTTTATTATTAACAATAAATTATCACAGTACTTTTTGTGTTTTTTGTGATACATTTTCATAGTCATTATAATATTAACTATTAATATAGTGTTTTTAACCAAAAGGAAAAAATAAAAACCAAAAAATATTTCAGAAACGACTTTTTTGGTAGTATCGGCACAAATTCAAAGTCTCTCTTCTGTCG
Source organism: Psylliodes chrysocephalus (assembly GCA_927349885.1). Taxonomy (NCBI): domain Eukaryota; kingdom Metazoa; phylum Arthropoda; class Insecta; order Coleoptera; family Chrysomelidae; genus Psylliodes; species Psylliodes chrysocephalus. The sequence continues at coordinate 21,794,278 of OV651829.1, read as the reverse complement.
TGCCCATTTTACTAAATCATTCTTGTCACCATGCATTTACAACAAAGATATATACCAAATAGGATTTAAAAATGTAACCATAACAATCAATTTTGCTACCGTTTGTACTTCTGACCAAACAGTAGACATGCACTTTAAAAATACCAAAACACGATTTACTACACTTGTCGAACCAACATCACAACAGGTAAATAAATATACATTCAATCAATTTGTTACGGTGTAAATTCTACAGCAGAATAGTTTTTGCTCTTTTATTTATTATACCACACGTACAATGGGGGGTAACTGTATCTGGTTCGCCCTTGTATATAGGAAAAAATCGACAGGTAAGAAACAAGATCTAACCCTCTGCAACAAAAGTTTAAATCAGATTTCAAGGTTTATTGGTTTACGACTTAATTGTGGCTACTTAGTCAAGTTTGGGGTTGGTTTTGAATTTTATTTTCGTGATTTATCGGGGTTTGTTTGATATTGTCGGTAAACGGGGTGGAGAAGTACTTAGAAAAACGGTAAAATTTATTTTTATTGGTATTATTGGTCAGAGGAGGTTTATAAAATTCAATATTTATTATTTATTTATATTTACCAAATATTGAACGGTCTAATATTGACCGTTACCGAAAACACGCTAGGAAAAAATTGACAAAAAAAGTTATGATCTGTTTTTCAACTCGGTTAGATATTTCTAAAATTGTATAAGGATTTGTTTTTTTTTTCTTGAATCTCTTTGTCAAATAGTTTCATAATTGAAAAAAGGTCAATAGATAGATATGTTTTGATAAATAAATGTTAAATGTTCCGAATTAACAGTAAATATGCCCAGTATAAGTAATAATACATAAGCGACAGTTCATTGTTTTTTTTGCGGTAATCTATAAATAAGTTCCAAATACGTCAAAGCGGTATGTGTTGATTGTCAATTTATTAGTAATGTTTTATTGTTTTTTTTACTGATTGTTCATAGTGCAAATTTTAAGACAATTTTATTATATTTGTATTTATTTTTGTTCTTTAATTTATTACGTGATATTTTGGCCAAATTGAAAAAAACCAATTATTTTGCAGTGACTTTTCTCAGTGTGGAAATAAGTAGTAAAAACGTCAACTTTCAATGAAAATTTGACTACTTTGACATCAAAAGAGCTTATATATCTCTTTATTTAGTCAAAAAACTAATTCTGTTTACATATACAGCATACATAGTAATAAAAAAAATAGTACAAGTACAATAATAATTTTTACAAACTAATTCTTTTCACATATACAGTATATAAAGTAATAAATAGTACAACATGGAGTTTTTTTATAAAAAATACATTACATATAAACGAAAATTAAATTTAGAAGTAAACAAATTTACACTAATATATGTATCACACCCCAACTAACAAAGTAGCTTTATAATTTTTAGTTTACAAGACTATTATATTTTATTGATATTATATTGCTGTTTCTGGAATGCTAATTTATTGTACTACAGTTGCAGAAATCACTATTTTGTTCTCTGAAACTAAATAGTTATATAAATTAGTTTTTACAATATTCTTACAGCAAAATTATAAAATTGTTTTCACGATAACTACGAAATTGTTACATAAACATTTATACAACTGTTCTATACAATATTTCAGCTTATAAAATAAAATTGCTTTATAGTTATTCTATATTATTGTTCTGGATTACCTTTAGAACTTTTTGGTCATACAAATATAACTGTTTCTTAACCTCATAATAACGCTTTAAAAAATAGTTATATAAATATTAGTGTGAGATAATTCCGCATCAATAGCAATTTGCTTCTGATGAAAACTCTAAAATAACTGTAATATATTGTCGAAATATACTATTACAAATCAAAAAACTGTATAACAATTATTTTAGTTAAGAATAGTATTATCCCTTTAAAAATATTTATAAAAAAATAAAGCAACTACATTTGGTAGTACCTACGCCATATTATTTTTGTATTTTATGTTTGTTCAACTACTTTCCATACCAATTGTATGTGAGTGTATAGTCTGAAAATGTCAAATTTAAATAGTGAAGAAATGTAAAAAATAAGTGGTACCTGCTTTTCAGAGAACAGTAAAAAATATTAGTAAAACATTTTGATGGTTTGTCTAGACACTCAAAAAAAAAAACTATCATTCAGCCAGATAATAATTAGGTATGTTCTGAATAATCATGCCCCAATACTAAAAGAAGGCCATATTTTTGGCGATGTCCATGTTAAACTTGCTTATTATCGTAATATTAAAAATTATGCTTGCTCTATAAAGCTGTAGAAACAAATCGGAAACGATTTAGTAAGGTTATGTTATATTTTGTCATATAGTGCAGAAATATGAAACAATTATACAACAAACCATGATGAACTTGTTTTGTAGAAATAAGTAATACAACTTAATTATTGTATTACAGCTGTTTTTACTACAATAATATTTTATAATTATGATTCAGTCTTAAAATAACTTTCTAATACCTCTGAATAGCCGCCATATTTAACAAAAACCTAAGACAGTTTTAAAGCTAAATCTACTGTCGGTTTTACTAGTATTTAAGACAAAACCAATGTAAATTAAAGATTTTAATCATTAGTAATATTAGCATAATCTTATTACTAAAAAAAATCAAATTGCATAAATTTAATTTTTGTTTCACACTGAAAAAGTATTAGAAATATGAATCAAACTCGAGGCGCTTAAAAATTTAGTATTGTATGTGCTATATAATTAACAGTAATTCTTGCTGCGCATCCAAAAACGACTTTATTGTAGGTCATACATTATGTTTAAACCGCGTTATAGATATCTCTTAAGTAAATACTGCCATTTTACTAATATCGCCTTGAATTTACTTTTATGACAAATATAGAATTAATTTGTTTTCACCAGACACATTTAAAAAACTAAAATGTTACTGATTTTGATATGCAACCTAACCTCAAAATTAAAAATTTATAAAACAGTTATAAAAGTTTAAAAAAACATTTGTTTAAAGTCTGTATAAATGTGTAGTAACTGTTCGGTAACTGCATTCAACAAATCTTATAGAATTTACAAAAGAACCAAATAGTTCTGTAATACTGCGCCCATTTTGTGTTTATTACTGTTGAAAGAATGTTCCGGAAATGTTCTTAGCTAATATTTTATTTTATAAATTTTGTTCTGTGAACATTTTTTCAGCTTTTATAAAATATCAAATTGTTACTTGGGACTGAGCTTATTCTGACATGAGATGGTTTTTTAATTCTCTTTTGAAAATATTTACTGACGAACTTTTTTTGATATATTCTGGTAAATTATTAAAAGAATTTATACCTTTGTGACATACATAGTTATATGTACTGTTTTTTTCTACATCTTTGAATTCTAAAATTATCCTTATTTCTTGTGTTATAATTATGTACATCCATACTATTAGAGAGCCTATCTTGCAGATACACTGGTGCATGTCCAATTTTGACTTTAAAAATAAAAATTAATGTGTAATATAGTAATAATTTTGTTATTGGAAGCCAATTTAGTGCATTTAACATACCGTTTATAGGAGTGTACTTCGAACATTTTAATATTATTCTCATAGCACGGTTTTGCATTTTTTGGAGACGACTTATTTCATTTTAGTTAAGTAAATACAAAATTGTAGGACAATAATTGAAATGTGGCAATATAACAGTGTTGAAAATTGTTAATTTTGACCATTGGCTAAGATGTGGCAAACATCGTCTTAAATAATTAATTTTAAAGGCTACAGTTTTAATAACTTGATTTGCATGATCCGTAAATTTTAAATTATTGGTTACTCCTAAAAAGCGTGAAAATTGCGGGTGTTGTATCTCATGAGATTACAGTTCCTTCAGGTGTACCTCAAGGTTCTCATTGTGGACCTATTCTATTTAATCTGTTTATTAACGATATTTGTGATACATTAAAATTTAGCCAATACCTACTTTTTGCAGATGATTTTAAGTTATTCAAATCTATTAATTCACATTCTGATATAATTGAATTGCAAACAGACCTTGACTCCCTGAATATATGGTGCAATCTAAACCAAATGGATCTAAATATTAAGAAGTGCTTCTGTATATCTTTTAGCAAAATTTTGTCACCCATCATACATGACTATCAAATTAACAATCATAGTGTGTCAAGAGTTGATACCATTAAAGATTTAGGTGTCATGATGAATAGTAAATTGTCTTTTCAGGCACATATAGATATGATAACAGCAAAGGCATCAAAACTATTAGGTTTCATTTCTAGGTCATCCACGGATTTTTCTGCTTATACGTTCAAAACGATGTATTGTTCTCTAATAAGATCACAATTAGAATACTGTTCGATTATTTGGAATCCATATTACAATACTCATAAGCATCAAATTGAGACTATTCAGAATAAATTCTTGAGAATATGCGCCTATAAAATGGGTTATATAAGAGGAGATTACTCATATGCTTCAATTAATTCTCAATTAAACTTAAAATCACTTCACTTTAGAAGAACAGTTTCTGATATAATTTTTATAAATAAATTGTTAACAGGGAATATTGATTCTCCCCAAGCAGTAGGTCTTATTAATTTTAATACCTTTAGTAGGACTAGACAATTCGACTTATTTAATATACCACTACATACCACTAATTATGCCTTTAATTCACCAGTAAGTCGAATGTTACGTGAATGTAATAAGTTGAAATGTAAAAATTGTGATATTTTTGGAACTATTAATGCTCTCAGGACTTATTTAAATAATATGGAAGTCTAACATTTTTTTTGTCTTCATTTTCTAACTGATTTTATAATTGTTATTTGATGCCGTTATATTTTATATTTTGTATAGTATTTTATATTACCTATATTAGTATTAGTTTAGTATTTTGTTAAGTATTTATTTTGCTGTTTTTATTCTAATTAATATTGTATTTTTTTTTTAATGGGGTTACCCGTGAATAAATAAATAAATAAATAAATAAATAAATAAATAAATAAATAAATAAATAAATAAATAAATAAATAAATAAATAAATAAATAAATAAATAAATAAATAAATAAATAAATAAATAAATAAATAAATAAATAAATAAATAAATAAATAAATAAATAAATAAATAAATAAATAAATAAATAAATAAATAAATAAATAAATAAATAAATAAATAAATAAATAAATAAATAAATAAATAAATAAATAAATAAATAAATAAATAAATAAATAAATAAATAAATAAATAAATAAATAAATAAATAAATAAATAAATAAATAAATAAATAAATAAATAAATAAATAAATAAATAAATAAATAAATAAATAAATAAATAAATAAATAAATAAATAAATAAATAAATAAATAAATAAATAAATAAATAAATAAATAAATAAATAAATAAATAAATAAATAAATAAATAAATAAATAAATAAATAAATAAATAAATAAATAAATAAATAAATAAATAAATAAATAAATAAATAAATAAATAAATAAATAAATAAATAAATAAATAAATAAATAAATAAATAAATAAATAAATAAATAAATAAATAAATAAATAAATAAATAAATAAATAAATAAATAAATAAATAAATAAATAAATAAATAAATAAATAAATAAATAAATAAATAAATAAATAAATAAATAAATAAATAAATAAATAAATAAATAAATAAATAAATAAATAAATAAATAAATAAATAAATAAATAAATAAATAAATAAATAAATAAATAAATAAATAAATAAATAAATAAATAAATAAATAAATAAATAAATAAATAAATAAATAAATAAATAAATAAATAAATAAATAAATAAATAAATAAATAAATAAATAAATAAATAAATAAATAAATAAATAAATAAATAAATAAATAAATAAATAAATAAATAAATAAATAAATAAATAAATAAATAAATAAATAAATAAATAAATAAATAAATAAATAAATAAATAAATAAATAAATAAATAAATAAATAAATAAATAAATAAATAAATAAATAAATAAATAAATAAATAAATAAATAAATAAATAAATAAATAAATAAATAAATAAATAAATAAATAAATAAATAAATAAATAAATAAATAAATAAATAAATAAATAAATAAATAAATAAATAAATAAATAAATAAATAAATAAATAAATAAATAAATAAATAAATAAATAAATAAATAAATAAATAAATAAATAAATAAATAAATAAATAAATAAATAAATAAATAAATAAATAAATAAATAAATAAATAAATAAATAAATAAATAAATAAATAAATAAATAAATAAATAAATAAATAAATAAATAAATAAATAAATAAATAAATAAATAAATAAATAAATAAATAAATAAATAAATAAATAAATAAATAAATAAATAAATAAATAAATAAATAAATAAATAAATAAATAAATAAATAAATAAATAAATAAATAAATAAATAAATAAATAAATAAATAAATAAATAAATAAATAAATAAATAAATAAATAAATAAATAAATAAATAAATAAATAAATAAATAAATAAATAAATAAATAAATAAATAAATAAATAAATAAATAAATAAATAAATAAATAAATAAATAAATAAATAAATAAATAAATAAATAAATAAATAAATAAATAAATAAATAAATAAATAAATAAATAAATAAATAAATAAATAAATAAATAAATAAATAAATAAATAAATAAATAAATAAATAAATAAATAAATAAATAAATAAATAAATAAATAAATAAATAAATAAATAAATAAATAAATAAATAAATAAATAAATAAATAAATAAATAAATAAATAAATAAATAAATAAATAAATAAATAAATAAATAAATAAATAAATAAATAAATAAATAAATAAATAAATAAATAAATAAATAAATAAATAAATAAATAAATAAATAAATAAATAAATAAATAAATAAATAAATAAATAAATAAATAAATAAATAAATAAATAAATAAATAAATAAATAAATAAATAAATAAATAAATAAATAAATAAATAAATAAATAAATAAATAAATAAATAAATAAATAAATAAATAAATAAATAAATAAATAAATAAATAAATAAATAAATAAATAAATAAATAAATAAATAAATAAATAAATAAATAAATAAATAAATAAATAAATAAATAAATAAATAAATAAATAAATAAATAAATAAATAAATAAATAAATAAATAAATAAATAAATAAATAAATAAATAAATAAATAAATAAATAAATAAATAAATAAATAAATAAATAAATAAATAAATAAATAAATAAATAAATAAATAAATAAATAAATAAATAAATAAATAAATAAATAAATAAATAAATAAATAAATAAATAAATAAATAAATAAATAAATAAATAAATAAATAAATAAATAAATAAATAAATAAATAAATAAATAAATAAATAAATAAATAAATAAATAAATAAATAAATAAATAAATAAATAAATAAATAAATAAATAAATAAATAAATAAATAAATAAATAAATAAATAAATAAATAAATAAATAAATAAATAAATAAATAAATAAATAAATAAATAAATAAATAAATAAATAAATAAATAAATAAATAAATAAATAAATAAATAAATAAATAAATAAATAAATAAATAAATAAATAAATAAATAAATAAATAAATAAATAAATAAATAAATAAATAAATAAATAAATAAATAAATAAATAAATAAATAAATAAATAAATAAATAAATAAATAAATAAATAAATAAATAAATAAATAAATAAATAAATAAATAAATAAATAAATAAATAAATAAATAAATAAATAAATAAATAAATAAATAAATAAATAAATAAATAAATAAATAAATAAATAAATAAATAAATAAATAAATAAATAAATAAATAAATAAATAAATAAATAAATAAATAAATAAATAAATAAATAAATAAATAAATAAATAAATAAATAAATAAATAAATAAATAAATAAATTGTAGATTTCTGTAAATTGTTGTGTACAGCGCCATTTAGAATCTGTTCCTTGAAACAAAAATATAGTTTCAGCTCGGGCTATACCAGTTACCGATACCTGTTACACATTATCAACACAGCTTATACAATACAGCTAAAACACTCTCTTGGCGGCAACGGTTTGCGTCGATTACGTCGCGCATTGCTTAAGCTCCTCCTTCGGACGGAAAAGACTGCTTTGGCGTTCAGAATCGTACTTTTAGGTAAGGATTGAGCCGTGCGTATAATTTCGTTGATTGCATTATTTCATTGAGTCTATAATTTCGTTGATTTTGTTTGAGCTGCCTGTTGTGTTAAGTTAAAGGTACTGTTATTATTTTGGTGACTCTTTAACTGTGAGTAGAATGAGTGAAAAAAAAGACATCATTCTGTCTGTGCAGTCAAAAGCTGTTTTAATAAGGATTATACCTGCAAGAAAACATTCTTTCGTTTTCCCAAGGACCCAAACCAGTAAGTACCACATTCTAAGAAATTTTCATTAATAATAATATAATTTATACAGGATGTCCCATTAGTGCGTAATTGTTCAATATTTGAATTGTTGTAGACACGCAAAAAAAGTTTTAAATAAAAATTATATGGATTTGAAAAATACATATTTTAAAAATATTTTTGAATATTTTTTGAAATCAAAATGTATGTTTTTTAAATGGGACACCCTGTATTTTATTTAATTTTTAGAATGGTTTGGTAATACTGTATTTAACCCTAAAATGTATTAAAAAATATTAGTGTTGCCAAGCAATTCATTTTTTTTTTAAATTAGAGAATGATGCAGACCCCAAATTAAATTATCATAATTTAGGTAGGTTTACATTGATTTCAAAATTGTTTAATATACAGACTTATAAAATACTAAGCTAACGAATAGCGGTGATAGAACTGGTTTTAAAACATGTCTTAAATATGGCTAATTTTAAGTTCAATTTACTCAATTTTTTCAAACAAAATATTATTTTGGCCTAAAATTCCTTATAAATTTGCTTATTTATCTATACCAAAATATTAGCCAATAACATATAAACTTTGTATCCCATGAGTGCCTAATTGATCGATAGCTGTTTTCTTAGTGGAAATACGAAAAAGAAATTATTTAAATTTGTATGACCATGTTTAATACATATTCTTAAATATACAGGGTGTTCCATAAACGAGGGGAGTTGATGAAACTTATACATTTTTAAAGCAAAACATGTTGCAGGTAGTCATAAATATTTGATATTTTTCACATCGTCAAACCATTTTAATAGACTTCATTTATTTGCTATAGGGTATGTAGGGTGTGTCAAAATGGGGAGTAACGGTTTTCTCACGTTTTTAAATGGAATACCCTATAAATTATACCACCGACTAATTGATACAGGGTAATCCATTTGAAAAATAGAGAAAATCGTAACCTCACGATTTGACACACCCTATATACAACATAGCAAATGAGTGAAGTTAATTAAAATTGTTTGACGATGTGATAACAATCAAATATGAATAACTACCTGTAGGGTGTTTTGCTTTAAAAAAGTATAGGTTTGGTCAGCACCTCGTTTATAGGCCACCTTGTATATTTAGGGGTAATTGGTAAATATGGCCATACAACTTTTATATAATTTTTTTTTTTTGAATTTCTGATAATAAAATAGCTATCAATCCATTACGCACCAATGGGACACCCTGTATATGTGTTATTGGCTAACATGTTGGTATCGTTGAATAGGTAAATGTATTAGGAATTTTATGTCAAAATAATATACATTTAAAAAAAATTGAGTAAATTAAACTTAAAATTAGCCATATTTAAGGCCAAGTTCAATGACAAGTGACGGCGACTTTTTTATCACAAGAAATACAGCTCTGAACAATAATATTTTAAAAAACTGTTGTCATAAATGGGTTCAAAAAACTAAAAAAATGATGGAAAGTCTATGGTTTGTTTTACTTTTAATGCATAATATTTTAATAAGTGATATTTAACAAATATTTAAAAGTTATGGACTTTCCATAATTTTTTATAGTATTTAGAAGTTAAAACGCAACATACATTCTTTTATTTTTGCCTAATTATTTCAGGATTTTTGTGATAAGATTTAAAAATGTAGGGCCCATAAGATGCTGCCATCTGAACAGACGGAATAGACACTAAAAATTGAAAAATTGCAACATCGCTCCCTATGCAGACGAATGTAAAATGGCTTAGCCCAATTTGACCATGTTTATGGGTGAGGGGCGAGGTGGTGTGCGGGGAAAGGTTGCAAGTAAATAAATTATTCTATAAATGCTATTTTCTGTTTGGAACACAACACAAGCATGTTTGTTTTGAAAGTTTGACGTTTATGGTTTGACGTGTCATTTCAATTTAATGGACTTTAATAATTTAAAAGATGCAATGTACTTATATTATTTATATATATATTATTGTAGATCCAGGTATGATTTCGGTTTTTATTTTAGTTATTTGGCTAGTTTGCTAATATCACAATATTCAAATTTAGTAAAAAATAATGTAATAATATAACAATTATTTTAATAACATTCTAAATAGGAAATGTAATTTAACTGCAATTGTTTTGATAACAGTATTTACATATGGTCTGTGAATTTCATCTGTTTCCGAATAATTACCCTTAAATATTTGAATTTTTCTACTAACTGTATAGATTTTCTTCCAATTTCCTATATTGTTTGTCCACAAACTGCATATAGTTATTACTTATCAGCTTATATTTTGTTTTAGGTATTTGTGTTGATTTTTAACAAATGATTGCAACATCATTTATAAACATTTTGCAGAGTTTCATTGACAATTAACTCTTAGTTATCTGAATCCTTACAACTTACAAGAAACATAGATAAGAACATCATAGGCAAACAGGTAAATGTCATATTAATTATTGCAACATTAACAATCATTAATATAAATTAAAAATAACAGGGGACCTAATTTTTTTCCTTTGATGTGGTTAATTTCTTCTGATCAGAACAGCGATTGTTTTGTGCCAACTCGACACATTCATACAGAATAGAGAGAGACATTACATCAAAATCACTGTCTGTCGAACAAAGATAGGAGTCTCGATAGGAGACGTACTCAAAAGATGAGAATCCCACTACATATGTTATTTAAATTTTAATCTCTCTGACCTGATACTTAGATAATCTACATGCTACCCCAATGCATGCTTTATAACATAGATATAAAAACCACCTTTATACCAATACTTTTTAATTTTTTTATCGAATGATTTTGATCAACAGAATCAAGTGCATTTTAAAGAAATACAATTAATTTTGAATTGTACATATGGCGGATTGTACAATAGGCAGTTAAAATGTAGACTTAGTTTAAACTATGAACCTTGTTGTATACTCATCGGTTATTGTTAAACATAGTTTTAAAAATGACATTTGTTTTTGAATAGTTAAAAATAAAACTCTTGTTAGTTAAAATGTTTTTAGAATATTTTTTGTACAACCTGCCCATAATGTATTTTGTAATAATTGAAAATCATAATATTCTTGTAAGGAAGTTGGAATGCTTAGGGTTTGATCAGTCGCTGTTGAGATTATTTTCATCTTACCTAAATCATCGTTTTATTTATGTCTTTTACAACGGATTTTCATCTTCACCCCTTACAGCAACATCTGGAGTTCCACAGAGCTCCAATCTGGGGCCACTATTATTTAGTATATTTATAAGTGACTTGGCAATAAATTTAACCTGCTGTTCGCTGCTGACTTAAACATATTTACCTCAATCTCATCAATTCAAGACTGTTACTTTTTACAGACCCAACTTGGGAATCGTTGAAAATTGGTGTAATGATAACAAACTGTTTATGAATGTGTCTAAATGTGAAGTATGTTCCTATACTAGAAGTATTAACAAGGCGGAGTTTGATTATTTATTTAATAGCCTATATTTATCGGACTTGTGCACAAATTGAAGATTAAGGTATATTATTCAACCAAAAAGTTACTTTTTCGGATTATATTGAAAATACAGTTGCTTCTGCGTTGAAAAGCTTAGGGTTCTTAATTCGTAATACTCGTTCTTTTACAAACTCTTAAAGTTTGGAGATCCTTTACTTTTATTTAGTTCGTTCCAGGCTAGAATATGCATCTCTTATCTGGAACCTTATTTACAATATTCATAAAAGATCATTGGAAAATATTCAGCGGCGATCTCTCAAGTACCTTTCTTTTAAAATAGATGAGCTGTATCCCATTCGAGGTATTGAAGAATCTCTGCTTCTTTCGAAAATAGAAGGGTAGTTTCCAGTGTTACATTTTTTTATAAAATATTACATAACACTATTGATGTACTATTTTTGATAAATTAAATAAATTTAATGTTCCCCAAACAGACATTAGATATCATAAAACATTTTATACAGCAAGTATTTGAACGAACTTGGGAAGAAATTCACCTATAAGGCTAATGTGCTCAAATTTTAATTAATTTTGTTCTGATTGCAACATTGTAAACAATTATGGCCAGGGTTTCCTGACCTTTTCCCTAGGTCAGGGAGAATAAATGAATACTAAATAATGTATAGTAATAAAGATTGAAAATATATATACTTTTAAGAGTTTTATTATGTCAGCCATAGTTTTATACGAAAAATGAAAATAAACTAAAATTATACATTCATAAATTAACTATATTTATCACTCATCGACTCTCTCCTGGCTAAAATATGACTTATCTACCTATTAGGCTCTGTTCCGCCTATTTTTTGCCTTTAGCCTCCTTCTGACACTTCCATTCGTTCTTATTCAGTGTATTATCCACATAGTTTTCAGAATATCAAGTGTTATACCTATCTGATGCTTGGTCCTGCAAAGTTCATCTTCAGTACACCTGCTTATGTGACATCTATCAAGATGTCAAGTTTGATTGAACACCCGTTTCTTGCCTATTATTCTTATACTTAACCAGAACTAGCTTAGACTTGAACGCATATGTCTAATTCGGCCAAAACACAGCCTTGGTACACAAATATCTATTTTACCGCTGGTTTCATTACAAAAAATTGGAGTAAAGGGTAAAATTATCTCTTGTCCAGTACACTCGTATAATACACTTGAGTATTAGTCTATATTATTTTTGATTGAAGACGTATACATTTAAAAATGTCGTTTGCTTAAAAATAAACATTTAATTTTGATATTTTATTTAACTCGATCAAAACATTAAATTATTATTTTCCATGGCTTATACCGGACCTGTATGTACTCTAGTAGCCATGGAGTAGCTGACAGTGTTGCCGTCAGTTGCCGCCACATATTCATTACTGACATACGTTTTATAAATTCATCGTGTTACAAATTTGTTGACATAAAGAGATAGAAATTTAAAGTGACGTCTTTTATTACTTCGAATGAAAAAAATCGATAATGCAATTTTCTAACCTAAAAAAAATCGTGATTATATGGCAAACAAAATTGAACTTGGCCTTAAGGCACGTTTCAAAACACTTTTAATAAAATAAACCAGTTCTATCACCACTATTCGTTAGCTTAGTATCATATAAGTATGTATATTTAACAATTTTTAAATCAGTGTAAACCTACCTAAATTATAATAATTTAATTTGAGGTTAGCATTATTCTCTAATTTAAAAAATATAATTGTTTGGCAAAACTGTAATATTTTTTCAAAATATGCTAGTGTTGACTATAGTGTTAACAAGCCATTCTAAAAATAAAATATAGGGTGTTCTATTAAAAAAACATAAATTTTTATTTGCCAGGTAAAAAACGTCTATAACACAAATTAAAATATGGAACAATTACGCCCTGTATAAACAGATTCGTTTATTGACTTACGTTAGGTTTAGGCTGTTTTTATTTTTATTAATTTCTCCTAGGTGCTAAAGTTACCTATTGAGCTAGGAATTCTAAATTTGTTTAATTGTGTAGATGATAGTCTAATAATTAACTTATTTAAACCTAAACACATGATTTTTTTCAGGGCTAGGATATGAGCAATGAAAGCAAATCGGGAAGACCTTTTGGAGAAATTGGACGATCTATATAAAAGTTACAAGCTGTGTGAATGTCATTTAATTACGAGTATTAAAACCAAAATCCTAAAAGTGTCGGTGAAGATGAGGACAGAGCATCTGCCTTCCACGAGAAAAGCCCAGGAACGAATCTAGGCCGGGGACTAATTAAATTAATTTTTTTTTTATGTTTATTTTATAAATTAGTAAAATTCGCAAATTATTTTAAAATTAGTTATTTTGTCTAAATAACCTAAAATAATTTATTTTATTTGTAGATTTTCGTCAGTGGGTCGTAGAAAAAATATACTGTACAACTCGAGTGGATTGTCCATATCCACTCTTGTTGCACAAACTACTATTTATTTGTTTTCTTGGTTTAATGTTTACATCAGTAAATAGAAACTAAATTAATTTACTTTTCGAGTTTTCTTGTAAAAATCGATATTACTTTCTCCAAGTACAAATTTAGTACTTACCTAAAATAGGTACTAATTATATAATTTCGCATAATATTGTAATCTAAATTTCACATTAGTATCAAGTTTAAAAATTCTCTACTTCGGTACGGTCAGATAAAAATATAATATATAAATAAAAACTGTCAAATTATTACTTCTACAAATCTTTATGAATAAAAATACATCTAAATAAAACCGATATTGTTAAAATAAAAGCACAAGTTACCGATTCTTTATAACAACCCAGAATATCATCGAGTTCCCAGACCTCAGTCAGTCGAAGCAGTCGTTTATCAAGGTATAAACACTATAAACCCTTTGCGCGATGGATGACACTTGCTAGACACACGGGGTACCACTTGATTTGCATCCATGGCCACAATTTGTCGTGAAGTGACTGTTTTAGCTTAAAACATCTGTTAACAAGGATATTACTAGCCACATACAAATTATTTTATCTCTAATTCGAAAGATGTGCTATTATACGTAATATTTGTATTTAAATAATTTTTTTATTTATATTTGATAGATTTAAAACAAATTTAAAACTTAATTTCTCAAAACTTACTTAATGTGGCATGTAACCAACCTTATTACGCCAAGGTCTTCAATTATTTCAATAATAAATATATTTTTTAATCCGGGCCCGACTTTTCCGTCGAATCTAACAGAGATAGCACCATTCCGTCTCGCTTGGTTCTCGACCGCCACATCAAAGACGCCGACACTGAGTTGTGGAGCTGTATTGTATAAGCTGTGTTATCAACCTCAGAGCAAAAATATAGTAACCTTGAGCATTACAAAATTCATAAGTATTTGTATGCTAGAAGATTTGTACTGATAACAGACCATCGCCTTTTATAATTTATATTTAGCAGAAATAAAGGTATTCTCTTGATGAACTTCTTTTTAAGTGACATTTTATCTAGGGTTTCGACAACTGGCATTATGTTACTTTCGGCTCCCATAGATTTTGTTTGACCTTCTACTAATTCAATTGAAAGGCCAATTCTATATGCATTTTCAAAGGTAAGGTTATCTTCAGACAACAGTTTTCTTTTTATGACATGCGACTTTATCCCACACACGAATGTATCTCTCTAACATTCGGATAGAAAGTGACCAAAATTACAGTGTTTGGAAAGATTTTTTAAATTAGACACAAACATTTTTAGCTCTTTAGTTTGTTCTTGGACAGCGTTATAAAATTTAAACTTTTCGGCAATTACTAACCTCTTAGGACTATAATGATCTGTTAATGCATGTTTTAACTCAACATACGACTTAGTGCTTGGTAACTCGGGAGCAAGTAAATCCTTTAGTACATTATAAGCTTCACCTCCTATCAGCGTCACAAATAAAGCCACTTTTTTATCATCTTCTACGATATTGCAGATAAAAAGCTGCTTTAGACGTTCCAGATAAGACGAAACATTACTTTCCTTTGGGTTAAATTGCTCGATTGACCCGATTAGCGCCATTTTAGACTTAACTTGGCGTTACCGTGAGATGACTTTACTGACAAAGACTACTTATTTTTACTTTACACGGTACTTGTACGTGGAATTCATAATATATCGTCGCCAATTTATTGTTATGTATTAAACGAGACAAAGACAAGAATTTTTAAGTTTAATTCTTAAAGACAATACAAAACTATAATGAATATCATGACAAGATACAGACGGTTGAGACGGATATGACAGACTGTCTTCTTGCGTGATGCGCGCTGTCGACTGTCATGTCGAACTGTGTTCCGAAAACCAACTACATGATTGCCAACTTAAATATAACACGGTGATTGGCGAATTTAATTTTTTTACTGTGTTCTCACTACCTAGAATGGATATGAAATATATTCGTTCAGTTGAAGGCAATAGCATACTTTGTTGTTTTGTAATCTGTGCGTAGATAAAGTAATATCCATGTGGGTGTAAAAAGAATAAATATTGCACTTGGCTAAATTAATAAATTCAAGAAACCAAATAGTTGTGTCTATGTAGGTATGTACCTATATCCTGAAGATAATTAAATATTTACCGATATCAGTACCTGGGATGTAAACTGAACTATGTCGTACTATTTATTTAGACATGTTGGAGATATATGACACATATCATAGAAAAATTATTATCAGAACATAGAAATATGTTACCAAAACTAACAAGTCATGTATATTAAAAAAAAGTTTTAATAGATTATTAGTAAACAATACATATTGTGACAATAATTGGAGCTAACTGCATTTCTTATCGAAATATAATTGATATATGTAAAATTGTCCAAACAACAGTTTGCTCTACTAAAAAGTTGATTAGAATGTTTGCAGTTTACCTACGAGGCACTGATTACCAACTAATTAATTTTCAAAATTTAGTCTTTATCATTTTTTATTTTTACCTATTTTTTAGTCCATTATGTTATTGTTTTAGCCCCTTAAAATATTTCAATTAATTCTCACTCACTCCCAAATTAAGACTCATGAAACGCCTAAATAATTTATCGAATATAGATTTTTAATAAACCGTTGAAGAAATATTACATTTTTTCGAAATTTATGGCCTTATTTTAGGCTTCCGTAACTCCTTAAGGGTACAACTTGGTACAGAGATAAATTGTATTTAATCGTCACATTTTCTGGTGCCCAACACGCACTTGTTAATTCTCTGTCAGTACTTATTCGGAACAATCTGTATAACCAAATTCTTTACTGCTTTCTTCGACATATTCAAGCATTGTTCAATAAAAAATTATTTTTTGTACAACTGTCAAAAAAACTTGACATTTCTACATCTCTATTGATGCGTAAATGTTTACTTTTTTTCACTGCCAAAATAATTCACAAAATAAACATGAAATATTAGTTTTTAAAAGATTTATTTTTAACAGAGTGAAATATTAATTGATTATTCATCATAAAGCAATTTCATTTATTGGAATAATAATTGGTAGTATAGTAAAGTAGCGATAACTTACCATGTCAAAACGTATTGGAAGTATTTATTTTTAATATATTTCAGACGATGTAAATTCAAACTGATAGTAGTTGTACAAAAAATGTTGATTGTATTTCGTGTATAAAGTTCGTGTTTTCACAGCACATTCGAGAGAATTTTTGGCCGAGACCGCAGGTCGAGGCCAAAAATTAACACTCTAATGTGCCATTAAAAAACACTCATTTTACGCACTTAATACAAAAATAACTATTATTTTGTATAAATTTAAAAAGTATCACTTTAAATGTTTTGGAAATATTTTCATTGTCGATTATATTACTAGATATATAATTTTTAAAACATTTAATAAATATATTAAATAATATTATAGTATTCTCTAACCCAAATGGCTGGTAGAAAGAGAAAACATACTAAAACAATTACCCTATTTAAAAAATCACGAACACGCTTATTTTTATGCATGAGGTACCCATTTTATGGAACATACGCTTTTGCAACGTGCTTATAATATTTATTTACATTAACTACATCTTTAATCGTATTATTTAAATTCGTAAGCATACCCATTACAAATTTGTTTTTTAATGATAGTAGTTCATCTTAGGTTTAGAACCACGTCTATAGAGAAAACATTTATTATTCCATTTAATTAATTAAAACAAATAATTTGTAGTCTCTGGCGTATTAAAATAGAAGAAAAAGTTACGTATTTTTCTGTTTGTGATGCCTACTTTGCTAATTGCTTCATCTAGGCGAGATAAACTGGTCGGTCTGCTTCATAAAAACTAGTTTTTGCTTGTAATACACACATCTTTAATCACCAGCAATGGTATACCTACAATGAAGTTGTGGTTCTTATTCCAAGATACGGTTCTATAAGTACTTATCTCTTATATCACCTAAAAATATGACAGATATTGGATTTTGCTAAAATTTAATGAGGTGTTAAAAAGTAAAAGTAAATATTTGGGTAGAAAAACTGGCAGAAAGAAAGATTAAGTTCAATGAAATTCATAAATTGGTATGTCTAACTTCCTTTTATGGAGGTGTTCAGTATGGAAATTAACGATGAGTAGTAGAGGTAACTGGACCCTATACTTCTAATTTTGTAATCCAATGTTTTAAACTTCCCGCACTTTGTAACATGACAGCTACCATCCCAAAGCTTTCGTTACATCTAGTTTTTACGTTCTTGTTGTGAGTATTGTAACGAAAATATTCATGTTAAAGTATTTTTTTTGGTAGAAGAATAATAACTTTGAACACTGACGTATTAAAAAAATGCAGTAAGTACAATAATACATTTTTTAACATGAAAATCGGCCTGGTATAAGAAAAAGCATCTATAGTGTAATTAATTTTAACATTTTAAGGTTATATTAATGAAAACAAGTTTATCTGTTGGTAAATGTGATATGATGAGGCAACTGGAACTAAAGTTTTCGGGTAACTGGGTCTGTAGGTTTCAGTTACCCAATACAGTTGTATTGTAACTATTAGTTTTTAGGCGGGGTTGGTTGTAGTTTAGCCATTGCTTTGTAGCTTAGATTGCTTGCTTGTTTGCTTGTCTGCTTGTAGGTAACTCTTTCTGCATGCCAATGGAGAAATACAATCATCGAGTGTCTGCCTCCTCGTGGCACCGCTGGATATGTTAATATTGCTGCTCTGTGAACAGCTCTAATAACTAACTAAATGGCACTCCATCAATAACCAAAGCTAAGGTGTAAGGCAACGTGCTGAAGGATGAATGGCCGCTGGGAAAGCGGTTGCGAACGTTCCTCTGGGGGCACTTGGCGAAACCCCCTTGAATCTAGCCTTACCCGGTCATGCGGGGCTCTGATCGGGTGGACATTTATTTCCCTAGCTACTCGTGGGACCAATATGGCAGAAACAAACCCAAAAACAACCTCGGACAGAAAACTCCCAGAAGGAGAAACCCTTCCACAACAAGCAACTGAGGTAATGGAAACCGAAGCGATTCCAGAAGAATTAACTTCGTCTCCATCAACCTCTGGACAACGCCCTAAGGCGGAACAACCTTCAGAGGCAAGTGGCAGTTCCACAAACCCCAAGGAAGAAACTAGCCTGAAACGAGTTGCCTCAAAACTCAACAGGACTCACCTGGAGCCGCATGAGCGACTCTCAGGCGCCCAAAAGAGAAAATTGGCTATTGAAAAGGCTAAGGCTGAAGGTAAACCAATCAGACCCAGAGCTGAGAGAAGGACGGAGAAGAAAGGAGCCAACCAAACTCCAAATCAAACTCCCCAACTCAAACGGGGCCGCCTCCAAAGTGACAGTCCGTCTTCAACGGAGGTCACGGTAAGGGGTCACCCCAAGAAGCCTAAAATTGGGTCTGATAGAGCAAGGGTAACCACATCTGCAGCGCAAGCAGTAGAAGGTGGCTTGTCCTATAAAGAGGCACTAACACCCATGAAAATGGCAATAGTGCCTAAAGAATTTCCGAAAGAAAAACTGACTGAGGAGCAAGCGAATAAGACTCAAGAAAAACTGATGGGAGAAATTTTGAAGAGTGGGGAGGGATCAGGACCACAGTTCAAGAAGGGATATTTCCATAAAGAAGCTCTCTTCTTGATCTGTGCCAATGAGACCGCTAAAACCTGGCTCTCCGAAATAATCCCCCAGCTCCAACCATGGCAGGGAGCACAACTTATGGTGGGACCCTCTAGCGAGATCGTCCGAACCAACAAAGTTGTGGCTTGGATACCCAAACCCATGCAGAACATGGAAACAACCAAAGTACTTGCGTTCCTCAAAACCCAAAACCAAGGGCTCCAAACGGAACAGTGGCAAGTCATTCACAGGCAAGTGGAAGACAACGGTCAAACCATTGTACTGTTGATTGACGACGACTCTCTGAAGGCTTTAGAAAACCTGCAGTTAAAACCCTATCTGGGGTTAATTCAGGCAATCTTCAGAGTGCAAAGGGAGAGAAAGGAAGAACCTTCAGCGAGCGAGGTTATTGATATTACCCTTGGTTCTTCCTTCGTTTCAAATCACATTGGCAAGTGGTACGTGTCTAGAGAGCCCTCGCTCTCAGACTATCGGCATATTCTCATGGAAATCGACAACGTCGATAAACCAGGAGATGTATACTGAGACCCACATAAAACCGATTGGTTTGGATATGGAGTGGAGCTGGGGGCAGTGTTAAAAACCGTTAAAATAACTCTTAATACTTAAAATGCAGAACAACTACGGGACGCAATTATAACATCAAATCACAATAACTGCTTGTTAAAGAACAGGAAAACTTCTAGGGAGGTGAGCTGGTGGAACACCGAACTCGCTAAACTTAGAAGGAAAACACGTAAACTTTTTAATAAGGCTAAAAAGACGAATGAGCAGAGGGAATACACAGAAACACTCACAGAGTATAACAGAACTCTTAGGAAATCTAAGAGGGATTCATGGAGAACATTCTGATAGAAAATTGAAAATACAACTGAAGGATGCAGACTCCACCGCATTCAAGCAAAAGATCCAATAAACCCTGTGGGGACTTTAAAAACCCAAACAGGGGAATACACTAAAACTGGAATGGAAACATTAGAACTACTTCTTAAAACTCATTTTCCTGATTGCACAACAAACTCGAATGCAGCAAACCAAACCCACACGAACTGGAACTCTCAAAAAAGGGTTTCCAGTCAAGAGTGGGAAACTGCTAAACGGGTAGTTACGACAGAGAAAGTAACATAGGCAATACGCACCTTCAATCCATACAAATCACCGGGACCAGATGGGGTACTGCCTGTGCTTTTGCAACAGGCAATAGAAACGCTGGCCCCGCATATTTGTAGGCTTTACAGGGCAAGTTTGGTGCATAAACATGTACCAAATACCTGGAAACAAAGCAGAGTTGTCTTCATACCTAAACCGGGGCGTCCAGCGTATGCCGTGGCAAAGGCCTATAGACCAATAACTTCGACGTCATTTCTATTGAAAGGATTGGAAAAACTGATTGATCAGCATGTCCGGCAAACCACTCTAATAGAGAGGCCATTTCATACAAACCAACATGCCTATCAATCAGGAAAATCTTGTGAGTCTGCTCTGCATCATCTTGTAACCAAGATAGAGGGAGGACTCAGTAGCCAAGAAATAGTCCTAGGAGCATTTCTTGATATAGAAGGAGCTTTTGATAATACCTCCTTTAAATCAATGGTAGCTGCCGCTCGCAAACATGGAATAGAAGACTCCATCTGCTGGTGGATAGAAGACATGTTATGCGAAGTACAGGCACAAATGTTTATTGAAACCATGCAGATGAATATCCACAGGGTGGAGTCCTTTCTCCTCTACTTTGGAACCTAGTGGCAGACGAACAGCTGAAAACACTAAACAATCAAGGGCTGTATGCCCAAGGATATGCCGATGACATAGTCATTCTTATCCGAGGGAAACACCAAACCACAGTCTTTGAACTCATGCAAAGAGCTCTTAGGCTGACAGAAATGTGGTGCGTTAGGGAAAACCGCTTGGTAAACCCTGACAAGACACAACTCATAACCTTTACTCGAAAAACAAAATTGGAGGTTTTAGAAACTCCGACTCTGTTTGGAGGAAGGCTAAACAAAACGAATTATATCTGGGTCTAATCCTAGATAGCAAACTTACTTGGAACCAACACTTACAAAAAGTGACCAACAAATGTAAAATGTCTCTCATTGTAGGGAGACAGGCATTTGGAAAAACATGGGGATTTAAACCAAAAATGGTCCCCTGGCTATATTTGGCAATACCAAGGCCCATGATAACTTATGGAGCGGTTGTTTGGTGGCCAAAAGTAAACCAGAAAACAGCCCTCAATAATCTCTCAGGAGTACAGAGGCTGGCATGCCTTTGTATAACAGGAGCACTGAGAAGTGCACCGACAGCCTCTATGGAAATCATTCTAAACCTCCCACCCCTTGACTTAGTCATAAAAGGGGAGGCCAGAATGAGTGCATACAGACTGGAAATCTCCAACAACTGGAACCCACTGGGACATATAAAACATACCAGAATAACACATGAAGTAAATGATTCTATATTAAATATGGGATCAGATCACATGACACCCCTCCTTACCTTTAACAGACTCTTCCAGGTCAACTGTAACTGGAACAAGGTAAATAAGGAGATAGATAAATACTTGCTTAGCGGCCTCGTATGGTATACGGATGGATCTAAAACTAACAAGGGAACAGGCTCTGGCGTACATGGAGTTAAACCCAAATGCGACATCATCGTCTCACTGGGAACACATGCCACTGTATTTCAGGCTGAAATACATGCAATCGAGTTGTGTGTACGAGAGAATTTAAGAAGGAAGTACAAAAACAAACCATCCTAATTTTCTCAGATAGCCAGGCAGCTTTAAAGGCTCTTGATTCAAACAGAATTAAGTCAAAGCTTGTCTGGAACTGCCTTGGAATACTAAATGATCTGGCAACCCACAAAAAGGTAAAACTGGCGTGGGTACCAGGGCACAAAGTATCCAAGGAAATAAAAAGGCTGACGAACTCGCCAAATAGGGATTAGATTTACCATTCACAGGACCCGAACCTGTATTTGGGATAAGCAAAACCTCTGCTCGACATGCAGTAAACAGGTGGATAACCATAAAACACCAAATTCACTAGCAACAGATAAGAGGGCACAGAATCAGTAAGTTCATGCTAAGGGAACCAAACCCACACATGACTACTGAGGCGATGCCTCAGATATCCAACATTGTGGGATTATTAACGGGACACTGCTTGCTGAAACACCTTCATGTAATGGGATTACACAATGATCCCACTACGTGTAGACTTTGCATGGAAGAGGAAGAAATCTCATACCATGTGATCTTCGAATGCGAAGCTCTTACTAGACGACGTTTCATCCTTTTTGGCCTAGAACCGGAAAGAACGCCCCAGGAACACTTGGTAGGGAACCTATTAAAACTAACCAAAGACACAGGACTATTCCAAAGATAGTACCTGAATACGGGGAAAGCAGGTGAATACAATAGACCCAAGAGGCCGCAATGTTCTGGGCCAAACCTAATCCTACCTGCTTACAACCGATAAAGATGAAGATAAAAAAAAACTGTTAGTTTGATATTTTAACGTTTATCTTCTATTTTATCCCACTGCAAATAATAAACGTGCATAAAAGTGACAGTACTAAAATTTTCAGGACATAATGGTGCATAATTACCAGCGTCGTACCCAAAAAGGGGCAGATGGTGAACGATATTCCCGAGAGGCTCTTATTCATGCTGCCGAGGACGTTAAAAATAGTAATAAATCCATGTACGCCGCAGCAAAATTTTATAACATTCCCAAGTCAACCTTACATTATATTAAAGGTACAAGAGGAACTGGTATTTTGGCTAAAGAAGGACACGGAGGAGGAGAAAAAATGCTTTAACTAAAGAAGCGAAAAAGCAACTATTTTCTGCATTAAATACAATGCAAAAGTGGGGATATGGTCTTTCACGCCAAGAGACGTTGAACTTGGTTGTATTAGGTTTCTCCCCCGCCATTTGGCCCCTACTGTTTTGCCCCCGCTGTTTCGCCTTTGGACGTTTCGCCCCAATACAGTTTCGCCCCCTACCGTTTCGCCCCCAAGAATTTTTGTAAATAAAAATGACTCCATTTATATCACATACTCTGATTTTCTTTTACTATACGGATAATGGTCGCACTGTGCAGCTTTCTGAGTGCCTTTTAAAAGGAGAGAAAATTCCGCCATTTTGAACCGCCTACATCTTGGCGCAATATTTTTAATAGGTGCGTTTTAATCATCCGCTTCTGCTTCGGAATTGTCGGTTTTCTTGTTTTCATCTGACAGGTTAAAACGACTAAACCGACAATTCCGGAAGCAGAAGCAGATGATTAAAACGCACCTGATATTTTGCTTGCTGCTGTCAGTGTTAGTGAATATTATTTTTGAAGTCACAGTTTATTGCTAAAGAATCAGTTAGCTCACTCGGACCAGTTGAAAGTTCCAAAATAACATCCACTCCAGGGATACAAATTCAGGATACGCAGAAGACTGCTGTTTTATTATAGGCGGTTGTCATATATTGTATTATCCGAGTTGCACAGTGTATAAACTGAAACATTGAGATCAAAAGTGCCGACGCAGAGTGAGCGATCTGATTATTTAGCTGTAAACTGTGTCACAGGGTTCAAAATGGCCGCGCCCTATATTGGGCGTGTCGGACCTCTCTCTTTCCTCGTATAGTAATCAAAGTATGTGATTTATATACTATTTGACATAGTTTTGAAGGATTCTGACAAAAAAATTGCCCCCAAATAGGTGTCGATACGTATGCGACATAGGCGGCATATTTTCAACTTTTCTTTTTCTTTGGATAACTTTTCTGAGAGAATCCTTTTTAGAAAGCAACGTTGATATATTTGCGTGAACATTTTCTATAGCAGTTGCCATTATCTGTTGTGTTTGAATTTATTAACTAACTCACTCAAAAAATAGTAACAACTGATAGTATTCAGTATTGGATCCCCCATCTGTATTTATACCACTATACCTGAAGTGTTCAATCATTAAATAATTCATACAATATTGAACTAAAATTATAACATAATAACATTTCTTATGCTTAAATAATAACGGGGGCGAACCGGTCGGGGGCCAATCGGCGCCGGGGAGGAAACGGCCGGGGCGAAACGTCACCATCCCGTTTTACTGAGTGCAGTTATATTTGAAGAATAGAAATTTAAATATTACAAAATTCAAAAAGAATCGTCCCGGAGAACAATGGTTCTTGAATTTTTGTGAAAGAAATAAGCTATCTCTCAAAAAAGCTCAAGGAGTAGAGGTGGCTAGAAAAAGGCAAGAAAACCCTTGGACAATGTACGGTTTCTTTGATCTTCTAAAAGAAACAATTTTAAACTTAAAGTTATAGAATCGACCTGAACAAATATTCAACTGCGACGAAACATCCTTCTCCAGTGACCCTTCAAAAACAAAAGTTCTTGGGGCAGTGGGTACAAAAGCTACAAGGACTATATCTAATGCAGCAGAGAAAATACCACAGTGTTAGTATGTTATTCAGCATCAGGCCAGAAATTGCCTTTGTTAACTATTTTCAAGGGAAAAAATGCTATCGAGTCGATGTTACCTAAAAAACCTAAACCACTAGATAGAATTGCTATAGCCGCTTCAGATAAGGGATGGATGACGACCATAATATTTGCGAATTGGTTTAGAAAATATTTTTAACCTCACATACCAAAGGAATATCCGATCCTTTTAATTGTAGATGGACATACAACCCATATTTCGTGTAATGTGATCCAAGAAGCCCTTGATAATGATATATGTACTTTAAAATTACCACCACATACAACCCATCTGCTTCACCCACTCGATGTTGGTGTATTTAAGAGCATGAAAGCGACATGGGATAAAAATCTTTGTAAATGGCAAAGACTTAACCCAAGAAGAAAAATTCCTAAAACTGAATTTTCGCATCTTCTTGACAAGGAATTTTTGGAAATGCCTAAACAGAACATTATAAACAGGTATCTATAATTTAGATACAGGTAAACCAGATCGAACAAAAGTTCCTGAAACAATATTTTCACAGCAAGATCTTGTAATATTGTAAATATTGACCCTACAACATAAAAAAAAGCATATGTTAGAAAAAATAAATCATGATCACGATACTCGGTATAAACAAAATCAAATAACGCAAACCGCAAAAGCACAAAAGACCATAGGTCAAAGATCATTTTATTTTACGGCAAGACATATATATCCTCATATTCCAAACAAATTAAAAAATAATATATTTAAAATAAAACTAAAAAAATGGATATTGCAACTACCAAGAGAACAAGTAAGTAATCTGATTAATTTAAAACGATATTAATATAATTTAAAAAGGTATCTTAATTAAAGAAAATAAAATTCGAATAAAAAATAAAATACGTACCTCACTTAATTCTTCTGCACTTCTTATTACAGTGATATATTTAATTATATTGTATTTAATTTAAAATATGTAATTTAGAGTCTTTGATTTAGAATATTTTATTAACAGTGTTTAATTTGAATTATTTAATTTAAAGCGTTTAATTTAAAATGTTTACTTTGAGATATTTAATATTTCATTTTTAATTTAAAATACGATATTTAGTTTATAATGTTTAATTTATGCTTAATTTATAATGTCTAAATTAATGATTAATTTGAAATTTTGATTAGGAATGAAATGTCGCAAATGTTCCAAATGATTATTTAGGTTATTTAATACAAAATAAAATAGACAAAAAAAATATGTTAACATCAATATAAAAAAAACAGAAATATATTAGAGAAACCATACACTAGCCATACAGGCTTCTATGGATCTTATATTTATTTCCGTTCATTTTATATATTTTCGTATGTGTACCTAAAAAAAGTGTAATTCAATTGGAAATAAATATTATTATTATTATTATTATTATAACCACCACGGTAAACAATATGAGGTGATTATTGGAATGAAAGAGCAAGAAATTAATGAAAACGAAGAAAATGAAACAATTCATCAAATGGAAGATTTAGTTAACAAAGAACAGCAAACAAATATAGTGAATGAGCAACAAGGTAAAAAGGAGTTGATGCCTGTAGGCAAACCTGGATCTTCAAACACCCAAAGCAATATTTGTCTGAATCCCTTTGAAAGTCTGATGGTTGAACTACTAAAAAATGAAAAAAAGAAATCGGAATCTCCGACACCACAAAAGATAAGAAAGATCTGCAATAGGGCAGAAATTATGACAACATCAGAGGAGAAAAAGAAAGCCCGAGCAGAAACAAAGTCTAAGAAAATAGCTTAAAAAGTGAACTCTATTCAAAACATAGATCCTTCGAAAGAGAAAAAACTCCAAATAAATATAAAAAAAAATATAAAATCGAAGAACACTAAAAGTGAGACCGAAAGTAGTGAAGATACAGTTCATCAAATTTCTAGAGGTGTTCGACGCCCAGACAGAGAACGCGCTACGTGTGACTAAGATAGCTATTGTACAGTCTGCTAAACAAGTTATTTTAAATAGTTTTTAATATTATTAGGTAATTAAATTTAAAAAGTGTGGAATAGTTTAGGGATTAAATTGGGCTGATTGGACTTTCTTAGAACGTTTTTAAAAGCAGCTAAAGATAGTATGTAGAATTGAAAATAATTATTATGCCATAAAAGGTGTTTTGGAATTCCTTCAACCTTTTGAAATTGAGTCAGAAAATATAAATTTTATAGGATAGCGGAAAATACCTATAATTTTTTTGTAGGCCTTTGTAAATCGTGGAAATAGTTTATATTTTATTTCTACCTTATTAAGGAAAATGGTACCTATTATTAATAACGGTTGTTTCTGAAACATTACTAAAATTTTCGAAATTTTGTTTTTCTACAAAATAATAAACTATACTATTTAGAAAAAAATTTATTTCTCTTATAATTTTATAAAAAATAACAGGGGAATATTTACATTTCTTGTTCTATTAAACAAAACGATAAATTATCTTGACGAATGACACCATGTTCTAGTACGGAAGCTAGCTTTACATTTTTGTTGGTGGTTTCATGGGTTTCATATCAATTTTTTGTAATTGTAGTTTACACGTACATATACCTCTTAACACTTGTTTGCTTTATTAAAAAAGTGTGTTGCTGTGATTTACGTCGAAATAAGTCAAAAACAACTTGAAACCCCATATAAAATCAAAAAGGAGAAACGGAAAAAAATTGAGCCTGTAAATGAACACAACTCGGAAACAAAAATAGCTATCTAATAATAAAAAAATAAAATTTGATTCTTGTGCAGCTTCATCTATATCATTAACTGTTTTTGGTTTTTTAATGGTTTTTCTTGGTGATGAAAATTCCGATATCTCACGGTTATCGATTCTTTTTTTCTCTCCAGAAATGCGGACGGACGACAGTGTTTTTAGATACTCCTGTGGCTGCAGCAACACGATCATTTACATTTTTAAATGGTATTGAAGGTGAATTAAAGTTTCCTTCTCTTCTCATAAACTCTATAAGATTGGCTATTATTTCGCGAGATTGACTGTTAATCACGCGGCCTCTTAATTTGCTATTAAACTCCATACTTAGGTTCTATTAAACTGTAATGAGCAAAAAATACAAATGAAAATAAAAGAAATGTTTTAGCGAAATTTACATCTGACATTTACGTCTGAATGAAATAGTGAAATACTTGATGCGCAGAGTGTACTTTCATTGCGTAAATCCGTCGGGATGCCTGTCAGTAGTGCTTTCTCTGTCTAGCCGTCGAAAGCCTCTAGAAATTTGATGAACTGTAATTCAGAAGATTGTATAGAACTGATGTCGGATGAGGATACAGAAAAAGTCGTAACTGTCGTGGAGGGTGATTTTGTGCTTGTTAGGTACAATATGGAAATGTATCCTGGAATCATATCTCACATGGTAAAAAGTGGGGTGTTTGCTTGGCGTTGGCCTGAAAAGCCCGATATCTTAGCATATTACGAAATAGACATAGTAAAAGTTATCTATGAGCTCCAACAAAATAATAATAGGGGATCATATATAGTACCCGAAATGAAAAATATCATTAAGTACTTTACATAAGTTCATACACCACTTTAGTTGTTTCATTTGTTGTTTAAGTACTTATTTTGAATAAAGCGCTTTTTCTTCAATACTTGGAGGATTTTTAACATAAATTTAAGATAAATTAATGAAATTTTAAACGAGTATTTGTGATGCTTTACGAAACGTTCCAGTTACTTCAAAGTTTTCTACACGGTACAAATACAGAATTACACTACCCAGTTCCAGTTACCTCAAATTCCTGGGTAACTGGAATCTACTAACAAAAAAAAAATTTCCTTGAAGCTCAGAAAAACCTTTTTGTTTTTAAACTGTTATTGCAGTTGATTTACAAAGGTCTAAATTGTATACCCATAGCTTGACCAATTTTCTTTGCAGGTTCGTCTCGTACATAGTTGCAAATTTAAGTGTTGTAAAATTAGGTTCCAGTTAACCAACTTGATCTTAAAATACAGTGTTACCAAAATTACATACACACTTTTTATGAAAATGAAAATTAGCTAAAGGAGGACAAAAACTACAAAATTAACACAAATATAATTAAATGTTCACTAAACATAATAATCATGTACATAACTCTTGTTTTTATTGGTGGAATGCCATGTACAATTTTAATTGTTTTACATTTGGCAAAATTATTTACAATATTCCATTAGTTATGTACACTTAATTTGTATATATACAACGTTTGTTGATATATGCTGAGAATATACTTTATTTGCATTTAGTATATTCTCAGAATGTACTAAGAATATGATACGTGACGTTGTTTATACGTGCTTCTGCAGATACTGAGAATGTAGTTTAAGTATGTATACAGTATGCAATAAGTATTTACTTTAATTTGATAGTATGTTCTAAGTATATGCTAAGTATTTAAATATAGTATATGCTAGGCATATACTAGACACCCTGATATAGGATGCTTCATTAATATTGACCATTAAAGAATAAGCGTATATAATGAAAGTCGTGACCATTTTTTAAATCTTTATTTTACAAAATTCATACTTGTTCTTTTTCTTATTTTTATAACAAATTCTTTGACCTTAACCAACCAATATTTTATTGCATCAATGGCTTGAGTTTTATTTGCTTGATTCCATTGGATCTTCATTGAACCTAAAAAATAAAAAAATCAATAAACTTGGTACTTATACAAATTAAGTGTACATAGCTAATGGAATATTTTAAATATATTTTTGTTAATTACTTAACACCATTTTGTATATTTCGTCCTCCTTTAGCTAATTTTCTAGTTCTTCCAGGTCAATTTTTGGCCGTACAGGATTTTTTTTCATAGAAAGTGTGTATGTAATTCTGGTAACACTGTATTTTAGTTTTAATCTGTCATTATTATTAACCATATTAATAAATTCACACTGGCAATTACTATTTAGGATATCCTATGTTCTGACATCACTTATAGATCCTAAAAACTACAAATATAAAATTTTTTTTATTAAGCTATTGCATAGTTTTATCGCGGGCTTTGAGCGCAGCGACCGAATCAAGAAATCTTGTAACGAAAATAAACCTAACACCCCCCCACTCCGACTGGCACAGCGATGCGGCGTTGAAAGCCGTGCATCGTCTAACGTCGTTTCAGTTCGGCACGAGGTTTGTGTGCGTGCGACTAGACGTATGCGTGTAGACTAGCTACTAACTGCTCATAACTGATTCTATCTCTTTTAGACATAATGCTAGGTGAGACAGCGTGCTTTTTAGCCGCGTCCACGAGTGAGTTCGAGCCCGCGACTAGTTGAACCAGCGTTGGGTTTTTAGAAGCAACAGCTTGTACTGAAATTCAGATCGTGATTGTACTAGAACGTACTAGATTTGGCGATAAATTTCAAATAAGAGAACAAACTCATTTTAAATGGAAAAATAAATAAAATAGGTATAACAAAAATATATTCTTACATTAGTAAAAAAAAACTTTAAAAAGAACCAAATTAACTTTATTTTAAACAAAAAAATATAATTTAAAATAAAACAAAAATATATCTTTACGTTATATGGTTAAATAATAAAACTTATTTTTTATAGAAAAATAAATAAAATAGGTGTAACAAAAATATATCTTTATACCTATTGATAAATAAATTTACAATAATTAATCGATAATAGACTGCAAGTGTAGTATTCATTTTAATAAATAATTAACCGTTATTAACAATGTTTAAATTTATTTTCCAGAACATGAAAGTGCAATCGATATTTAGCAGGTTTTTAAATTTACCTCTGCGTTTTTTGATATCGATGATAGCGACACATAGTGGGTCAGATGTTAACTGCTGTTGAGCTGGTCATTGTTAAGCATGTGCTTCTTATGAGCGTTTTCTATCTTTATGTCCCTTATATGAAGACTCATATTCCCTTATCTCTGGTGAAAAGTTTCGCATTGGGAGTGTTAGAAATTTCTACTGTATAGCATATAAATTAGAAATCATAGAATGCATTATTCAAGAATATCCAGCAAAATATTTAAAATATACTAGATTTAGACACTTTTAACTTTTGTGGTACTATCCTTTATAAATGGTAGAAATGTACCGAATCTAGTACAATTGTACTAGTAAACTCAACGCTGAGTTGAACCTTAACGTTTATGTATATGGTACGACTTTACGAAGCTCGCACGGATCGAGACGAGCTGCTCTGGAATCGGACGAATACGTAAGCAGCTGTTTGTGAGAAAGTATATAGGTGTATAGGTATCTATCATCTATGTACAACAGTGAATAGCTGTACGCGTAAAATTTGTGTATAAAGTGTTTTAAATATGAATAAACAAAGTGCATTTATTAATGAAGAAAGTGATGAAAAAATAGTGAAAGAAAATGAGTGAGTACTCTATATACATACATTTTATTATTATCACAAATGCAGTATTTAGTACCTTTGTTTTTTGTGTATAGATAATACACATTGTTTTGGTGTGTAATTACACTATTTATACCTAATTATTTATACCTATTATTTATACCCAGCTATTTTCGTTTTATAGAGAAGAAAAACTTAAAGAGCTAAAAAGAAAACGAAATTGTGAACGTCAAAGGGCATATGATCAGCGTCAGAAAGATTTGAAGAAAAATTAAAAAAAAATATATAATAAATAAATATAATTGCATAAGTTGATAAAAAATGCTATGCAATAGCTTTACCGTGGCAGTCCCTGAGTGCCACACGTATTTTTTTTATATAGAACACACGATGCATTTAATTTTTATTAATTTATTTACCTATTACAAACTGAAAATATATAAAAAAAATTGTAGGAATTGTAGGTTATATTATTCTTTTTCTTCTCTTCTATTAAGTGTTGCTAATCCGAAGAAACGATTATCGCAAGACTCCATTATAAAAAACGCGATTTTTGATCAAAAAGCGCAACTCTATTACCAACATAAAAAAGCCAAAATATTGCCTCAAATATGATTTAAAAGCACAAAATAGAGGATAAGGGTTTATGGTAATTCACAAGTAATCACTCTATATTCAATACATTTTTAACATATACATTTTCTTAAAAGTGTATTTGTCTGTTTTGAGTGTCAAAATTCGATTTTTATAAGTGCACAGTGCACAGTGCATCGTACGAAAGCAAGTCTATGGGCCAAATTTGCTCAAAAATAAATGAATATTTCAAAAATAATTTTGGATTTTAGAAAAAGCAGTGGCGTACCATTTTTTTCTTCAAAAATATTCAGTTCAAACCCCGTACGGAAGCCACTGGTAAAAATGTAAAAAAATCTTATACGTCAGAAAATGCTACTTAATGATTAAAAGGTGTTTACAAAATTTCATAGAAATATCTGCAGTGATAAGAAAATTATGAAAAAAAATATATTTTTTTCTTAAAACTGTAACACCCTGTAGCTCAAAAATTAAGAGATTTACGACATATGTTGATATTAACTTTTCTTCTTAAAATCACCCAAGGATTCACACCCTTAAGTATCGGCACTCAATTAATAAACATCCTGTATACTTTCTAGAATATATTTTCAAAATATATACTAGGTATGTTCTAAGAACATTTTAAAAAGGACATACTAAAAAGAACATAAACAGAACGTTCTTAGTATATTAGTATAGTAGATTTCAAATTGCGAATTCATGTAGAATTTATCTTAAAATTATTTCGAAAGGTAATCAAATTATTAAATTAGTTTGTTTACATTTTCATAATATTTACATGTCATAAGTCACAAAAGCCGATTTTAATGAATGACAATTACAACGAATGATTAGTAATATGAATTAAGTAATCATTTATTCATCTACCAGTTCTAAGAAATGTACTAGAACTAGACTCTTAATTAAAACGTTTTGTCTTTGTCTACTAACTAGATTAGACATAAGTTAGTCTATTTTCAAGTATTGGAACTAACAAACTATTTAATATTTTTGAGGGTTTTATCAAAATAGTCTGTTCCGAAGTAAGGTCGACCTTCACCCATATGTTTAATAGATGAAAGTTTCTTTTCATTAAATAAAATGTGTTTATAAATATACTGCAAATGGGTTGCCTAAGAAAATACGGTCCAGACTATTTATTTTTTTAAAGTAAAAAAAACGACACCCTGTAAAGTATTCTCCAGATGCTTTGACTATACCTAAACTTTAATCAGCTCACCTTAGGATGGATTGAAGCTTAAGTTTAAAATTTGGTATTTTTCTCTTTATCCGTTTTTGAGTTATATTCAAAATTCGAAATTTCCACTTTTCCTCAAATATTTCGAATTAGGTCCATTTTAGGGAAATCATGTATAGTAACAAAATAATAGAGAATGACATCATAAGCAACTTTTATCATGATTTCTATACTTTCCTTATCTGTACACAGAAAGGAAAGTAAAAAATGGCCGTGACCGTATTTTCCTAGGCAACCTATTTGCGGTATATTTAAATACATATTTTATTTAATAAAAAAAACTTTTATCCATTAAACAGATGGGTGAAGGTCGACATTACTTACGGATCCCGGACTAAAAGGGAATATGCCATTTTGTTTTTCTTATGAGAACTTTCGTCAAGAACAAGTGACTCAAATTTAAATAGAAACTAAGATACCTGATCGGGTGTTAGGACACTTAGTCACTTTCTTGTATTAAATATGGTCAGTGATGGACCAGCCGTCAATATCCGGTTGACACACATCCGGAAATACTAAATTTTTATTCTGACTAGCGACAGATTGTCTATAGCCTCAAAGATTTCTTATCTAGCCGATTAATTCCATTCTTTCCTATTCTCAAACTGAATGACATTTATCACTGTTGAATACATTTTATTATTTTATTTTTTTAAATTTGCATTTTAATAACTAAATCTTATACTGGTTTAAATTACATTTTTGAAGATATAGCCCAGAAGCTTTATTAGACGAGTTTTGTTTAATCGGAACCAGAGAGGTGGTAAGAGATGAAGATGGCATACAAACTTATCGTCGTGGCATCGCAAGGCGGAAATTATTTCAAATTAAAACTATAAATTAATTCAGTAAAAAAAACTTATACAGTATCGCCTATCAAACATTTTTCAATACGCCTTTGTGCGTGTGAAAATTATACAGAGTTAGCATTGGCAACTAGCAGATTCTAATATACAACCTACTAGGTTATAAGTTAATTTAAAATCAAGGACAATATAATAAAAATGGTGGTACAGTAATATATGTAAAAATAATCTTTCCTTTACACATAATATCATAACAATAGGAGGTATTATAGGAATATGTTTAAACCAGCAGAGATCTTCTTGAATGAAGATTTGAATGAAGATTTATAGAGGAGCAGAAAAATGTATATTTTTTTATTGACAATCATTAACAACTCTATCAAACAGAAACATCAACAAACTATATAAACATAAACTATACAGTATGATACATTTATTGAAGTCCTTCCAATACCTCCTCTACTTCATTAAAATCTAAAATCTTCAAACTTCTTCGAATACTGTATAACTTCTCTTTTGGTAATGGTTTCGTGAAGATATCGGCTAATTGGGTTTTAGACTCGACAAATTCAATACTGATTTTGTCTTCTTCTATCAGTTCACGAACATAGTGATATTTTATGTCGATATGTTTTGTTCTTTTGTGAAATTCCGGGTTGTTGGCTAATTTTATTGCACTTTGGTTATCAACTTTAATGATAGTACGTGAATGTTCTGGAGAATATCCCAATTCTTTAATAAAATTTCGTAACCAAACTGCTTCTCTACAACTGAAAGATAATGCCATATATCGGCTTCTGTTGTAGAAAGTGCAACAACTTGCTGACGCTGTGAACACCAGGTTATGGGAGAGTTATTTAACAAGAAAATGTATCCAGACCTTGATTTTCTTGTTTCGGCGTCTCCTGCGTAATCTGCATCAGTATATCCAACTAAACTTAATTTATTTGATTTGCTGTCATGACATTTTTCATAAAGGATTCCAAAATATTTTGTTCCTTTGAGATATCTAAGTATTTTCTTCGCAGCTGTCCAATGTTTCTTTCCAAAATTATTTAAAAATTGACTTAGGTAGCTAACTACATAGGATATGTCAGGGCGTGTATTTGTAGCTAGAAACAATAAGCTTCCAATAATTTCTCTATAAGGAATATGTTCTCTTTTATCCACTTCTGATGTAAGTTTAAGCCTTAATCCGGGGTCAGCGGGAATCATCGAGTGAGAACAATTGATCAAATTAAATTTCTTCAGAATTTTGTCTACGAATTTTGCTTGTGATATTCTTATTTTTCCTTGTTTTCGATCTCGGCTTATTTCAATGCCTACATAACATTTTGCATCACCAGTTGTAATTTCAAAATTAGTTTTGAGCAGTGTCAAAATTTCTGTGACATTGTCAACTGATTTCGTTAAAATCAGACCATCGTCTACATACAGGGCCAAATAAATTTTATCATCTTTGATGTTTCCTATGTATACACAGTGATCTGCATTCATTTGTCTGAAATTGTAAAAATTCAAAAATTTTCTGAATTTTGTGTTCCAACATCGGGGTGACTGCTTTAATCCGTATAGGCTTTTGTTGAGTTTGCAAACTTTATGACCTTCTTCAAATCCTTTGGGTTGTTGCATAAAAATTGTTTCTTCTAGTTCTCCATACAGAAATGCAGTTTTGATGTCAAATTGGGCAAGTTCGAGATCTTCTTCTGCAGCAATGGCCAGGAGTCATACCTAACAACTGGTGCAAAAGTTTCATGATAGTCTATATCGTGTTTCTGTGAGAATCCTCTAGCAACTAATCTGGCTTTGAATTTTTCTTTTCCTGTAATGTCTGTTTTAATTGTAAATACCCATTTACAATCAATTATATTTGAATCTTCAGGGGCATCTGTGAGTATCCAGGTTTCATTACTTTTTAGTGAATCCATCTCATTTTCCATTGCAAGAACCCATTGTTTAGAGTTTTCTGACTGTATAGCCTCTTCAAATGTAGATGGAATTTCCACTTCCACAGACATTGCTGAAAAATGATCAGGCGGCTTAATTTGGCTTCTATCTCTAAGATTATATTTTCCTATCTCATCTATTTCTTTATTCTCTGAAGCACTTTGTTTCTCTTCATCTACTTGACTTGGCTCCTCTTCATATGCTTCATGATCTGAAATTATCTCTTCTTTTTCATTTTCAAAAAATTTCAGATAAACAAAATTTTCTGTATTATCCTCGTGTATCTTATTTTCTTCATCAAATGTTACATTTGCACTAATAAAGATTCTTTTCTTTTCATTATCCCAAAGACGATAGTTGGAAGATTCGTGTTCGTAGCCAACAAAAATCATTTTACGGCTTCTAGGTTCCCATTTCTTCCTAAGTTCTTTCGGATTATGCATGTATGCTAAGGATCCAAATATTCTTAGGTGTTTTAGACTGGGTTTTCTTCCAAACCATTTTTCATAAGGTGTCACGTTAGGGTCCTTTTTAGAAATAGTCCTATTTACAATATATACAGAGGTATTTACAGCTTCTGCCCAAAATTGCAGAGGAACTTTTTTTGTATATAACATGGAACGAGCACTTTCTGTAAGAGTTCTTATATCTCGTTCTGCGAATCCATTTTGTTCATGCGCGTATGGAGCTGAAGTTTCACAGACAATTCCTTGTTGTTTACAAAATGACTGAATTTTGGCATTAAAAAATTCTGTGCCATTGTCACATCTTAGTATTTTTATAAAATTTCCGGTCTGCCTTCTGATCATTGCTTCAAAATCCATGAAATTCTCAAATACTTCTGATTTATGACGCAAAAAATAAGCCTTTCTGTAGCTAGTGGTATCATCTTTAAACAACAAAAAATATCTGGAGCCACTTGGCGATTCAATGTTCGATGGACCACAAAAGTCGGCATGAATGAATTCACCTGGTTTATAATTTCTAACATGGTTTGATTGAACGAAACTTCTTCGATTCTGCTTTCCAAGCTGACATCCTTCGCAGAAAAAATCAGATTCGTCTTCTAGACATGCTCCTTCAGCAGCATACGTTTGAATGGTCTTCTTTACATATTTAGGATTGATGTGTCCTAATCTTTCATGCCAGAGTTTCAAACTGTTCATATTAGAGGTGGAATTGCATTCTATATGTTCAACTTTCATTAGCATTTTGAACATATTTCCGTTTCTAATTCCAATACAAGATAACTCGCCTTTAGAATTATAAAATTCACATCTTTCTTTGTGAGCTATCATAGTAAACCCCTTATCTGTTATTAGACCAACCGACAATAAATTTCGTTTTAAATCTGGGATATAAAGAACATCTTTGATAACTTTATCTTGCCATTTTCCATTAGCGTACGCCTGAACTTCAATATCTCCCATGGCAGCTGCTTTAAGATGCTTATTATTAGCAATGCGAATAACAATATCGCTTTTTACAGGTTGTATGTTTTTGAACCAGTCTTGACGAAAAGACATGTGCACACTAGCACCTGAATCTGCTAACCATATGTCTTCGTCATTGTCTGATAAGACTTTCAACATATCTAAATCACATGATAAAGCTTCTCTGTTACTGGAACAAGCTGGAACGTTACTTTTTGATAATCTTTTCTTGCATTCTTTCCACCAATGACCAACCTGCTTGCAGTATCCACATTTCGTTTTTTGTTTTAGAACTTGAATGTGTGTCTTATTTTTTTTTAAACTCACTGTTTGTATTTGTAGCGCCGAGTTGTCTTCATTCAGTTCATTAAGAGATAACTTTTGTTCTTCTTTTAAGAGCCTCGCTATTAGATCTGTTAATATTTGTTTTGCAGGATCAACAGAATCCCAAGCAGTAACGAACATTGCAAATTTAGACGGTAAACTATTTATAATCTTTGATATAACAGCAACGTCTGATATAGTTTCATTCATATCTCTTAGTTGTTTAGTTAAGGTTTCTACTTCAGACAAAAATGTAGCTACTTTCTGTTTTGGTTCCATTTTCAATTCATAAAATTTTTGATAAACAACATGCTTCGAAACTTCAGTCTTCTGCTCGTGAATAGTAATGAGTTTCTTCCACATTTCGCCAGCAGTTTCACAGTTTACAATGTATGATAGTTGATCTTCATTGATTGAAGATAAAAATATTACCATCGCTTGGTTATCTTTTTTCTCCCGTTTTCTAATATCTTCTGGGTTAGATGTAGGCTTTGCTTCAGTGATTATATGCATTAAATCACTAGCTTTTAACACAATTGTTACACTAAACTTCCAGAGCTGGAAATTAGTTCCATCAAATTTGACGATTCTGTGATTCAATTCTTGAGTCATTCTTAATCGATAAATCGTCTAGTTTTCAAAATGAAATTAGCTAGGTGACTTTGATAGGTTCTGTCAATATTTTTCAAAATATTTTATATTCAATTTAAAATATACGCAATATCTCTTGCTTTCTTCAGACGCAGCTAAGAGTCTCTGGGCCCATAACCTATAGGAATATGTTTAAACCAGCAGAGATCTTCTTGAATGAAGATTTATAGAGGAGCAGAAAAATGTATGTTTTTTTATTGACAATCATTAACAACTCTATCAAACAGAAACATCAACAAACTATCTAAACATAAACTATACAGTATGATACATTTATTGAAGTCCTTCCAATAGGTATAAATTTTTTAAAATTGGAAATTGGACAAAGAAATATATCTATAACAACTTGCTATCGATCGCCTACTTCCAATGTGAATGATTTGTTGCAGATATTACAGGATCATTTTGAAGAAAATCAAACAAATACTCATAAATACAATATTTTTATTGGCGATATAAATATAAATCTACTAGACAATAGCGATCACAAATTAGAGTATTTAAATATATTATATGAGTACGGGTATGTGTCAATGATAAATAAAGCTACCAGACAAAAAACATGCTTAGATCATATCTTTTTCAAAGATCAAAACATTAATGCTGTCGATATGACAATTCCTATTATACCAAAAACCACAATTACTGTTCATGAAACAACTTTACTTCAGATAGTTTTAGAAAAAGAACAAAAAATAACAAAAATCATTATTACAAAGAATTCATAAATTATGAAAAGGAGGTGAAATCATGTCAATATATGTCCTGAAATTCTCTGAAAATGTTATATTAAAAAATCAATATAACGCTTGTAACCTACCGCACCCAGGTACCTTAATAATTTATTAATTCCAATTATTAAATACAATATTACATTCTTTTAAATTCAAAAGGCTTCATTTAACGAAAAATCTCCCAGATAATTAAATCTGATTTACGACACCTAATAAATAATATCTATAACCACGTCCGTAAAAGATGCACGTGGCTGAGTTCCTCGACAAAGAAAACACCATAAGCCGTATTTCTGTTTACGAAGTAATTATCGTTGAAATACTTATCTCGCTTATTTTTTTAGTTTCGATGTTCAGACCGATATCGACAATATTTCGATACATAAAACTTTCAAGGCAAGTAATAAATAACCCACCCCCTTTTGCACCTACATTCGTATTTTCTATGAGAAGCAAAACGATAGAGACGTCACAGAAACGATTAAACTGCGTATAAAAAGCGATACCCAAATGAGCTCAGATTCATTCAATTTTTATCATTTGATATGCAAGCATACATTTTATTATCTGTACCCAGTTATATAATCTGTACCTTTCCTAAACGCTCCTCCTAAACGACGTCTATCCTACAATACCTCCTATCCCCGACGGTGTCAACGTCTCGACGCTCAACTTCCTGCCATCCTACTCCCTACGTCTCAAACGCTGTCACATTCCTCACCATCTAAGTATTTCCTACCGTACACTCATTTCGACGCTCAACGTCCCACGCCTTATTTCCGACGCTTTGCCGTCCATAATTATTTCCTTCATAATATCACGTCCCGCACCACCTACTTAATTCTACCGTATATCTGTCCCTATACAATACCGTATTAAATACCTTCCCTTCCATCACGACGCTAGACGTCTCGACGATGGACGCCTCGACGCCCAACCCTGCGACGTACCTACATCGACGCCTTCCACGACGCTAGATGAAATTAGTACATAATTTAATGTCTGTATTTTCAATGGTGAGTTAATAACAACCAAGTTAAAATTATAAAAAAAAATGGGAATTTATTGTTGAATAATGATGAGTATTATTCTGTAACTCATTGTTATTCAATAATGGTGAATCTTTACCTTTAAGGAATTTATTGCTAGCCGACATCGCATTTAGCTCGTCCAGATGTGTATGCTATGGGCCATATTGCCTTCAAATTAATATATCACCGTAAAAGATAATATGAGTCTGGTTACCGAACTGTCAATGAACCCTCGCAAATAACAGCTCAGCTGATTGGGGTAAATGACACATCGGACGACTAGACTCACATTTATCCGAATATGCTTGATGTTACTACAGGGTTGGACTATCTTAGATAATTATCTCTTAATCTTCGCACCGTAGGTAGCTCTGAACATAAAGGGTAGTTTGCTAGTATTGTTCTGGCTCTATTCTAGTAAGGCTACATCTACATAAAACCCCCCTAGGTGAGGCTGAAATATAAGGGATATCCGCCTGTTATTGCAACGACGGTATCTCAGTAAGCGCACCTATATAAAAAAGAAAACAACGAAACAAAGAATTATTAAAGATAGTGCAATTCTGAGGACGTCTGCTGTCTATTCTCAAGAATTGTTTAATTACAAATATTTGATGGCAAGTGGCCTGTGGCCTGTTGTTTGGGCGAGACACATGTGAGGTCTACCTTATATTAAAATAATCTGTACATATTTATTTATTGGAGATCAAGAAAATAAATTAAGTTAAAAATACTTTGAGCATTATTTCATTCACAAATTTGTACCAAACTTTGCATCGAATCCTGGTTTATTTTAATTAACATTATCACAACGTGGGTATATAAATTATCAATTAATTAACTAGACGATCACTACACTACTAGAGGAAAAGGCCATATACAGTAAGTATGAATTACTTTGAATTTCACAAGGGGAGGGAGGTAGTTAAATTAAAATACGGGCTTTTAATAATTATCTACAAGACCAGGGGGTGGGAGGTCACACGCTTATAAAAATATTCTTACAAATCAAATAAAAAAAAAACTAAAAAAAAAAAATACTATAAACAACAGCTAGAGGCAAACAAAAATAACAGTAAATATTTGTGAGACACGGTGAAAAAGTTGTGCGGGGAAAAACCAACAAAATTTTAAGATTAACCCTATTGCAAACGATAACAGACACTTATTAACATGTAACCAAGAAATAGCTAATGAATTTAATAATAAATTTACTAGTTTTGGAAAAAAATTAGCCGAACAAATTCAGAATAACTCTATCAAATTAAATCCAAAATTCTACCAAATTCAATGTTATTAGTTCCTACTGACACCAAAGAAATATTTAACCTAATCTGTGACCTCAAAAATAATAAATCACCTGGAGATGATGACATTGGAGCAGAATTTTTAAAAAAAGTTGCATATTATATATCGGCACCATTTACATGGATACTAAATAAATGTATTAATGAGGGATTATGGCCTGACGCTTTTAAGATCTCTATTATAATACCAATCCACAAAAATGGTGACAAAGCATCTGTAAATAATTATAGACCCATATCACTGATTAGTCATTTATTAAAGGTATTTAAGAAATTAATAAAAAAAAGAATTAGTAACGTCATTTTTAAATTATTCTAAATTGTTGTCAGTAAGACAATATGGATTTAAAGAAAAAACCTAAACTGTAGATGCTGTTCTTGAACTCACTAAAAAAATCAATGGATCTATCGAAAATAGCAGACCATGCTCATGTCTATTTATTGACTTAAGCAAAACTTTCGACACTGTCAGTCACACATTATTACTCCAAACCTTAGATGATACAGGAATACGGGGAAACATATTTAAACTTTTTAAAAGTTACTTAAATGAAAGAAAACAAGTGGTAAGGGTGGAAAATAAATTACGCCAAGAAACAGTTATTGAGTATAGTGTGCCACAAGGTACTGTTTTAGGTCCAAAACTTTTTAATTTATATATTAATGGATTTAGTTAAAATTCAGCAGGAGACATAAATTTAAAAAAGAATGTGGAAAATGATATCAAGATTGGTTCGAATGAAAATCTTTAACTATGAGTCTGGACAAAACAAAATTTTTTACCTTTTAGTTGTAATGTCTCTGGTGTAAGTGATCTGAACCACATCAACATAGAAATCCAGGGCATTACTTACGCTATTCAATCAAAAGAAATCAAATATTTAGGAATACACCTCGATAGGCATCTAAAATGGGATTATCACACACAGTATGTTATCAAAAAACTACAAAAAATTGATTTGAAAAACCTATATTTTACATTACTGGATTCGGAATTATAGTATGGGGGTAGCCTCACGTGTATACATAAATCAACTTGAAGTACTTCAAAAACGATTTCTAAAAATAATTATATCAAAGCCCTCAAGATACCCCTCTAATGATTTATACAATGCATCAGATATTATCGATATTCCGAGTTTATACAGCCAGGTCAATGTTACAACGCGGTAAACTGTAAATGCTGATATTATTCGTTTCCTGTTCCCTCTAATGCTAACTCTCTGTAGTTTTCACATGGGCTTGTACAAGGCGTATTGAAAAACGTTCAGTATATCAAGTATATTTTTTATTAAAAAAGCAAAGCGCTTTCGGCATCAAAATCAAAATTTATTTATATGGAATCCCCTGTAGATTGAATTCAAATTAATACGAAAAATCTCAAAACGGAGCGTGTTCAAACCTAAAAAATCAATTTAAATTACAATACTAAAAAATATTATTTGAAAGACACAAAGTTTAGATTTAAAAAAATAAGGCGTCTTTCTTTTTTTTTTTCTGCTTCGGCTAGCTTCCTTCTATCTCCCAAACTCTGGTTCTGCACTATTTTCTTCTTAG
The DNA here is from genome assembly GCA_927349885.1 of Psylliodes chrysocephalus. Classification (NCBI taxonomy): domain Eukaryota; kingdom Metazoa; phylum Arthropoda; class Insecta; order Coleoptera; family Chrysomelidae; genus Psylliodes; species Psylliodes chrysocephalus. Next base: position 21,750,786 of record OV651829.1, on the reverse strand, counting down.
AAACAGTCCTTCTGGTTACGCTTTGCTACTTCGCTGATGTCTCTGCTACCCTCCTACGGTTGTACGTAGTTTCAATCTTTAAATTAAACTGTTTACCTTTTGGTTTTAATTTCCTTATTTTATATCTTCAAAACTATTAATTATAGCAATACTTTCTACTTAAAATAACTTTTCTCTTCCGTAATTAATTAAGCTCAACTTTTAAATCCAGTTTTTTGACAATTTTTAAAAATCTCCCACTCTCCACATTATTAATATAAATAATCATAATTTATATAAAATATATTGCCATTCTGATTTTCTTTCATCCTCGAATGGAATAATATATTTGAATGGCCATTCTGCTTCCCTTTTACCCTCAAAAGGTAGGTACATTTTCTATAACATAGTGATACGGTGCATTATCCGCAACTACAATAGCATTTGTTGGTAAATTTAGTATTAACAGTTCTCTTAGCCACTTTTCATAATTTTTTAATTAATAAATTGTTAGGAATAAAGCCCATGTTACAACCAGCAAAAATAATAATTCTCTTTCCTTTCGAAATGGTGGAAAACAAACTTTTTGCATTATCACCTCAATGGGCCATGTTCACATGTGAGATATACTGTTTTATAAATTATATTGTAATAGTTAGTCGCTATACAAGTTATTCTAAATAGTCAGTTCGTTAAAAAATCCAAAAGTTTTTAAATTAAGCCTAATTGAAATTTAAAATTTGAAATTATACGTCATCGGGAATAAACCAATCATCTTGTGTCGAAGTTTTTTTTGTTATACAAAACCAAGCCAACGAACAAACCAACACACAGAATGTCGAAGTGAACGCACATCTAAGTGACATTAAAATTGACACCACCTAACATCAGTAACATCTAACCTTAGTTTTTTGTTTTGGTTTAATTTTATTATTAATATGAATCAGCTGGATTTATAAAAGTTGAATCAAGTGTTTTACCCATTGTAAACGAAAATATGATTACCGAGATGATTACTGCATTTTTTAACAATACTCAGTTTACAAAAGTCAGAAAGGTAAGACTTTGTTTTAATAGTAGGTAGTTACAGTTTATATGGAGCAAGTAAAACATATTTATCTCAGGTTTTATTTTTAGATCTGCCAAGCAAGAATATGGGGATAATTTCTTTTTCCATAAGAGAGAAGGAGACAAATTACACCTAAACATAAAGTACGGCAAAAACCTTCTGATGTGGTTGCGTTGTAATTAACAAAAATGAAATTTTTAGTGCACAATATGCTTAGGATATGCTGCATGTCAAGGTTTGTAATATTTATTATGCTTTTTTGTTTTTATATTACATATAATAAACAGTGTATAAGGCCCTTTATTCCTATAAATATTTTTTTTCTAATTTTGACATATAGACATTTTTTGTAATCGCAGCAAGTGTTAAAATAATCTAGAAACAGATTTTGTTAGTGAACCTAGTAATAATTATGATACCAAAGAATGCTGCAGAGCACCTATGAAATTTTGAGTTAAAAAATATGCCATATTTTTAGGCTATTTTTGTACCCTTTTCAAACATTTTATGCTCCTCGTTTTTTGCAAAACTGCTCTATAGCTTCGAACAAAGTCAGCAAAGCACCTCTATTTTATAAAGTTTTTTCTGTAAAAACAGCAACACCATATATGTATGCACTTGAAATATTATATTTTTAAAAATACATGGTGCTTGCTAACCTTCGAAAGAAGCCAGCAGAGCAATTCGGTTTTTTAAAGCTTTTTTCTAAAAACCACACCCCATTTTTAGAATATTTTTAGACTCTTGAAATATTGTAAAACTTTACTAAAAAAATTGCTATTTTTAAATAATACAGGGTGCTTTGTTGGAACAAAGTCAGCAGGACACTTCAGTTTTTAATTTTTTTTTTATATATATAAAAACAACTACTTATGACACATGTTTAGGCTGTTTTAAAATCCTAAAAATGTGGTAAGTACATTTGTTTTCAGAAAAAACTTTGAAGTCAGCAAGGAATTGCGAATTTTTTTTAAAATGCCAAATTTCGAATATTTTATAATATTGTAGGAGCCAAAAAACGTGGTGTGGTTTAAAAAAAAACTGGGGTGCTCTGCTGGATTCGTTTGAAGCTAACAAAGCATCCCGTAATTTTTTATTTTATAATACTCAATAGCCTAAAATGAGACATAGCTGTTTAAACAAAAAATTGTATTTTTAAAAATAGCAATTTTTTTCGAAAAGCTCTATAATATTTCAAAAATGTGAAAATGTGGTGAGATTGTTTTTTTTAAGTTTTGAAAATCCGAGGTTCTTTACTGGATTCGTTCAGAGCTAGTAAAGCTCTGCTCGTCTTGTTACATAAAATAAAGGCATTTTGTAGCTGGTTATATAGTTATTTTGTAACTGCATATCTAACCCTTTTATTTTTTTCAGTTGGTTGTAAATATGTGGCTTCATAGAAGAAGTGAGGAACCATCTGTAACATCTATTCAGTGTTATTGGAAAGGCTCTAATTTGATGTACACTTGGCTAGATTGTTAAAGAAACCTCTTCATCCACTACAGGAAAATAAATCAGTACTTTTATATTCTTAGGATTTGTATATATATTTTTTATTTGTAAATAAATTGTTTTTTACTTCAGTTTTCTCATTTTTTATTAAAAGATTAATAAATAAAATTTTCACAGATTTTTATATTTTTGTTTGTAAACAATAATTGAAGAGTTTTTATTAAAAATCACCAATGTTAATAATAATAATTTAAGTCAATATTATTCTTTCTCCTTTTTTAAAGCTACTATCAATAAAGGTATTACTTTAGCTTGACCTATGATCAATTTTTAAATTTTGTGATATATTTGTTTCAACAGAAAAAAAATTATAACCCTTTGACATTGGTTGTTTTTACTTAGATTTTCATAAAAAATAAACGGAACTGCAAACATGTTTTACTATCGTAATAACGAATAGCAACATTAAATTTTTTTTTCACATTTATCACTGTTGTCATTTTCATAAAGGATTGATAAGAATGCACACTTTCTGGTTTTTTGAAAAAGGTGGCAAGAATTGTGATATTTTTAAATTTATCACCAGTGATACCACATGTAGTTACCCGATTTATTGGAATATATAGACTTTGCTACCACATTCAACTGAACTTGGTTGTTTTTAATATGTATCACTGTGACATAGGCGTTTTTGTCAAAATGTTTCATTTTAAACTGCTGTAAATAGGTGCCTTTGTTTTGGTAGTTTTAGTCCCAAAAAAATCTATGCATATACAGGTACTCATTCCTCTTTGATTTGTTCGAAAAGTTAAAATTTTATAAAAAATTACATTGGCTGTTTAAAAACTCATTATAATCCCTGAAATGTGATAAGTAGGTAAATTAAATTAAAAAAACAAATAAAAAAAATTTATTAAATTAATATTTACTCTTACAAAATAGGTTCTTGTAAGTTAACAAGCAATTATGCAGATATTACTAAGTAAATGTACTTGCTTAAAATTCACACACGAATGTGGTTTTAACTTGTTAAATTAACTAACCCTTCTTATAACTCTTTCCACATGTATTCTTAGAGATGCTATTCTTTTACTTAATTGTACATATTCTGGAGAACTTTTTTCATTCTGTGATACACTAGGTGTGGCTTTACTAAAGTGCATCCCATGTTTTCAAGTAGCTAAATATTCTGAAACCCCTATCTGCCATTATATGGGATCCAGGAACCAGTTTGTTTAAATACCCACATTTTTCTATTATTTCTTTATCACGAGTTCTTCCACAAAATGATGAATAAATTCGGAATCTTCAAAACTTTCAGGAGATTCTGCATTTTCTTCCAGAAGGGTTTTTAGGTTATACACCTAAGAATTTATAGTAGCCTCATTTTAAATTTCCTGAAGGGGACAATTAGCAGAAATTGCTGCTACATCTTGATAATCCGGTGAATTTTTATTAAAAAGTTTACGAGAAACATCCCTAGTAGAAGGTTGATTTTCTTCTTTCCAAATTTCTAGGAACACTAATAAATATTTTTGAAGATGAATGTGAATCATTATCACATTCTGGAACAAAACACTTTTTCGTAGTCATAATATTGATAAAAAGTACAAAATTAAACACTCAAATTCCAAATAAATTCTTGATCGAGACACTATGATGACAGATGCCATACACAGTGCTGCCATTTTGCCATTTTCTGAATTATTAAGTGACTTTTAAAACAATGAAACTTTAAATATGGTAAAAGTTTAAACAGAAATAATACTTTCGAAAAACATTTGATATTATATATTTAAAAGATATTTGTTTAACGATGTTTTAGAAGTCTAAAAGTAAGAAGGAGTACACAAACGAACGTACATCACTTCTCGTAAACCTTCTAGCCGGCAACGTTGTGCGCTAGCTCCTATTGGTCTATTCCCGGTGACGTCATAAATTTTAAAAAAATTCATAACTCCGGCAAATGAATAGATAAAAAAAAAATAAAAAAAATGTAGTTTTATTTTTAACTCTACTATTCATAAAAAAAATTTCAAAATTTTTGAACATGCCCCATTATGTGATGATGTATGGCTACTATGTATGTAAGTTTCATCAATATATACAAGGGGCGGTTTTGAAAACGAAAATATCTGATTTTTTTAATATAATCCATTCCTTTTTTCCCTGATGTCATGCCGTTCTATTAGAATCTGTCTGTTGTTCCGCATTTTTCGCCACTTGAACTCAATTTTTTTAAAATAGTTCTTAATGATGTGTAGCTCCTTTTCCACTTAATATCTTTTTTAATTTTCCTCTAAAAGTTTTGACTGTTAGGCGTGTGGGGGTCATGTAGTTAACCTGGTATGTTTATATATCCATAATTTGTGGGTGTCATGCAGTTAACCTTGTATATACCGGGTGTTCAAATTAAAGTGTTACAGTTAAATACCGCCGAATATATGCATTTTAGAAAAAAAAGTTTCAGACAAAAGTTTTATAGTTTTTTTGGGAAAACATTTTGACCAAATTCATTTTTTTATAGCTGACCATAATATGGCCATATGTTTTTTAAATAGGAATCCCATTTTTTTTACATATTCTTAAAGTACATAAAAAAATAAGAAACTTTTGATGAAAATATTTTTTTTATTGGACTTTTACTTTTTGAGTAACAGCTACTTGAAAATTTTTCTGACAAATATATTTTTGTTGACAAGTTATATATTTTTATATCATCCATCTATTCTAAAACTAAAAATGACATGGTAACATAATAAAAACAGAGGCAGTACACTACAACGCGTATACCTTCTGTTTCGTGAAATCTATTAACTATATCTCTGATTGTTCCAATATTGTAGGATGGAATATCTGTTATACTTGATGTTCTTTTGCGCTTTTTTGAAATTTTAAACAATTGTTTAGGTATGGTCGACGTAGACTTTTCACCTTTTGATATCGGTCACCTTCTATAATTATTAGTTCATTTGTTTTTACCGAGTATCCTATAGCTTCAGCAGCTTGTTCTTTAATTTCAGTGAGAGTTTTGGGATCATCATTCACAATACATTGTCTATAAGTTTCAGTATCAGCGTTGCTTTTTATTTAAAACTATTTGTTGCAGAGATACTTTTTTTTTCATTAAATATTCAAATAGATGAAATATTATTTCCTAAATGTTTCGGCATTTTAACACAAGTAACTCAAAATAAAAACGCTAGAATCAAATAAAAAAAAAATGTAACTCAAAATCTGCACGCTACACAAACAAACACAAATTTAAGAAAATATTATCATCTACTGATCACCCCCGAAAACACGGCTATTGTTTGCATCTCTCTTTAACAGTTACAGTAGGTTGACAATTGAAATTCGAGATTAGCGCGCATCCCCTCTTCAGACAAATTAGGTTGCAATGTCTGTATCTGAAAATAAATAATTATAAACGATTTTATTGATACAGTTATATCATTTGTGCTATTAAATTGCCAATGGCTAATTATAACGCTTATTTAGTCAACTTATTCGTTTTCTGATCTATGGTGTTTAATATTACAAAAAAAAAACAGATAAATTAAGAGTCGCCTGATGGTAGGTATCCCCTTCTTTTTTAGTTAGAGATTGTGCAGGTGTTTTTACTATTCTTTAAAATATAGTTTTTAGTCTTGCATTTAAAGCCTTAAAATTTTCTTCACTGTAGAGAGAAGCTAAGATTTATCTGATCCATAAGAGTGGAAATAAAATGATATATGATCTTCTTAAAGCAGATTTCTTCCTTGTAACATGGATTTATCAAACAAAAATCAACAGTCACTAATCTTACAATATTCATACATTATTTATCAGATGATTTAGATAAACAAGACCAAGTAGACGTGATCTGTATTCGCTCCGTGCGCGACAGCAGCGCCAATTTGTTTTGGTATTAAAGGACTATTTCTGCCTATACTGACAAATACAATTTTTAATAGAATTCGTAAATAAAAAGTATATATGTTAGTTAAAATAAAAGTATATGGATTTGTAAAACAAGTAAAACATTAATTTATTATTATTATTATATATTTTTCCCGTTTAAATTAAAGAAAATTATGTATAATCATTAAAAATCAATAATAAAATATAGGCAGGCAACAGTATTTACTGGAAAATGTATGAGAAGTTGCCTAAGTCTAATAAGTTGTCATTGAAGAATTAGCATATTCAAGTCAAAATAAAAAAATACCATTTATTAGGGATTCCAACGACCTGTCCAAATGGCTACCAGTGGGTAATGACAGTTTAGATATGGCAACCCTGTTGTCATGTTGTCATTAATAGGGTCAATGATACATATATAGTTATATAGATTGCTCAAAGCTGGTCGTTTACGAGCGGCCATATTGCCTGGCAAATATTTATTAATTTGAATCGGTTTAGCAAAAATGTGTTTTAAAACCAATTTTTAGCCTTTAGATATTTAAAAAAAATAATTGCTTACATTTTTACTTCAAGGCATAAGCTTATGTTTATTTTGAAAAAATATGGATGATCAATCTATGTAACTATCTATTTCATTGACCTTGTCAAATCACCAGGCCTACAGGATTGCCATAATTTTGCCATATCATAACCCGTCATAACCCACGGGTAGCCATTCAGTTTGGAATGCCTAATTGCGTGAAGTTAAAATGTATAAAAAGGATCGTTATTTATATTTTCATTTTTGTTCTAAAGAAAACATAGAATGAATGATTAAAACTGGTTTCCGATCAGTAAGTCACAAAATTGCAATCCAGCCAAATATTATAATCAACGGCAGAAATCTTGAAATCTAGTCCTTGCTGAATGAACATTTAAGAATAAAGGGATATTAAAATGATAATTTATTGTTTATTTAAAACCTTTCAAGTTTCTGATGTCTACTATTTCCAGCATTACTGTTATTATCACAAAAATAAAGGTAATTTTTCTTCTTATTGTACACCTATCCATTTATTTCTTTGATTTAATTTCCACTTTGCTAGTGAAATTTGTTATATAAGTTTCACTGTTTTTTTTGCTAGTATTTGTACAATTTTCAACACAGCAACTCCGGTTGCTTATTGTATTGCTTTTGCCTACTTTTTTGAAAAAAAGTAAAATGTATACGTGTATTTGATATGCCAAAATTACAAAATATCGCCCTAAAATGCACGAATTATCCACTGCTAGTGCTAGTATAGCTTTTGCTTCCCTTTCCATGACTTCGCACGGAGCGATAGTTGATCATTCTGTTCTGTTAAATAGATTATCAAAATTTAACTCATACAGCTTCTTATTTTCAATTTAAGCAATAGAAATCAATTTGTCTTTTTACATTAGCTACAGTTATAGTAAATACCGTGCCTCGTCAGAAATTCCCCAAGGATCAAATCTGGAGATCCAATCTTTTAATTTGTGATAGATAATTTGTCTAAACTTCTAAAATGTGAAAAATTGAAATAAGCAGATGACTCAAAAATCTTGTCTTCAATAAAAAGTCTTTCCAATTATGATGATAACCTTTGACATTGTCAACAACTAGTGTTCAGATTATAAGCTTGACTTAAATGCTGAAAATATGAAATGGATAATAACTCTTTATATGGTACTGAATTAATAAAGGACCTTGGTGTATGGGTTGACTCTAAGTTAGTCAACATAAAAAAATTTCATAAACATTTCTAAAGCCAATAAATTTTATGAGTTTATTGTGCGAAACTGCAAATCTTTTAAATAAACTTCTTAAAAGTGCTTTATTTTATTATGTACTTTTGAGATTAGAATATGTATCCTTAGTTTATAAATCTATTTATAATTATCAGTAACACTTTATTTAAAAAAATAATGTTTATCCCGAACGAAGAATATCTAAAAAATTATTATGTAATACATTTCCAATTTAGAGCTTAGATGAATACTCTTTTTCATTGACACTTTATATAAATTACTATACAGTCAAATATGTTTCCTAAGGATACTTTTATAAACTAAATTTCACTCCAGTATTTTTACCCATATCATGTTTTTAAAAAAAAGTTTAAGACAGCTCTAACTTAGAAATGAATACACCCATGTCATATATTGAGCAGAACTTTAACAATCTATGCAATTAATACCACAACAACAATGACTCTCTTATCTTTTATTTTAGATTTATCAAATCTATCAAAACGATGATAATTCTCATAAAATAAAAAATATCTATGTGTTTGAAAGGTTGGCAGGAAAGTTAAGCTCTCAGCAGTTAGGTCTCAATAGATCTATTGTGCATCCTCTTAACCTATCAATTATTTTTAAATGGATGGTTCTTGCTTTTTTTATTGGAAAAATCTATTATATACAAACTCGAACAGTTTTTAAGGAACTATATCTAAAGAACTGATTCTAAATAATTGTTTTTAAAGGACTCTGTCTATAGAACTATGTCTAAAGAACTGTGTCTAAAGATCTGTGTAAATATAACATTTATTTTTGTTCAAAAACCGGTATAAAACTGTTTAAAATTGCCCAATTCACATGTTTTTATGCAAAACTTCTTTTAAACCGAAAAATTCTATATCGTTAATGAGAGCTATTATTGCCAAAAATGATAACAAAGGAATTGTGTCCTGCCTAAGAGGTCGCGGTGGTCATTTTCTCGATATTGTGTTTCACATATAATTGTATACAATTATGTTTCCCATTGCTATAAAGTTTTAATTTTTTTCTTATTTTGTTTTCATTTTATTTTATTAAAACATTGCAAATCTCTTATTGGAACACCCTTTATAAAATGAAGAGACTGGAATGCAGATTTTCGATAGGCGCAAATTAAAAATATGTATTTATATGTATGTATAAAACGTTCCTAAACAATTGCCGCAACAATTTTTTTGTTGCAATAGAGTATAAGGTAAGATATTGCTAATTAATATGTTTATACGCAGTTATCGGTCGGTTATTATCAAGAAATGAAGGAATTGCATAAGGCGCACAATTAAGTAATGATGTAGTGGTTCGGTATAGCGTAACGGACTCAAAGCACTACCAGTACTGCCCAAACTAATCGCTAATAAATTCTTCATTTCTGGCTGTTAATTAACACCCAATTACTGTTGTTTGGTAATTGGACGGAATATGCAATATTTTTTATTGAGGACACGGCGCATTGTAGGTACAGTGTTTTCGTTCGTTGTATTTACCTAACTGACTTGCGCCTTCTAATAATAAATTAAATTAAAACATGTTCCTTACCGCCACTGCTATATCTGGACTTCCAACATACAACAATCTTGCTGTTACTGACAACTTTAAAATAAAAGTAATATATAACTTCAAATACTTTGGGATCATTCTAAAAAGTTCTTAGGTGTGATACACCTATTTTACAACGGCCGCTGTATTGTTGAGAAATCCGAAGATAACCATCATCCAGCTTTAGATATCAGTTGTGAATTAATGGAAAAACTTGACAACAAAAACCTAGACTCTTCTTATACAAATTGTTATAATTTTGGTATAGAAAATTTTCCACTTATGTATAATATATCAAATAATGACTTTTTTAGAAAGCTTTTATAATGCCGATGATGCTTGTATATATTTTTTATAACAAGTTGTATAATGTGTTAGATCGCTACATACCCAATTATTCAGTGTATAATAAGAAACATATCCTCCTTGGTTTAATCCCAGGTATCATCAACAAAATACGAGAAAAATCAAAAGTTTGGTGTTAATATAAAAAAGACAATGATATCAGGGCTTTCGATGAATTCAAGGACATTAAAATTGCGATTAAAACAGCACAAGAAAATTATCTTTTAAAAGCAGAGAATGATATATCTATATATATTAACGCTAATAAGTTTTGGGTTTACAAAGTTGTAGTAAAGTTGCTAAAAACATGACCTATGAAAATTATACACTGGATAGTCCTGTTGTTATACTAAATAGTTTTGCTGATCTTTTTAGCAAGTCCTACGTTCATTCTAAAGTTTTTGATGTTGATAAGAATGAACTTCAATAAACTTGTTTAAATATTAACAGCTTTGACGAAAGCCAGGTACTTGATGCATTAAAATCTATAAAACCTTAGCGTACTACGGGACCTGACCCTAATCCTGCATTCATTTTAAAAGATTGCGCCCAAGTACTGGCTTATCCTCTGACAATCCTGATCAATATCTGCATCCGTTCAAGTACTATTCCGTTCATGAGCTCTAAAGTATGTCCGATTTTTAAAAATGGAAATCGAACTGGCGTTAAGAACTACCGACCTATTTCTATTATTTGCATTTTTTGTAAAGTATTAGAAATATTACTGGAACGCAGTATTTATTAACATATAAGTAGTGCATTATCCACTCAACAACATGGTGAAAGGTCGATCAACAGTCACGAATCTCTCAGTGACACATACTTTGATTACTATACGGGGCAAGAGAGAGGTCCGACACTCCCAACATAGGGCGCGGCCATTTTGAACCTCCGAGCAATTACTAATAGAGGGAGCGTGAAAACGAGTTTGTAGGCGATTGTTGTGTTAGCAACATCTGTGGAGGAAGTGAGGAAGCGGGCACAAGGGGGAAGGTAAACATCCTTCTTGTTCAGTGGCGTATCATTTATCTATAAAAACACACATTGTCCAAACGTTTTAATTGTAAAAAAAAACTAAAAAAATTTGCTAATTTAACTATTTTTAAAATGAATACCGTCTTATATGTGTTTAATGCAGGAAATGAAACAAAATCACTGTAAAGGTCTAATTTTTTCAATTGAAGAATAAAACCTTAAAATCAATTTTATTATAAATAAATACAGGAGCGACTAGTTTCGGCCTTACAGGAACATCTTCAGGCCTGTAATACAATAATATTTAATTATTATAATAGGTTGGTCAATTACGAATAACATTAAATAATATAAACCACAAAAATGGATCCATATTGTAGCGTTATATTATAGAATTAAAGCTGTGAAAATAAAAGAGCAGTGCAAACGTAACTAAAAATAAGAAAACTGAGTACGGAATCTACAAGAGAAGAGGTGAGAATGAGCAATTACGAATGTATTTAAATTGCTCGGGATAACAAATAAAGCTGATAATGTAGTGGTATAGTCTCCGTCAAAGAAGGTCTGTATAAGTTAAGGAGGACGGCGTTTTCTCTGTAAATCTGGAGAATTTAAGGATGGAGGGAAGACGAATCTTGCTGGCTCAGGTGTAGATGGCTAGAAAAAGGAGCATGTAGATGAAAGCTCCAGTAAATATCGTCACTTTCGTCTAATTTTTTATTCTCACTCACCGTTTCGGCTTTATTTTCGAAATTCATTTTTAAAAGGAAATAAAAGTAATCATTTATACAAGCATATAATAAAACAACATGAATTCATTATATTTAATAAGCTAATAAACGTTTGTTTCACTGAAAAAAACATATATGTGAATATAAAAAATATATAAATAGATAAGATTAATATCAAAATTAATTTGAAGATATAACAGATAATAAAATGAAATAAATTAATACAAGTACAAATAGAAAGTTAATAACATACCTTCTAAAAGTAACACATTTTCAGTAGATTAAAGTTTAAAGAGTTTATTCCTGAACATAACTAATCTAACGTTTTCCCCCTTTTTAATATTATGAGGGTTTTTGTAGTTGAAATGAAAATTATAATTTATTTTGGTCCTAATAAAAATTTAAACATAGGTTATCAAAGAGTAAATAAAATACATAATAGAACTTCATAATCTTAAATCGTTATCAAAAATTATTAATGGTAAAACTTCAAACAATAATTAGATTCTTAAACAAATTTCTAGTTTTTGTTTTGCAAAAGACTTTTTTGCCTTCTTCGGTTGCCTCTGTCACTTTTCTTTTAGTAGTTTCGAGGCGAATTTTCCTAGGGAAATCAGTAGAACCATCAATTGGTTAGTAAAACTTTGATATTTTGGGTCTGGTAAGTCTTGTTAAACTTTCTTCTTAGGAAGCTGTAACCTTATGGAGAATAAAAATTTAATGTTAGATCAGAAGCTCTTAATTGAGAATTATATTTGCAAAGGCCGTATTAATAATATTTTCAAAAATTCTTGGAATCGTTGTTAACAGAAACCTGCAAAAAAATATATCATTTTATTCCTAAAATATAAGATATCACACAATGCACATTCATATATCATTGTGCTAGAAAAATACTAGGTAGGTACTGAGACAATTTAAAAAAATTATTTCGAGAAACTCAACTTTTAATGTCATCATTGTACTTAACTTTTTTATTGTTAAATTATTAATAATGTCATTTTGTGTAGTTCGTTGTGATTTGTATAATATATATTATAAAAATCTATCGTCAATGTTAATGTGCCAAGTTTTTTTAATAATTATGTCCTTGTTATAGTAAAAACACATTTAAACACGTTTTTAAAGTTTTCTGGATTTCTGCTTTAAATTACCGTACAAATGAACTGACTAATTGTGTGTTTAAGTAAAGGTATATCTCTTTTTTGTTATAACAGTCTTTGTATATTGTTTTAACTTTTTAGATAATCAGAGAAAACAGTAAGACATCTTAATATAGCCTATTTCACCAACAAAAATGTAGAATAATTAATCTCACATCAAACGGAAAAAGTCATTTTAGGATGTCCTAAGAGGTTTTAACTTAAAAACTAAATAAAATGTACATTGCAACTGTGTTTAAATAAATGAATGTTTTTATACCTAACTATAGCACCAGACAAACATCTTTTTAGATCATAATGATCTGCATAACTCAAAATAGTCAAAATCCACATTATTTAAGTTATTCTAGTATTGTTTTAGCATAACGATGTAAACTCCAATAATAAATATTCACATTAATTTGGGACGTTTTTAAGGAAATTAAAAAAAAACATGAATAATGTGATATTCTTGTTTAGTTTTGTACTATATAATATAGTTCATTAGGTAGTGATTTAGAAGCAAATTATGTTCTATTTATAGAATAAAAAATCACTCATAATATCTAAATATTTATACCTATTTATATTTTGGACGGAAGACTATTTTATGTTTTTGGCTCTGAATAGTTTTCTTAAGAATTTTAAAATCTTCCTTAGCTCTTTTGGGATATTCTTAGAAGTTCATTTTGTTTAAACCTAAAACAAATTAAGTACAAAAAATGAAAATTTAAACAATACACAAAATTAGTCTTTTAGATTAGTTAAAAAAAAGTGTCAACAAAAAAATGGCTATGCCTTTTTCCTTAAACATTCTTTTTGAAAGAAACTTAAGTTTCTCTACTTACTTGCTGTTTTAGTATTTTAGTAGCAGATGCATATAGTGTAGAAGTAGTGACAGGATTGATTATTATACTTCTTTCGTCGAAATTGCATTTTTCTTTAATATTTTCCCCCCCTGAGGTCTATAATAAAAATGTTCATTAGCATAAAAAGGTATTCAGGTGGTCACTTGTTGAATTCTTAAATTTTGGAACCATGTATTTCTTTCTCATATCAAGAAAAGTAAACCTAAAAAAAATAACAATAAACTTTACAAAGATGTGATATTAAAATAATAATAAGTAATTAACCTCTCTGTTAAACCTTTACTATAATCATTATGATACAGATGAAGACGAACTTAGCTGGGATTTATTCCCTCTTAATTTTACTTTTTCGAAAATAAGAAAGTTCAATTGCAAATTAAAGGTGATTGCCTAATGCACCGCCTCTGGTAATTAAGTTGTATTTGTACTTACCTATGATATAATCTTGAAGAAGCATTTTCAACAGGTCTTTTACACATAAAGCATGTTTTCACCATATTATTACAGATAATAAATCTTCAATATACATTTAAAACCCTTACAAGACTATAAATAATTATATTTTTCGTAAAATACAAATCAATAATTGACATGTGTCAGAAAGTGTCAGAACGAGGTCACAACCTCACTGTCAAACTTGGCAACGCTGATTAAATAAGCCAATTACAGAAGAGGTATTTCCCCCCTCGGGGGGAGTAGATGTTGCTAACAAAATTTAGCGCGGGAAGGGGGGAAGACTCCCTCTAGTAGTAATTGCTCGGAGTTTTGAACCCTATGACACAGTTTATAGCTAGAGAATCAGATCGCTCACTCTGCGTCGGCACTTTTTATCTCAATGTTCCAGTTTATACACTGCGCAACTCAGATAATACAATATATGACAACCGCCTATAATAAAACAGCAGTCTTCTGCGCATCCTGAATTTGTATCCCTGGAGTGGATGTTATTTTGGAACTTTCAACTGGTCCGAGTGAGCTAACTGATTCTTTAGCAATAAACTGTGACTCCAAAAATAATATTCACTGACACTGACAGCAGCAAGCAAAATATCAGGTGCGTTTTAATCATCCGCATCTGCTTCCGGAATTGTCGGTTCAGTCGTTCTAACCTGTCAGATTAAAACAAGAAAACCGACAATTCCGAAGCAGAAGCGGATGATTAAAACGCACCTATTAAAAATAATAATAATTAAAAATAGGCACTATTTCGGGCCACTTTGAAAAATAGTCCATAGCAACCATCAAGTATTTTTTCCCCTTTCTGTTATGGGAAGTGGTCCGAGGATATCAATGGCGATTCGTTCGAAAGGCTCTCCGGAAAGGTACTGTGCCATTTTACCTCTATTTCTTGTTTTGGGCCTTTTTCTGTTCCCGAACTCGTGCAAGTGTCCTTTTAGTATCAAAGTGTCCTCCTGAATGAAGATCCTCCAGTACATTTCTGACCTGGGATTTCGGCAGAATCACTTGGCGGACTACATGTACTCCATCAGAGCTCTCCCACTTCCGGTGCAATAGGCCATCGTGAAGATACAGGGAATCCCACTGAGTCCAGTACCCTTTAATGGTTCCACTATATTTGGCTATCTCTTGCCATGTAGGTCTGACTCCATTTCTGAGCCATTCTCGGACAACCTTCAAGTCATTGTCTTTCTTTTGAGTCTTTCTTAGGCTTTCAAGGGTGATTTCGTCTTCGTTATCCTCTGGCTTGATAGTGGTCGCCTGTAGACTAACTTCTTCAACCAGCTCCTCTCGTTCTTCAAGCCTTTTACAGTAACGGCATTGTCGTTCTAAACAGGGTCGCCTGGAGAGAATATCTGCGTTGCTATGGAGACGTCCCCTTCGATGCACTATCTTAAAGTTATATTGTTGCAGTCTTTCTATCCATCTAGCAACTTGTCCCTCAGGTTTTTTAAAATTCATCAGCCACTGCAAGGCACTATGGTCACTTCTAATGATAAAACTTCTGTTAAAAAGGTAAGTATGGAAGTGTTCAAGGGCTTTGACAATAGCTAATAGTTCTTTCCTAGTGACGCAATAATTCTTGCCTGCTTTTCCCAAGGTCTTACTAAAGTAAGCGATTACTTTCTCTTCCCCCTCTTGTTCTTGGGATAGCACGGCGCCCACGCCATGTTGGGAAGCGTCGCAGTCTAAAATAAATTGACCTTTTTCTTGAGGGTATGCTAGGATGGATGCTGTGGTCAATCATTTTTTAAACTCTGTGAAGGCATTTTGACAATCCGGCGTCCAGTCAAATAGGCTACTATTTTCAGTTAGTCGATGAAGGGGTTTAGCAATTTGACCAAAGTCTTTGACGAATTTTTGGTAATATGAACACAGTCCAAGAAAACTTCTAATTTCTCTTTTGTCTTTTGGTTTCGGCCAATCTCTGTAATTTTCTCCGGGTCAGTTTTGATTCCTTCTGCGGAAACGATGTGACCCAGATAATAGGCTTCCGACTGGAATAGTGAATATTTATTGTGATTAAGCCTTAGATTGGCATTTCTTAATCTGTCAAATACTGCACTCAAATTTGGTAGATGTTCATCAAAAGTTTTTGACATGATCATTATGTCATCGAGATATACTATACTCTGTTTTTAAACTAAAAGGAGCGATTTGAATTTAAGTTGGCAATTCTGTAGCCTTCTGATTGGTCAGATTACAGTCAGTTTCACACATTACTTTTTAGCATGAACATCAGCTAATAATTGATATTGTTGACAGTTCTGACATTTTATAATTTGATATCTCATCAATTACAGTTTTTTACTTTATTTCGTAAATAATAGTTCTTCAGTAAGCAATTGTATTGAAAATCTACAATTATGGATCCTTCTACACTGAGTACTATTAAAGGTAGCAATTCCTGAAATGCCTTACAAGAAAGGGAAGACACCTTATTATTTTACATGCTGATTCTGAAGGTTTTGTAGAAAATGCATTATTGGTTTTTGAAGTTAAAAAGATGGGAGATTACCATTAAGAGATGAATTCCAAAGTATTTTAGAAAAAAATAATTTTATTACTGATTTTTTAAAACTAAAAATTGATGAATTTCTAACCAAAATGATTAAAATGTAACTAAATATTCAAGCAAATTTTATTTATTAGAATAGAATAAAACTATTTACAAAATTGTTATAACATTTAAAACACCATCTACTACTTTAGGGATAATCTTAATTTGGCACAATAAGTTAACAAAAAATATTTTAAAAATACTTAAAATTAATACATAGGTATGTATGAATAGTTCACTTTAAAAAATATATGTTGACATGTAGTGTTATGAAAATGTTGGTTCCAGTTTTCAAAACAAATTCTGACTCATAGGCCTGTAAACTTTTGAAGGCCTTTATTTGCCCTCTAGCGCATTAAACACTAAATAAGCCATAATATCCACATTACTCGTAGAAGAGATATCAGTTACTGTGTGATCCACTTGTTATTCACTGATTAACTTTTACTTTTTATACCTATAACAAATATATCCTTAAAAATGTAAACAGATCTTTATATTTTATACTAACCTGGCTACATCTGGATATTCCATTAACAATTTTCTTAAATATTTAATATCCATTTTAAAAAGATCATAGTTATTCTCAAAAAGTCGATTTCAAAAGCAAGAAAAAATTATTTCTGACATCAGTCAACAACCATATTGACTTTAATTTGACAGTGACATTTCGTCTTAGACACACATTTCAGATCACAATAATGTGAAATTTGCGACCGTTGTCTGGGACCAATTAAAAAATTACTTCTATGACATTTATTCGCTTCTTAACCTCTCATTGGCCGTTCACCGACTAAGGCCGATAAAGATAATTATTTCATAAATTTTGAACACGACTATTTCGAAACTCGCTCTTAGTAACAAATCTAGTTACTTTTCCCTGTGTAAATGCGTCTTCTCAATTCGCTCCTCCTAGTTTAAAAACAGAGTATAGACAAGTTTTCCAGGTTAATCCTTTCAAAACCATTTCCATTAGATGTTCAAAGGTAGCTGGGGCATTACAGAGACCAAACGGGAGAACCTGGAATCTGTATAGTCCGCTGCCAGTTGAAAAAACAGTTTTGTCTCGATCGTCAGGATGTACGTCTACTTGCCAGTATCCGCTTTTCAAATCTAGCGTGGAAAACCATTTTGCACCTGACAGAGTGTTTAGTGTGTCATCTATTCGTGTTGTCTTTCTGTGTTATCTGATTTAATCTTCTATAGTCTACACAGAAACGAGTAGATTTGTCTTACTTAGTTACTAAGACCACAGGTGAGCACCAGGGACCAGAAGCTTCTTCAATGATATTTGCAGCCATCATGTCCTGTATCATATTTGCTACTTCTTTTTGTTTAGCAAATGGAAGTCTTCTAGGTGCTTGTCGTATTGGCCTTACATCGCCTGTATAAATTCTATGCTGAACAAGACTGGTACGCCCAGTAGATTTTCCTGTCTCGAAAATGTCACAGTTGATATTAGGCATTCCAACGACCTGTCCAAATGGCTACCAGTGGGTACTGACAGTTTAGATATGGCAACCCTGTTGTCATGTTGTCATTAACAGGGTCAATAACATATATGTTATATACATTGCTCAAAGCTGGTCGTTTGCGAGCAGCCATATTGCCTGGCAAATATTTATTAATTTGAATCAGTTTAGCAAAAATGTGTTTTAAAACCAATTTTCAGACTTTAGATATTTAAAAAATAATAATTGCTTATATTTTTACTTCAAGGCATAAGCTTATGTTTATTTTAAAAAATAGGGATGATCAATCTATGTAACTATCTATTTCACTTACCTTGTCAAATCACCAGGCCTACAGAGTTGCCATAACTTTGCCACATCATAACCTGTCAAAACCCACTGGTAGTCATTCAGTTTGGAATGCCTAATTGATTTCTTTGACTTTTCTAAGTTTTTCAGCTGTCAGGTGGTCATAATTTTTAACTAGCTGTTTTACGAAGCTGGCGTCAACTGAGTTACTGGTGGTGGCTTTCCCCGTGGAACGTTCTTCGCACTTGATTATGTTTTCCACCGATGTACAGAGCCCTATTGCTTGTCCTTTCTTCAGTTTGAATGGTCTCTTCGTTAGATTGGCAACCCTTACTGGAATTAGTTGATCAACGTTAACGAGACATCTAGCTACCAGAATTCCGTCACTCACAGATTCTTCACTTTCTACAATGCCCACATGCAAACCGTGTGATTTCTCGCTAAGTCTCGCCGAGAAGACAGCTTCAGAATTTTGGGGTACTTCTATGTCTTCTTTTACTAGGACCTTTATCGGTTAAGTCTTTTCTTCCGAATTTAGGACAATTTTCGTTTCCAATTACCAAGATCTTGTTTTGAAGGTCGATGATAAACTTATTTTGCATAATGTCCATACCCAGGACACACTGATCTTTAATATCGGCCAGCAGAAATAAATGTTCTATCAGGGTATTACCAATCTGTACGGTTTCTGATATCTCGCCTAGAACAGGAGTAGTGTGCCCTGTAGCTGTTTCCAGAACTAAGCTTCTTCGAGTTGGTCGTGGTTTTCGATGCAGGATCCCTGTTCGAATGAAAGACTTAGTTGCACCAGTATCAAGGACGAAGGTGCCTTCTTGGTTATCGATATACCCCTTGACCAATAGATTTTGTTCGTTTTTATTTAAGGTGTAAGTGCGAATTTTGGGGCCCTCTGCTACAGCCGACACCTGCCCTGACCTTTATTCGTTCTCCTGACTATTGTTAGAAAGCCGGCTAGGTGTGGGTGACCGGCTTTTCCGGGAGGCATATCTGCTATAATTATTCCTTGTTGGACTTCGTGACGGGCTTCGGGAGGTTGATTTAGGTGAATTTCTAGCATCATTCACCGATTCTCGATTCATTGAACTAGCCCTGCTTCGACAGGTTCTTTGAAGA
Source organism: Psylliodes chrysocephalus (assembly GCA_927349885.1). Taxonomy (NCBI): domain Eukaryota; kingdom Metazoa; phylum Arthropoda; class Insecta; order Coleoptera; family Chrysomelidae; genus Psylliodes; species Psylliodes chrysocephalus. Next base: position 21,731,090 of record OV651829.1, on the reverse strand, counting down.
TGTCCGATTCTTCCGCAATTAAAGCATCTTCTGCTCCCATTTTGGCTATTTCGCGGGCTATTTTGCAGGATATTTAAAATTTGTGATAGGGTAGTTTGAAGGGCAGTATTAGGAGTGGCCTCTTCACTTTCTTGGAATCTAATTTCTCTCACTTTTGCACGAGAAGATCTAGATATAGTTTTTGCTGCTTCGTATTCCTCGCCTGCAATTAGCGTCTCACTCAACGTCTTGTGGTGTTGTAGCCGAAGAGCCTGCTGCATTTCCATGTCCTGTAGTCCATCAATGAATGCTTGTATGCCGATTTGTTCTAAGAAATCTTTAGGTGCCTGGGGATAGGCCAGATGCAGCAATCTTTTAATATCGGCTTCGAATTCTTGTAGACTCTCACTGTGTTTCTGACTACGAACTTTTAGCTGGCTTTGGAAAACCTGTTTCAAATGCTGCTGGCCATATCTTGTCTCCAAAGCTTGGACGAGATATGAGTAACTGGGTTCTCCTTGTGGAAGTAACTACAAAATAGTTGCTGCCTGACCTCGTAATGACACTATTAATGAAGCCGCCATCTCTTTCTCAGTCCAGTCATTGGCTCTAGCTGCAGCTTCAAATTGGAGTCGATATGTTTCCCATGTTGTCTGACCGTCGAACGTGGGTGGCTTAAGGGTCTTGCTAGTATAGTTTTGTGAAACTGGGATTCGAATGTGGCTTGGTTCGGTTATGGATAAAGACGAGGTAGTGTTTTCAGCTTTAAAGTTGCTTACGGGAGCTTGGCTACGAATTCTTCTTTCTAACTCAACTATTTCGGTTCTAATTTGCCTTTCAAAGTCTGCTATAGCCTTTTCTTCTTGATGCTCTAAGTTAGCTTTAAGATTCTGTTGTTGTTGCTCTAAAGTTTTTAGATTATTTTATTGTTGTTCCAAATTAGCTTTTAAATTCTCTTGTTGATCTTCTAAATTAGTTTGTAAATTTTCCAAATTAGTTTTTAAGTTCTCTTGTTGTTGGGCTAAGATATCTACTCGACTGTTAAGCTGACCTACCTCTTGCTTGAAATTTTCCTGAATTTGTATCAAACCATTTATAATTTCCACCTCTGCTTTCCTTCGCCTTTCCTCCTTCTCTTTTTCCTCTTCCTTCCTACACCTTTCCTTTTCCTCCTCTTCTTCCTTCCTACGCCTTTCCTTTTCCTCTTCTCGTCTCACTCTCTCCTCATCTTCTTCCTTCCTACGCCGTTCCTTTTCCTCGTCCATCTTCAAAAATCATGCTGGTGGGCCTGAAGTGTCCATTTCTGCTTCGTGCTCAGTAGATCTAGTATTTACCATGAACATTTATTTTATATCCCACCGCTGTCACCAATGTTACGCTGCCTTTTGATATCACAATTTATTTCAACTGAACTTTACAATAACTATAATTCAACTTTGACAATGACTTTACAACTGATAACATTCACGTATAACGTCTATCATAAAACTGAAACTCTGACGTCAGGTCGTCGCCTTATATAGCTTGCCTTCCCTTCTGCAAACTTCTCGAACAAGGAATGTCATTTAGAGACTTTTCGGGAATATTCTATCTTCTTCATTGACTCGTACCTTTACTTATGATGGCCGCAGCACGCTACAGGGTGCTGCGTATCAATTAGTTCAGCTTAATTGGTTCAAGTGTGTTAAGTATCTTGCCATATCGAGTGTCCCTCAAGGATCGAATATTGACCCGCTCTTGTTTAATATTTTCATAAATGATATTGGTAGTGTACTTAATGTTAATTATCTACTGTATGCTGATAACCTAAAAATTTATGCTTCTATAAATAGTATTGCTGACTGTGAGCGACTTTCTGAAAATCTAAAACAAGTTAATGAATGGTGTCATAGAAATAATTTAAAATTGAACCTAGCCAAGTGCAATATCATGTCGTGCTCCTTAAAATCAGATTCAACTTTTTACCAGTATATGGTTGATGAAACTCTCTTAAACAGACCAAGAAACTTTGCAGATTTAGGAGTCCTATTTGATTCAGCACTTTCTTTTACTGACCATGTCGATAGTATTGCATCCTCATCTAATCGTACATATGGATTCATAATCAGAAACAGTCGTAATTTTAAGTAAGTAAATCCATAAAATGTCTGTATTATGCTTTGGTCAGATCCAAACTTGAATACGTGTCACTTATATAGAGTCCACTGTATCAAGTACACATTGGTCGATTGGTAAGGGTGTTTTCTGAAGTAATAAATGCAAATATATATTCTTTATAATATTTAACCAATCCTTATAGTAGTTTAATAACATTATAGAATTGACAATTGCAAAAATAAAACAAAATTGGTAACAAATATCTTTTTAAGCTTTTATAATATGTTATTTAGTCATACATAACTCTTCTTAAATTTAATCTTTGACAACTGAAACTATGTTTAATTCTAACTACGGTATTCTTTAGTATAAATCAGTCCTCAAATACAGTCTTATCAATAAAGTTTAATATAAATTTAAATCACAAATCAGGTCAATTTAACAGTCACACATTAGACTTTAAGAATTATAATAATAAAATAAACAAAACAGGTAACACAACCGTATACATTTCAAACTAACTAAAATTGCACGTTTCTGCATTAAAAAACACGTTTAAAATATTAATTACTCAACATTTTTCAAATATATCTACATTATTGTTAAAGTAGTAATACTCGTGGTTTTTTCAATTTTCCGTGTTGGTGTGGGGACAATGTTTATAATTTGTTCAAATGTAATATAAGACACATCTGTTGCATCCAACTTAAATATCTTCGCAGTGTTGCGCACCGATTTCATGAATGTAACTTTGAGTTCTCCGTCATCTTCAACACAAGTCTGACAGATGGCAAGGTATCTATAAAACATATTCCTCTTTTGGGTAGGGACTTTAATCAATAAAAATGTTCCAGGACAAATTAAATTGGGGTAAATGTTTTCTTTGCTATTTGTATTATACGACGATCCGGCTGCTTTATCCTTCACGTTGAGGTTTAGAGCTTTCTGACGATCAGATACTGATTTTAAATTTTCATCATCAGATGACGAAGAGTGGTAAATGCTTTTAAAAATGCTTTGTCTTTTATTTGTGTTTGTTAGATCTTGAAAATTTATGTTAGTTAGTCCTTGTTGACACGGTTCTATTTCTAAAGGCATATCGACATCAGCAGGTTCAGTAAAATCGCTGAATTCGTTTCTGGAAAGTGATTGCAATTTTAACAATTTTTGCAAACTTTTATACTGGAATAATTCTATAATGACTTCAGGGCCTTTTTCCCAAACAATATTCGTGATTTTCATTGTACCTGGAACTGCATCAATTGATTTAGGGATCATTTTCTTCATGCCTTTAACTTCATCTACAGAAACTTCTTGCACGTGTATCTTAGACTCTTTAAACAGATCAACAAATTCTGAGGCTGTCTTGATATCTTGCCCCATCAACACATGGCTATCGGCAGTTCTTTTTAGGACTCCACCTACACCATCCATCGGGCCCTTTCCATGTCCAAATGTCCACGTAGCTTTTACGATTTGTTGGAATTCGTCAATTAAAGTTCTGAGCCATAAATGTATATTTGTACGATTAAGATATTGCGACGTTGGTCCATCAAAATAAATATACAAGGTGTCAATTTTCTTATTTTCCAAGATTTTCCTTAAAATTGGTTTCATATGTGCCCATACTGCATGGGCCTGATGGTCTAAATTTTCACTGACTGTAGCAAACGAAGTGGTTTGCAACTGATGGTCTTCATTTCGTGAGTAATAAACTCCTGTATGAATAGTTAATTGATTTTTGACGAAGTGCGATGACTGTATTTCTGTTGCGTATTTTGTCGTATAGTTTTCCGAAAAGTCAATTTGAATCATGGTCTCATTATCAGTAATTTTTTCTTTCAGCTCCTTTTTTTGTTTGTTATAGTTGTAAATGCCATAAAGATGTTGTTTCATCGTTGGAATTTCTTCAGCTAAAGTTTTTCTTAACTCTTTGACTGTGGTTGTAATTGGTATTTTACTTGTAACTTTAAATGTCTTTTTTTCTCCCTTAATAATACTTTCTTTGTTTATAGATTGTCATTGAAAATATGTTACGGAATCTTCATTTTCTCCTTCTACCAATGTCAGGTCTTTGCAAGTATGGCACGATCCACTCATACACTCATAGGAAGTCAGGTCGCAAACATATTCTTTAATGAATGTTTCGGTATCACGACAACCTGTTAGTTGTAAGCTATTCAATTTCCTTAGTTTTAGTTCGAAGTTCTCATGTTTGACACACAGACAAGTTTCGCGGTCTCTTAGTTTTGGTGCCACGATCCAAAATGGCTTTGCTCTTAGTAAAGTTGTGTATAGTAATTTGATTCCAGTTTCTTGAACGAACTTTGGATGTAATGCTTTAACTGTTGATAAAAGTACGCGTTTTTGTTTCTTAACACCATCTTTTTTTACGAAGTCCCTTTTACCTGGACACATCCTACTAACATCGTCTTTTTGGAAAAAATCCTTGATCGTTTGGCGTACATCCGGCTTCAAAACTAATTCGCGAACTTTTTTGTCTGATTTAAGAATGGTTTTGTTATTTTTTTCTTTAGGCATAAATGTCTTGGCCATATGCAACAATTTATATTTCCTAATGTCCGTGCCACTGACACATTTTTGGAAAACTTCTCTCTCTTTCGAGTTTTTCGGCAAAGATGTTGCGTTCGTCTTCAGTTGAGTTGATAATACCTCCCCAAATAAAAGGTGTTTGCGTACTTGAGGAGGCACAGGCACAGGTATATCTTTGATTAAGTCATTCACTTTGCTATTAGGAGACATATTGTCGTCTACTATATTCTTCTTCGCCTGTAATTGTTCCTTTCTATTTAGTTTTTTCCTCAGTGCATCATTTTTGCGTTTCAGTTCCGTAATTATACCTTTTTGTTTTAATATTTTTCGATATGCTTTTGTTCGATCTTTTTTTACTTTTTTTCTTCCACGTTGTTTTCGCGTTAAATCGCGAGAGGGCGGTAATGGTAATAATGGTATGTCTAACTCATTATCTGAAGGTGGAGGCGTATTACTGACTGCATTTGCTAACATCTTTTTCTTGGTTCTATACTTTTTTGATGCTTCTTTCCATTGTTTTCTTAGCGCTCGTTTTTCACTTTCAGTCAAATCCGATATTTTATTTACTTTGTTTTCGGCTTTCTTTTTCTGGTAGTACTCCCTGTCTTTAGCTCGTTTAATTTCTTTTTGTTCCTCTGTCATATTATCTAAAAATTTTCTTTTTCTTGCATTAGCTTTTTCTCTGTGGCGTAAATAAGCCAAACTATCCTTTTTAAGTGCTTTTTTAGATTTTTTTTTTGGTCTTCCCATTTTCATTTGTTTCCATGTTTGCTGCAAGTAAAAATGAAACTGTAATTCCCACAAAATACTAATTTTATATTTATTTAGCATTAATAACGTCATACCGGGAACGTCAAAGTCATTCCGGAAACGCCCGTCATATTCGGGAACGTTACCATAATGACTGTTCCCGGAATGACGTTTTCAAACATTCGCGCGCTTTATTCCGGCGCCCGCCATCTTAGATGCCATATTTAGAGGTTAGCGTCGATGTAACAAGAATATTTTTAAAAATTAGATATGAAATAACTGGCATTTTGATTTAACAATCAGTTACACGCGTTCCCGTAATGATATATAATAAAGGTACGATTAATATAAGCTGATTGGAAATGTACTTACCATTGAAATTAATATATATTTGCCAACAAAACAAATGACGCCTGACTCGCAAAACACTTGTTCACTACTGCAGCACACTAGCGCCAAAAGTTACGTTCAGAAATCAAACTTTCGCCTTTTTATTGCTTCGTTCACAAATATGACGTATAGTTTGTTGGACATGTTTTTGACGAATCCTGCATTTAAAATATATTTATTTTGTCTAATTTAGATTAAAAAGCTTATTTTTTAGGAACCAATATATTCATAATGATTATTGAAAATGTTTAAAGTTGGATTTTACTACATTTTTGAGTAAGATGAAGCTACAAGTTGTGATTTTGGACGCGTTCCCGAAATGACTTTTTGACCTTGTTTTTTGTTAAATTATTGACAATTAGTTATTTTTGAAGTATATTTTTTAAAGTATAGGTATATCCGACTAATTACAATAGTTTCAAATGTTTATTTACTAAAATTCATACAGATTTATTTTTTTATGAGCTGCCAAAGCAAATTCACCACCTTCGTGGTTTTGGGCCATACATATTATGCGGTAGGTACGTGCCTACCTGTCCGCCAAAATTTTTATTAATTATTTCCAAATCGATAAATAGAAAGGAGAGGGGATATTGTATGGCTCCCGGGACTTGACTTCATTAGAATATTTTCCAAACGGAACCTTTAAATTACACAGTTTAGAAAAATAAGGAATACAGATCTGTATACTTATATTCAGGAGCATGATAAATGTTTCAATCATGTCGGTTATAGACATTTGGAACATTATTAGTGTTTGAGTAGGTACCTACTTTATTTGTATTTGTATTTTCTCTAAAATTTTCGATTTTAAGTTTATACAAAAGTTTTAAAGTTATATAATTATCGTTTACATGCAATATCTAGCTTATCTGAAAAGATTAAAAACTCATAAAATGTTACCCTGTACATTGAATTCTTGTACATATCATTATAATATTAAGTTTCCTATCAACAACAATAAAACTAACTTTTACTTACATGAAATTTAAATAAAATCTAACTTTGCCATTATAATTTATTTTGAACATATATTATTCGTTGTTAATGTAACGAAGTCTTGTTGCACACTTAGTGCAAGAAAGTTAATTAGTACCTACGTATCAAAAGACATGCTAAATAAACAATAAGAGTTTGTTAAATATTAACCACATTGGATCAATTCGTAATGCTGTTTTTTCATTGTTTAAAAAAAAATAAAGGAAAGCAATTCTTCTAACTAATAATAATAAAAGAACCCAAAAATCAAAAACAGCAGTTACATATGGTCCGTCTGACCTAGATAAATCCAAGCGGAACCATGGTCTAAGGTCTATTATCCGCAACCCTTCATCAAAATATTATCCACGCCCTTCTATTTACCGCTAAGTATACCGTTCGATTTCTTATAAAAACCAATTTCTTAAAATCGTTTTATTGTTTTCAATACTGAGAAGGGTTAAGTACAGTGGCGATGCATCGGAACTCGTTCAAAGGATCGCATTTTGTTATTATTAATTTTAGGCTTGAGATGTATTACGTAAAAAAAACTTACTGTTAGAAAATCGATAGAAAATTGTTTCTGCATCTGCTGTGGAAGGAAGGTTTCTTTACGAAGTTTGAACTGTTAGCGTTACTGTTAGCTTACAAACTATTTTGGACAAGAGACCCCTTTTCCAAAATAAACTGATACCTTAGACCTTCATACCCAAATAACTTTATTAATCCTATTTATAAGCTAAAAACGTTTATCTATATTTTATCATAATACCAGAGGATTAAAAAGAAAACTAATCTGATATTCCAGTATTGACTGGACATTTTTAGAAGCCTTTAATAATGCAGAAGACGCTTGTACATACTTTTATGGAAAATTATATAATATTCTTGATAAATGTTGTCCTAAATATTTCTGCCAACATCAAAACAAATATCCAGTTAGTTTAATAGAGAAATAATCAATCGGTTACGCGTCAAAACTAATATGTGGAGAAAAAAAAAATACAAACGAGAAAATGATTTAGAAGCCTTCGAAGACTTCAAACCATAAGAGCTGCTTTAAAATTAGAAATAGACATTTAATACCCAGCATATATTAAAAAGAGTGCACAAGAAATATCTAGTAATCCAAGTAAATTTTGGGCATTTATAGATAGTAAGAAATCACAATCCCAAATTCCCTCAAATAATGTCTTATGACAACAATTCACTAAAAACTCCATTAGATATTCTCAATGGATGTGTTGCCTTCTTCAAACAGTCATATATTACCACTAGCCCGTTTATTGCTAATTCAAATTCACGACTCAATGTTCCGTTCCTTAATGTCAATAGTTTTACCGAAAAAGAGGTATAAAGCTCAAGTCTATTAAACCTAAAAAGACAACTGGTCCAGACTATATTCCAGCTTTTCTTTTAAAGGATTGTGCCTTTCAACTTGCTCTTCCATTAGCCACCCTTATAAATATATGTCTCAGGACATCAACAGTTCCAGATATTTGGAAGACCTTAAAAAGATGTGCAATTTTCAAAATGGGGGATAAAAAAGTTATAACCAATTACAGACCAATATCCATAATATGCGATTTCTCCAAAATATTATGACTATTAAAATTAATAAATATTTTTGATTTTGTAAGCGTTTTTTTAAATTAAACGAATAAATTTAAAATGTCAATATAACACCTCATTTTACAAAAGAGGCATCATTAAAAAGATAATTGAAAAACCTTCCCAAGTAACATTTTTAAGAGAATAAAGTTTTATTTATGTTTTATTAGTGTTTTGTAAAAGCATAAAAATTAATAATTATTTTATTACAGTTATTTTTTTTTGCTAATAGGACTGCAGGATAAATTGATCTTATTACTTGGTTTTATAGATTCCTTTAAATCTGTTTAAGAAAACTAGTTTATCCTAAAGTAAAATATGCTTTATCGCTGTCCTCTAAGGGTTAATTAATAATTTTAGAACTATTTAGTTTGAAGATACTCCTAAGGTGTGTTTGGTGTTAAAGAGGCACACTTTTTAGCAGTTATCTTAAGTAGGTTTTAAATCTTATTTTTAAAAACTGTTTTAGGATTATACTTTAAATTAAATTGATCCCAGAACCTTTTAGGTACATTTTCGACAATTTTACAGCATAACTATTATAATTTATTTAATCTAGTAAACGATAGGACTCTTTTAAAACTACACAGTTTTAATAAGAACTAAAGTTTGTTTTAGAGCATAACCTGCTTTTCAACCCAATCACATTATATTGACATTTAAAGATAAATTGTTCAAAATAAAGAAAAGTTGTAATTTCCATAGAAAATGAAAATGTATATGTTTCTCCTTCTCCTCAGTGTTTAATAAGTTTATTGTGTTCCATTGTTTAACAAATATCAAAATATTCCTAGGCTCCTAATATTCTGGAAATGATCAATGAAAGAGAAAAATGGTTAATATATTATTACTAATTTTTATATTGTGAATGACTTGTTCGTAGAGTAAATAAGAAGCTCAAGAGTGAGGTTAGGTTATACCTATTTGATTGAACTTATGAATATTTTATTGAGGTTTTCGTTTTTATTATTGTTTTATGAAACGCTTTAAAAAGTGTAGCAGGAGCTTTTTAAAACTGGAAAGTCCTAAAAAGTATTTATTTTTACTTTATTAGTTTTATAAGCTAATGTCCGTTTTTAGGTACAGGTAGAACACAATGAGGAAATACGCCATTTTAAATATGGCAGTGGCTGTTTAACCACATATCATGTAAAATAGTACTTGTCTACCAGGCCTGTACCTAAAGAATATTCAAATAAATTAGGGTCAAAGTTCAAATAATTCTAAAATTTTTCAATGTTAGTAATGACGTATTTTGTGTACCAAAGACAGTGATAGTGTGTCAATGATAACAGTGTGCCAATGACAACAGTGTGCCAATGACAGTAGATTTATTTTTTATGATTGCATTTACTGCGTTTAATCACATAATGTCAAATTTGTTAAACATATCTACAGCTAATTCCTTTTAGGGCATATAAATGTAATTTATATTGGAATATACTATGATATAATGTTATACAACTCTTGCCTCGCCTAAAGTAATTTATGATTAAACACAAAGTTTGTTCCTGATAGTCCAGTAGGTATATACGATATTTACAAAGTTATTTTCTATTAAATAACTTTTAGTAAATAGAGTAGAATCCGTATAATAATCCTTTTTTTACGTATATTTTATATATTGTAAGTTCCATCATTTATTACGACCCATCTTGCCCACTTTTAACAGTACTTTGGTGTGTGTTTGAAAATTGAAGAAATAACAAATGTAACTAAACAAATTAAACATACACTAATTAATTTCTAATCTGGCAGTCTTCCCAACATATTTGCAAAATCATTTTATTAGAGAATATGATAAAAGAGAATAAAGCTAAAACAGTTTAAAATTTAATTCTCTTAAAACTGATTAGTTTTGTAAAGTTTTTATGCTTATCCCACTTATTATCATAATCTTAATATATTCTTACGGACTTTGTCTTGGGCCTAATTAGTTTTAAGATATTGATTTAAAAATACTCCTAAGAACCGTTATAGGATTCTCCCTTTTACTCTTAAAGTAGATTTATAGCAGCCCTAAGGATATCTCGCGGTTTTAAAATTTTTATCAGTGTTTAAAAAAAGGGTTTTATGGTTTCCTTGTATACTTTGATAAATCTAAAAATGTTACTTGGGTTTCAAACCAGGTGTCACTCAACTTCACTTTCGATTTAAGATTTTAAGGGTATGCAGCACCTTGTTCAAGGGGTTAAAGATATGAGTTTGGAAATAAGTCTAAAATGTTTCCCCCTAGGCAAATAAATACATGTGTTTAAGTGATTTTTTAATGACAATAAGAATCCTAAACTTGAACAGTTTTGTTTCCATTGGCCAACCCTGTATATATTTTTAGAAGTAATGTAAATTCACAGAATTTTTGTAAAATTACAAGTGTAAAATAGGTTCGCAAATACTCTATATTTACAAAAAATTTGTAAATTCATTTATGTATTTTTATTTTGACAAGATTAATGTAAACATCTTTTTATTTTCTATTAATTACAGCAATTATGTAATTTTACAGAATTGTTGTTAGAATACAAATGTCAAACTTGTAGATGTTGTAAATTTTTAAATTATTTTTAAGTCCACTTATAGCTTTGTATTTTAACGAGGTTATTGTAAAAACACTCTTATCATTTATGATTACATAGTAATATGACTATTATTATCTAATTTTGCCTAATTCCTGTAAAATTACAAGGCTAAAACGTAGGTACCGAAATATTACAAATCTACAAGAGATTTGTGAATTAATTTTTAAATCTGCAAAAATATTAAAAATCCTGTGTTTTCACTTTTTATTTTTTCATTAAGACTGTAAAAATGCGAGTAAGTTAGGTATATATATCAAATAAATTCGTATCTTTACAATTAAAACTTAGTGTTTTCCTTCTAAAAAGTATTTTTAGGAAAAAAGTTTGTATTTTATGAAGGTAAAACCCTTTTTACAGTAAAAGTCACTGTAGGTTATAATTACAATTATTAATGTTGTAAAAATTACAGCCTATTATCAAAGTTTTTTCAGATTGTAGGCACCAAATTTTTTTCCGTGTACGATTTAATAATAAATTATATTTGTTTAAACTATCGGTATATTTTTTGCCCAAACGTCGCCACTGCTTCAATTTATTCACTTGACATATGTCAAATGGGCTGAAGGACTATAAAACTATTAGATAATACTTCGGATAATACATAATAAAGTAGGTATGGAGGCATGGCACAATCTGGTTTGTGCCGTGAGAGAAAAGGGATTTTTAATTTAGCAGTAAGAGGGTATATTTAATTTTTGAATACAGTAACAGGTACCTATTTACTCAAAATAGGGTGTATATATTATTACTATAAAGTAGTTTCTAATAATTAAAATATATTTCAGTTTTTTTTACTTACCAATTTTTGATTTTAATCGCGTGTATCTACCTATTTTAATATAGTGAAATCTCAAATTTGCATGGCACTGAACTTTTGTCGAACTCTGTAAATTTCGCAAGTAAATTCTAATTTATTAAATAAATGTTGTAATACGAACCTTTACCTACGGTAAAAGCTACTATGTAAACAGAAAAAGCCTTGAGATTAGTGAATGAACGTTCCATAGATGTTTCAAAATGTCAATGTTACAATAAATTTTACTACAGACTTCAGACATACAGTGCGTTAACATCAGCATGATGAAATCCTAAATTGCTCTCGTATTAGGAATTTTCGTACCAAAGATTTGTCAATGGGTATGGGTATTAAGTAATTATTTAATCTTAAGAACCTTGTGTACAATAACAGTGTAAAAATATTGTTGAAACTTATTTAGTAATAATTAAATATTATTTCGTGATGGATAATGGACAAAAGTTCCAATGTTTTCTAAAATAAAAGTGGATAAGCTTGGTTTTTATTTTGTGAATTTTATTTAAAATACATATTAAGGCTAAGTTCAATTTCGTTTGACATATAATCACGATTTTTTTTTAGGTTAGAAAATTGCATTATCGATTTTTTCATCCGAAGTAATACAAGACATCACTTTAAATTTCTATCTCTTTATGTCAACAAATATGTAACACGATGAATTTATAAAACGTATGTCAGTAATGAATATGTGGAGGCAACTGACTGAGTACATACAGGTCCGGTATAAGCCATATATAAATGGAAAATAATAATTTAATGTTTTGATTAAGTTAAATAAAATATCAAAATTAAATGTTTATTTTTAAGTAAACGACATTTTTAAATGTATACGTCTTCAATCAAAAATAATATAGGCTAATACTCAAGTGTATACGAGTGTACTGGACAAGATATAATTTTACCCTTTACTCCAGTTTTTTGTAATGAAACCAGCGGTAAAATAGATATTTGTGTACCAAGGCTGTGTTTTGGCCGAATTAGACATATGCATTCGAGTCTAAGCTAGTTCTGGTTAAGTATAAGAGTAATAGGCAAGAAACGGGTGTTAAATCAAACTTGATATCGAGATAGATGTCACATAAGCAGGTGTACTGAAGATGAACTTTGCAGGACCAAGCATCAGATAGGTATAACACTTGATATTCTGAAAACTATGCATACTACACTGAATAAGAACGATTGGAAGTGTCAAAAGGAGGCTAAAGGCAAAAAATAGACGGAACAGAGGCGAATAGACAGATAATATTTTAGACAGGAGAGAGTCGATGAGTGTTATAAATATAGTTAATTTATGAATGTATTTTTAATGTATAATTTCAGTTTATTTTCATTTTTGGTATAAAACTATGGCTGACATAATAAAACTCTTAAAAGTATATATATTTTCAATCTTTATTACTATACATTATTTAGTTTTCATTTATTCTCTCTGACCTAGGGAAAAGGTTAGAAAACCCTGGTCATAATTGTTTACAATGTTGGTGTTCCTAATGATACAAAACATTACAGAGGAATGATACTTATCCGATGAAATCTCATCGAGTTCACGCATGACGTATTGTGGTATGGAATATGGCTATCTCTGATGCATCTGCAGATTTAAATTTGTTTTTGCTTACTGTTTTCTATCAACTGATACCCCAAATTTATACAAGCCACGTCTTCGCACCACAATGTGACATAGCATCAAATCTGCTTAATCTCGTACCATTTTTTTTAAGTATCAAGGATATTCTTGGTGTAGCTGATCATCATGTTTCGAATCATTGAACCTAAAAAATAACAAATTTCAATAAATAGAATTCGGAATTTATTCCAAAAATATTTTTCTTTGGGAATTATATAGGATTTCTCATTAATATACTGACAAACTTTTAAAGGTGGTATGTGCATCAAAATAAACAGTTTTTTGCTTAATAAAATAAAAATAATGTTATTGCCAAAAAAAAAAAATCCTAAATACATTAGCTACAAACTAATGGTCGAAATAAATATCCCAATCAGAACAAAATTAATTAAAATTTGAGCACATTAGTTTTATAGGTGAATTTCTTCCCAAGTTCGTTTAAATACTTGCTGTATAAAATGTTTTATGATATCTAATGGCTGTTTGGGGAACATTAAAATTTATTTAATTTATCAAAAATAGTACATCAATAGTGTTATGTAATATTTTATAAAAAAATGTAACACTGGAAACTACCCTTTTATTTTCGAAAGAAACAGATTCTTCAACACCTCGAATGGGATACAGCTCATCTATTTTAAAAGAAAGGTACTTGAGAGATCGCCGCTGAACATTTTCCAATGATCTTTTATGAATATTGTAAATAAGGTTCCAGATAAGAGATGCATATTCTAGCCTGGAATGAACTAAAGAAAAGTAAAGGATCTCCAAGCTTTAAGAGTTTGTAAAAGAACGAGTATTACGAATTAAGAACCCTAAGCTTTTCAACGCAGAAGCAACGGTATTTTCAATATAATCCGAAAAAGTAACTTTTTGGTTGAATAATATACCTTAATCTTCAATTTGTGCACAAGTTCGATAAAGGTAGGCTGTTAAATAAATAATCAAACTCCACCTTGTTAATACTTCTAGTATAGGAACATACTTTACATTTAGAAACATTCATAAACAGCTTGTTTTCATTACACCAATTTTCAACGATTCCCAAGTTGGGTCTGTAAAAAGTTAACAGTCTTGAATTGATGAGATTAAGGTAAATATTTTTAGGTCAGCAGCGAACAGCAGGTTAAATTTATTGCCAAGTCATTTATAAATATACTAAATAATAGTGGCCCCAGATTGGAGCTCTGTGGAACTCCAGATGTTGCTGTGAGGGGTGAAGATGAAAATCCGTTGTAAAAGACATAATTAAAACGATGATTTAGGTAAGATGATAATAATCTCAACAGCGACTGATCAAACCCTAAGCTTTCCAACTTCCTTACAAGAATATTATGATTTTTAATTATTACAAAATACATTATGGGCAGGTTGTACAAAAAATATTCTAAATATATTTTAACTAACAAGAGTTTTATTTTTAACTAGTTATATTCAAAAACAAATGTCATTTTTAAAACTATGTTTAACAATAACCGATGAGTATACAACAAGGTTCACAGTTTAAACTAAGTCTACATTTTAACTGCCTATTGTACAACCCGCCATATGTACAATTAAAAATTAATTGTATTTCTTTAAAATGCACTTGATTCTGTTGATCAAAACCATTCGATAAAAAAATTAAAAAGTATTGGTATAAAGGTGGTGTTTATATCTATGCTATAAAGCATGCACTGGGGCAGCATGTAGATTATCTAAGTATCAGGTCAGAGAGATTAAAATTAAATAACATATGTAGTAGGATTCACATCTTTCAGTACGTCTCCTATCGATACTCCTGTCTTTGTTGACAGACAGCGATTTTGATATAATGTCTCTCTCTATTCTGTATGTAATGTGTCGAGTTCGCACAAAAGAATCGCTGTCCTGATCAGAAGAAATTAACCACATCAAAGGAAGAAAATTAGGTCCCCTGTTATTTTTAATTTATATTAATGATGTTGATGTCGCAATAATCAATATGACATTTACCTGTTTGCCTATGATGTCCTTATCTATGTTTCTTGTAAGTTGTAAGGATTCAGATAACTTAGTAAGAGTTAATTGTCAATGAAACTCTGCAAAATGTTTATAAATGATGTTGCAATCATTTGTTAAAAATCAACACAAATACCTAAAACAAAATATAAGCTGATAAGTAATAACTATATGCAGTTTGTGGACAAACAATATAGGAAATTGGAAGAAAATCTATACAGTTAGTAGAAAAATTCAAATATTTAAGGGTAATTATTCGGAAACAGATGAAATTCACAGACCATATGCAAATACTGTTATCAAAACAATTGCAGTTAAATTACATTTCCTATTTAGAATGTTATTAAAATAATTGTTATATTATTACATTATTTTTTACTAAATTTGAATATTGTGATATTAGAAACTAGCCAAATAAAGAAAATAAAAATAAAATAAAAACCGAAAACATACCTGGATCTACAATAATATATATAAATAATATAAGTACATTGCATCTTTTAAATTATTAGTCCATTAAATTGAAATGACACGTCAAACCATAAACGTCAAACTTTCAAAACAAACATGCTTGTGTTGTGTTCCAAACAGAAAATAGCATTTATAGAATAATTTATTTACTTGCAACCTTTCCCCGCACACCACCTCGCCCCCCACCCATAAACATGGTCAAATTGGGCTAAGCCATTTTACATTCGTCTGCATAGGGAGCGATGTTGCAATTTTTCAATTTTTAGTGTCTATTCCGTCTGTTCAGATGGCAGCATCTTATGGGCCCTACATTTTTAAATCTTATCACAAGAATCCTGAAATAATTAGGCAAAAATAAAAGAATGTATGTTGCGTTTTAACTTCTAAATACTATAAAAAATGATGGAAAGTCCATAACTTTTAAATATTTGTTAAATATCACTTATTAAAATATTATGCATTAAAAGTAAAACAAACTATAGACTTTCCATCATTCTTTACAGTTTTTTGAACCCATTTATGGAAACAGTTTTTGAAAATATTATCGTTCAGAGCTGTATTTCTTGTGATAAAAAAGTCGCCGTCACTTGTCATTGACAACGCGTTGAACTTGGCCTTAAATCAATCTTTTAGTCTTAAGGACAAAGACGCGTCGTCCATGTGGGTAAGGCAGTGCGTCGCAAGATGGCGCCAATGGATAAATGCGCCTGTCAACTTAAGTTTGTTTCATTGCGTGATAAAAAAAATAGGTAAATACTGTTTTTGTATGATGACTTAAAATACTAACAAGTCTACGAGTTTATCTTTAATTGGCTCAATGCACATAAAGACGCATATCATAATTTCGCACGACTTCGCCATGCTTTTATTTCTCCTGTCATGGTTTTTATAAATTCATTGTTTTTCCTCTTCCTTTTCAAATGTCTGCAATTCCATTTACTCCTTTATCATTGGTTAATTTTAATATTATTATTTTATTGATTTGGATTTAGGTAATTCTTTTATACTTGATTTACTATGTACTATCCTTTGAAAAGTATCACGTGTATGACAGTGACCTATGTAAAGAGGATTTCGAAACCGAAATAATTTTAGACCAGAAGACATTGCCGGTCGCGTAATTATTCATTATTGACAACATGTAAATTCTGCAATTCATCATAACTGAATTTATGATGCTGTAAGGTTGCGCAATCTTAATTTCTTAAGGCCTATTGAAACTGAATGCGACTGAAAATCATATTCATAAAAAAGAAAATAATTCAAAACTCAAATGTGGCCAAAACGTAAAATAAAGAAAAACAAGAAAATATCAAAGTTGTGTGGCAAAAAATAATACTAGAGATTATTTCCTCCGGTAATGAATTATATCCAAAAATAAACAGCAAAGAGAAACGCTTTAGCTTTGATTTTGCTTACCGAGGAGATCTTCATTCTTGGACTAGTTTCGTCCTCATGAGCAAGAAATAGATATTATATCTTCCAATCTCTAACAAATGCACCTAATTCACTTGTATACTTTGATGTTAGGTTAGATTGAAAATGTGTGGAATTATCTCATCGCCTTCCACAACTACCCAGATTAATAAGTAACGGTCTGGATTTGTTTAAAGCTAGTATCCTACCCTTTTTCTATTACTTGCTCTTTTGTCTTGGTTGTTTATGTGATTCGTCTATTTTAAATAGCAAAGCCAAAATTTTGTCACAACTGTCAACAAGCATTTGGGAAATTTTTACTATATCTAGTCTGGAACCCGGAGGTTCCTGGACACCGAATTACTTAAAGACACCAAATAAAGCTAGTGGAGGAATGCAACCAGTCCATTTCTTAATCTCTGAATTTAAAACAACTGGAGACTCAACTCATGGTTAAGAGCCAGATGACCTGGAAAACAGCTAAGAATAATATTTAAATACTAACCTTATTTATACCTAAATCATTTTTTTATGCATTTGTCTTTTCACCCGATTGGTGACGTTCATATAATATTTGCTTTGATTTTATAAAATATATTGTACCAATTAATCTTATTTTATTAATATTATTTATTGACTAGTAGGTTGTTACAGCAATTACTAAACTCAATTCATTGCTTTACATAGGTACCAACAGGAGCCTTTAAATCTTCAGATTATGTTCAATTTGTGATTGCTTTTCAAACTACCTAAAATCATTTATATTTATATAAAATAATAATTAATTTATATAATTACTCACCTGTTTATAATCCAGTTGTGCTTATTTATTTGAAACCATAAAATATATATCTACTCTCATCACTTAATAGAAAATATTCCGCATTATTTTTGTTTTCTTAAAAGAACCCGAATTTGTTTTAAAAGCAACCAATCCATTACATGTTTTAAAACCTAAAATACAACCAGCTATCAAATTTTATCAGTCGTATACGAGGTTTGTCAAAAATAAAGGTACTTTACTTTTTAGCACAAATCATATTTTTTGACAAACTTCGTATACAGCTTAAAAAAATTGATATATGGTGGTTGTGTTTCAAATTTTAGACAATGCAGACCTTTTTAGGAAGAATAACTTTTTTCCAAAAATTAATATTAAAAAGTTTTCCATATTGTCATGAAATTCCTAAAGCCTACCCTGTATACGCGCGACCTTTAGATGGTATTCGGCTCGTGCTCGAGGCGACGGAATGTCCAGGAATGCCGCTAACGCACTAGAAACGGCTAAAACGGGCGAAAAGTGCCGTTTAGTCATAGAGATGGAATTTTCGAGAGCCTCTGGAAATTACGAACACAAAATTAGCTTATCGGCGCACAGTTTAGTTTAGTTCAGAGCATTGGAATGCAAAGTTAAAGTGTAATAAATAAATTAGAATCGTTAGTTAGTGTCTAAGTATTATATAAATTAATTAGTACGTCTAAAATAAATTGTAAATAGTGTGTTTTAAATAAATAAACTATAAATAAATTATACTATCGTCACAATATGGTGCCAACTTAGTAAGACATATTGTATACTAGGGATTGACCATTGATATATGAAAATAGACATTTAACAAACTATGGTAGTCATAATCCACTTATGCGCGTAAATAGTCTGTCGTGTTCCAGGAAGGAGGAAGAAGAAGAAGAAGAAGAAGAAGAAGAAGAAGAAGAAGAAGAAGAAGAAGAAGAAGAAGAAGAGGAAATGAAAAGACGCAGGAAAAAGGAAGATGGAAACGCGAGAAGAGGAAAACGAAAAGCGAAGAAAGGACGAGGAAACAGCAGGAAGAGAAGCGTAGAAAAGCAGAGGTGGAAATTATGAATGGTTTGCTACAAACTCAAGAAAACCCTAAGCAAGAGATAGGTCAGCTTAAGAATCGAGTGGATCTCTTAGCATAACAACAAGAGAATATACAAACTAATTTGGAAGAACAACATGAAAATTTAAAAACTAATTTAGAGCAACAGCAAGAGAATTTTAAAGCTAACTTAAAACAACAAGGACACGTTAGAGAAAAGCTGAAAAGGCAAATTAGAACTGAAATGGCAAAGTTAGAAAGAAGAATTCATAGCCTAGCTTCGACAAGCAACATTGAAGCTAAAAATACTACCTCGTCCTCATGTATATCCAAACCAAGCCACATTTGGAACCCAGTTTCACAAAACCATACTAGTAAGATCAATATTCCATCCACGTTTGACGGTCAGACAACATGGGAAACGTATTGATATTGATAGTGTCGCTACGAGGACATGCAGCAACCGTTTTACAGTAACTTCCCCAAGAGGAACCCAATTCAAGCTTTCGAAACAAGGTATGGCCAGCAGTATTTGAAACTAGTTGTAGAACAATATGCCAGTAACTTTCAATGTTTGTCTCTGAGAACCAAAAGGATTGGGACACTTTAATTCCTCTATTTCTGCTAGTCTACCGAAGTTCTGAACATACATCGATCAGTTATACTCCATCTATGATGATTACTGAAAAGAAAATTGAAACTTCCTTATGGTTTTCTGTTTAAAAGGTGAAGAAGAAGACCGTACACCTCCCACGTACATACCTACAGAACTTAAGATAGATAAATATTTTAAAAGGTCTACGAATTTGCTCGGAAACGTTTGAAAGTCAACAGCGATAAAGTATGAATAAAAGAAGAAGAGAAGAAAGTCTAGAAATGGCATTTCGTGTCAAGAAGCATCTGAATGGTTCAAGAAGGTTCGAGAAGTTTTAAGGAGCTAAATAGTTCAGTTTTATGATAGACGTTGTACACTCATATTTATAGTTATACAGGGTGTCCTTTAAAATGTATCCCAAAATTCTCAGGCAGATTCCTTAACCAAAAAATGGAAAAAAAGTTCCTATAGACATATGTCCTAAAGTGCCCCCTAAGCGAGCAACAGCCTCTCGAAATCATTTTTTTTATTTTGATTTTTTGAATTTTCTTAAAAATGGAAACAAATAAAAGAACCAAATTTTGGCTGTTAAATATGATCAATAATAGTGACCTTTTGACACCTTCAAAAAGAAATTATTTCGTCAGGGGTGTACTTGGGAATTTTTTGAAAATTTTGATTATTCATAACTTTTTTGTGTTTTTGGTAATGACTTATCCATATTTTTTTTTACATTCTACATTGAAAACTACGTCAAAAAGGAATACTTGTTTGATCTCGATTGGAGCAGCCGTTTCCGAGAAAACATCATCCAAAAATATTCGTCCACTTTAGCTTAATTTTCAATTTTCCTAAATTACCTCAGTGAATCTCGTAAATAAAAATAACTTTTTTAGCTCTCTCTAAATAATTGTAGTTCAAATGTCGTGGTGGGACTATTTTTATTTAATAATAAGAAACGGTTTAAAAAAATATTTATTCTAAAAAAACAAATCAAAAAAAATTAAAGCAGATGCTCAATGTGGCGACCATTGGTTTCCACACACAAGCGCAACCGTCGCATCATAGACTGTCTTACACGAAAAAATACTTCAGGATTATTCCTAAGAACTTCGCAATGATGAAAAACTCGTTCTTCCAATTCTTCAACTGTTTCAACAGGACTGGAATAAACCAATGATTTTAAATAACCCCAAACAAAAAAATCCATTGGATTTAGATCTGGTGAACGAGGTGGCCAGTTAACAGGACAACCTCTGCCAATTACTCTACCCTCAAATCTTTCGTTAAGGTGCTGTCTAGCTTCAAGGCTGTAATGTGGTGGAGCTCCATCATGCATAAACCACATGTTATGTCTGATTTGAATCGGAATATTATCAAGAAGCTCATGTAAGTTATTTTCCAAAAAAAGCCTGTATGCTGCTCCATTTAACCTATTCGGCAAAACAAATGGTCCAATAAGGTAATTATCAATAACTCCAGCCCAGACGTTTATTGAAAATTTATCCTGGTGGTGACGTTCAACAACCGCGTGAGGGTTATCTTCAGCCCATTCATGCATATTTCGAAAATTTATTATACCATCTCTAGTGAAACCAGCTTCATCGGTAAATAGCACTTTATTAAGAAACATTGCATCTTGATTACATCTTCCAAGAAACCATTCAGAAAAGATAACTCGCGGCTCATAATCAGTAGCTTTAAGTGCCTGAACTTTTTGAATGTGGTAAGGGTACAATTGTTGTTCACGCAAAACTTTCCATACCGTGTTACGTCCGACTCCCACTTCTGAAATTAAATGAGAGAATCTGTGTAGTAAATAGTTAAGAAAGAGAATCCATTGATTTGGGAAATCAGATTTTTTCTGCATAACGCAACTCTTTTCGATACGAAAAGTCGTGAAATGTAAGAGAAGCAATAACAAGTAAAAAAACTAGTTTTATACGATAAGGTACGGGGTAGCTAAAATAATAAATAAGTAATTACTTACCATTTGCTATTTTTCTGGTACTTGTCGATGGGGTTTCAGCTACCCTATCCAAAATTGCTTCTTCCAAAGCAGGAGTTCTCACATAATTTTGTCTTCCACTGTTACTAGAGTTTTTCTTAAATGTACCAGTTTCCCGAAGTCTATCGTCAATTCTAGAAAACGTCTTAGCGCATGGAAGATGCCTATTTGGAAAGCGCTCCTGATAAAGTCTGCGAGCTTCATTGGCATTTCCAGAAGCGAGTCCAAAACATAAGTGCATGTCCGTCATTTCGCCGAATGTGTAATCATTATTGTAGTTATTGTGAGCCATTTTAAACAAAATAATAACAATACAACGAATCGCACCAGAACACTTTTAGAAATAATGTTTAACTGAAGAAACATTTTTATCAGTGAGCGAAAAAAATTATCCATGAAACACAAAAACGCCAAAAAAATACATATTTTTACTTTTTTATTCTAAACAGCTAAATACAAACCTTATGGTCTTCATAATAAATAAATGGGAACTAAATTTTTAAATTTTATTTAGAGAGCTAAAAATAGTATACAGGGTGATTGATTAGTGTGAGGAAGCTCTGTAGATCTGTTATAATAAAAGTAGGCAGCTTTAAGCTTCACATTTTAAAATTAGTTACGATGTGACAGGGTGTTTCATAAGGCCGTGCCAAATCAAAGTTATTTTTTTTAAATGGAACACCCTGTATATTTTTATATTTTTAGAATCTGCTCGATAATCTGATTTCAATGATATATCACACTTGTTATCTAATATGAATAGTAAAGGATCTACAGCTACTCAAAAATCACATTTTTTCAAATTCAGGTGGCTGTTGTAGCCAAACAGTTGGAAATCGAGGAAAACGGCTTACAGTCCCTATCCTAACTTTTTAAGGTCTATTCAGTGACATAAAATACATATTATTTGATACAGGGTGATCAAAAATCCAAAATCACATCCGATTTTTGATCACCCTGTATCAACTAATATTTTTTGCCACTGAATAGACCTTCAAAAGTAAGGATAGGGACATGTAAGCCGTGTTCCTCGATTTCCAACTTTTTGGCTACAACAGCCAAAATTGAAAATTAACCTAAACTGCACGAATATCTTTGGATGATGTTTTCTCGGAAACGGCTGCTCCAATCGAGATCAAACAAGTATTCCTTTTTGACGTAGTTTTCAATGTAGAATGTAAAAAAAAATATGGATAAGTCATTACCAAAAACACAAAAAAGTTATGAATAATCAAAATTTTCAAAAAATTCCCAAGTACACCCCTGACGAAATAATTTCTTTTTGAAGGTGTCAAAAGGTCACTATTATTGATCATATTTAACAGCCAAAATTTGGTTCTTTTATTTGTTTCCATTTTTAAGAAAATTCAAAAAATCAAAATAAAAAAAATTATTTCGAGAGGCTGTTGCTCGCTTAGGGGGCACTTTAGGACATAGGTCTACAGGAACTTTTTTTCCATTTTTTGGTTAAGGAATCTGCCTGAGAATTTTGGGACACATTTTAAAGGACACCCTGTATATTGTAAAAGTTGAGTTGTTAATAAATTAAGTTACCAAAAACGAGCGCAACAATATTTTATGTGTAAACAAAAATATTCAAAATCGTATCACTGACCCTTAATGTTTAGTAACCTAGAACTGATCGGAAGAATACCATCATAGACGCCTTAACAACGATGCGGAGGATCCCCAAAATTAGTTAACGGTAAGATAATTCGAGGTTTGCAGTACACCAACACTATTGAAGAGGATGTAAATTAATAAAGTAACATAGTGTCTGTCTATTCAAGATTCTAAGTACCTACGTAGGTTATGTCTGAATAGACATCACATACCGATATTTTTATTATTAATATTATTACATAAATTTAAAATACCTAATAATGGGAGGCATATTGTGATTAAGAATCATTAGGCGAAAGTATAACAGTCCTATGGTGTCTCTAAACCGTTGGACAGACAGGGACTATTCAAATCATATTATATCAAAATTATAAGAATATCTCTCGACTTTTTTACATTAAAATCATATATTAAAAATATATTAACACATTTCGTATTATTCAATTTCGTTCATCTCCTTTTTAGGACCTACTTTAGCCAACAGATTTCGATGAATAAATTATTCTTATCTTAGATACAGGTGTCTCGGTTCATTTCGTAATGTTTATTTATTTTTTATATTGTATTTGCAGTTAAGTTATCGTAATTTAATTAAAAATTAAGCCCGAGGAAAATGTTCAACAAAAACGTTATTTTGTTTCGGAATGACTCACGGCCTGGCCTACTTGATGATGGCCTCAACATTTGAGAGAGGGCCATCCGCATTAGTCTGGGGATCTAGTAACTTCTATTTATGGCATTAGAGGTATCTAAGGGTGTGGTCCGATAGTAACCTACTACTAACCGGAAGTAAACATGCAGGAATTTTTGACAGCGGTTCCTGAAAAAAACTAATTTTTTAGTTACATTTGGACCACAGCCGAGATTTACGTCACTTTTGTGATAGATTGATTTTCGACTTAATAGTAACCGTAAAAATATAGCGGTTAGTAAATTTTCAGGTAACCGCGTTCCTAATTTAAACGATTTTGCTGGAATGTCCAGCAGAGTGGTTAGTTTTGAACCGAATAACCGATATTTCGGTTAATAACGGACCATACCCTAAGTAATAATATAATAATAATGTTTATTCATAATAAAAAATATATACAATAATTAAAAATACATACAATCAATCCAATTGGATGAATAAACCTAAAAATATCCACTGAAGTATTATAAATACTTGTTTGTGGTAAAAAAAAATATGATTATTAAAAGAACATATTTAAATACATATATTAGAAATGCATTAAATAAAAACTTGATAAAATATATAATAATTTTAAGTTATACATTTTTTTTTTTAAATTTTTTTTTTTATATATTTTTTTTTTTTTATTTACTAGGCTACATAAAATATTAATTAAAATCATTGAAAGAATAGACTAAGAGAAAAATTTTTATTTTTTATTTTCTATTTTGTTCTTGTTCAACTCTCTATTATTTTATGAATATCTGTTCTTTCACTTTCTTTTATGAAGAGTGTAAGTTGCTTTTTAAAGCTCTTATAAGAAGTTTCCTCTGTTATTCTCTGTGGTAAGTAATTGAACAGTTTTGGACCTAAATATACATAGCTTCTTTGTCCTACAGATTTCGAAGTTATTGGTATACAGTGTAAGTGTTTTGTTCTTGTTTGATATTGATGGCTTAATCTGGTAAGTTCATTTTTTTTTTTGTACTGTTGACACCCTAGCTGGATACTATATAATTGCCTAATATCTAACATTTGTGATTCACTATAGAGAAGATTGCTTGAATGTATTGCTGTTTTATTGAATATTATTCGAAGAAACCGTTTTTGAGAGACTTCAAGTGCACGAAGGTAAGTTCTTGATACCCCTCCCCAACCAATAATGCGATAATGAAGATGTGATTCAACCAAACTATGATATAGAATTTTTCTATGTTTATATTCCAAAAATCCTACAACTTGTTTAAATTTAAATAAAATACTACGTAGTTTTTTTGTTAAATAATCTATGTGATAGTCCCATCTGAGATGATTGTCTATATATATCCCTAAGTATTTGATCTTTTTCGCAGGTTTTATTGAAAAGTTTTGTTGGATTTTAAGACTGTATTCCGGCAAAGATATGTCATAGCTACTAAAAGGTATGTATAGAGTTTTTTCAAAATTGATTGAAAGTAATCTACTATCAAACCAGTCTTGAGTTTATTAAGATCCTTTTCAATGCTTAATTTTAGATTGTACCAGTTGTTACTCGTATAATATATTATAGTGTCATCCGCAAAGCTTATAATTTTACCGATAGTATCCTGTATGAATAAATTATTTAAATAACTTACAAATAACAACGGCCCCAGCACCGTCCCTTGAGGTACGCCACACGTGATTTCTACCTCTCCACTAATTATATTTTTAAATTTTGCTTTCTGTTTTCTGTTTGTTAAATAACTTTTAAACAACTTATGCGCTGTACCTCGTACACCCATATCTTCCAGTGTATCTAGAAGTATGGAGTGATCCACTGTGTCAAAGGCTTTCTTTAAATCCAGAAAAACTGCTATAGATGGAGTGCTTGAGTCTAAAGATTCATAGATGGTTTTTGTTAAAGAATGTATTGCATCTTGTGTAGATTTATTATCTCTAAACCCATACTGCGATGTTGACAGCAGATTATATTTGGATAAAAAGGCATTTAGTCTAGTTTTTAAAATTCTTTCAAAAACTTTGCTAACTGATGACAATAACGAGATAGGCCTATAATTCGTGACATTTTCGGTATCTCCACTTTTAAATATTGGGGTTATTATTGAGTTTTTTAGAATTGAGGGAAAGTAGCCTGTTTCAACTGATTTATTAATGATGTCTGTCAAGGGTTTGCTTATAGAATGTGAAATAATCTTTAACGTTTCAGCTTTTATTCCATCCTCCCCAGGAGATTTATTATTTTTTAAACCATGTATGGTGTTTTGTACCTCAGTTATATTTGTAGGGTTAAGAAAAATTGAGTTATTATTAGTAGATTTTTTACTTTTATAGTTTGGATTTTTATTTATATTTTTTGCTAAGTTTTGTCCTACATTGGCAAAGTAGTTTGCAGAATACTTTGCATGGAGGAAGGATAATTAAGAGTTGCCGTTTCTTTGTATAAATATGGCAACATGTTTGCCTTCAGCGACATGTGGGATAGTTTTGTGCAACTAATACTCAGTCGGTAATATAAAAAGCTGTAATGCTATTTTAATTTGAAAATTGGCGGGCTTTTGAATTTACTTCCGACAAAATATAAGAATTTTACATTTTTAATAGCATATTTTTAACACGCATCTCATGCGTGTTAAAAATGCTAATAAAAATGTAAAATTTTATGTTAAATAATTTTAGAGGTATAAAATAAATAATACAAAATTGTATTATAACTAAATATTATTTGTTGAATCTTTATTGGTTACAACAATAAACATAATATATATTTTCTGAATAAACAACTATTTTAAATAACACAAAACGAACAAAATTTTTCTTTAATTGTGCGAAATAAAACAAGAGTTCCATCCATGAATCCTGAAACAAAAAGAAAAAAAAAACAATTGTTGAAAGCGAAAAATTTCCCAAAGCACATGATTTTGATTGTATATGACTAATTACTTTTGCATTTGCAGCGATTTATCTAATTTTTAATTTACTGCTTCTAATTTCTATAACGTCTAATTAAGATTTTCTTGCTTTATGTAATGAAAATACTTTAGATTTATAAAGATTAAAAAGTTTGGTTATAATACATACAATTAAATTGGCATATCTAGGATAATTATCAAAATGAATATCAGAATTAAAACTTTGTTAAGGATTTCAATATTTGGGGATAACACAATTACGAATACGAATAATAATCCTTTTTTCAGTTGACAATAAAATGAAAATGTTTTTTCTAAAACAGTGTAAATGGGCCAGAACAATTTACTATTACAATCAAATATATGCATTTATAGGACATACACATGCAAAAGTATCAAAATAAGTTTACTTACAGTAAATTATTACTAAATTTATGCCTAAAACTGTATTAAATAAAAGTAAAGCTCACTTAGAATTGTTTACATCGACAGCCATACTGTATTTTCTATCATTCGGGTTTCGTTTATCGAATCGACTCGAGCATTAACGAGATTTGGGTTTTGTTATCCAAAGCCAGGTTTACATTGCACAAATAATTGAATAAAATCATATTTATTCAATTTTACGATTGATAAATAAAAAAAATGTGAAACTATTACTTTTGGCAAGTTAATAACACATTTTTATTGAGATATTTTGTAATTATTCTGTTTTCTTTATATTTTATATATAATTGTGTTATTGTAAAACGGACGTACGCCAGTTTCGATGCGCAGTAACTTGTTGACGACAAAATGCGCATATGCTATAAACCCCCGTGATACTTTGTTTAGTAATTCCAATGTATTTAGATATCCTAGTAGAACAACCTTATAAACGTTTCATTGGAGGCAATTCTATCGCGACATCTGTTAGAACTGTACATAACTTCATCAAAATGACTCGTGTGCTAGCGCTCTCTCGATCATTGAGTATAGAATTCTATATACATAGAGTTTTCTTCATTTCTAAATTCATTTGGGTGCCAAATTTAAATTAACAATGTTATTATTCTCCAAAATGGATCATAAATGTGCATCAAAAATAATAAAACTCGTATATATAATTTTTAAAACAAATATCGGTTTATACTTAATTCACCATGGGTCCATCTATTAGTGAATAGAGAAATTACGTTCATTATTCAGTTTCGACAACCGTTTGATGGTTCGGTAGAAGACACATATTTTGATTTTCTTTTACTATACGGAGAATGGTCGCACTGCGCAGCTTTCTGAGTGCCTTTTAAAAGAAGATAGAAAACTCCGCCATTTTGAACCCTTATTACGTGTTGTCTACATCTTGGCGCAATATTTTTAATAGGTGCATTTTAATCATCCGCTTCTGCTTCGGAATTGTCGGTTTTCTTGTTTTAATCTGACAGGTTAGAACGACTGAACCGACAATTCCGGAAGCAGAAGCGGATAATTAAAACGCACCTGATATTTTGCTTGCTGCTGTCAGTGTCAGTGAATATTATTTTTAGAGTCACAGTTTATTGCTAAAGAATCAGTTAGCTCACTCGGACTAGTTGAAACTTGCAAAATAACATCCACTCCAGGGATACAAATTCAGGATACGCAGAAGACTGCTGTTTTATTATAGGCGGTTATCATATATTGTATTATCTGAGTTGCGCAGTGTATAAACTGGAACATTGAGATAAAAAGTGGCGACGCAGAGTGAGCGATCTGATTCTTTAGCTATAAACTGTGTCATAGGGTTCAAAATGGCCGCGCCCTATGTTGGGCGTGTCGGACCTCTCTCTTGCCTCGTATAGTAATCAAAGTATGTGGACTCATCGAGATAGAATAAAGGGGAGACGCTATGACGTTACTAAAAGTGTCCGCACTTTTCAATAAGCATTACATTTTTACGTCATGTGTCAAACTAACGTGACCTAGTCAGTTTGATTACTATTTTGGTGAGAATAAACGCCTTTTTATTTAAATAGCTACATTTAAATCTTATAAAAGGTTGTTTATTTTAATTTTAAATAATGGTATCATGTGCTATAAGAAGCTGTTGCAGCAGTGACAGCGTTAATAAGAAAAAAACTTCAGGAATTACATTTCATAAGTAGGTCTAAAGCATATTCTAAACAATTATAAGGACCGTATTCTTAATTTTTGTTTCAATGTTTGTATGTTAATTAATCATAATTTACTTTTATAATAATATAAGTAAATCAATCTTGCTAGTTTAGATTCTGATAAAAATGTAATGATAATTTTACATCAATAGTGATGTGATGCCCATTGGGGCTATAAAGATCATATTTTATGATATTCCTGTAAGTACAGTTAAGGAATAAGTTTTAAATTTTCACAACGCTAAATATACAAATACTTGAATTATAGATTTCCAAAGAACTCTGTAACGTGGGATTCATGGATTGGATTTGTAAATAGAGGTGACTGGAAACCTTAAAAATATACTGTACTATGCTCTAGACATTTTGAAAAAAACTGTTTCGATATAAATTCTGTACATTTTGTTCGTCTAAAAGATTATGCGATTTCGTCTTTGCTGAATCCAAGTTTGAATCACGTAAAAGTTTAGTTCTCTTATCAGATGTGGTCGGTTGAAGCGATTAAAAGGAACCAAAAGCGGTTAACTCATATGTGCACGCAGTTTAGATCAGCAAAGGAAACTAATATTTCGTGCAATTTTGTTATTGAAATAGCAAAGCGCTTTCGGCATTCAGCCATCTTAAGTGCTTATCGACAATATTTCAACATTTTTGGATATGGCCGATAAATATATTGACGGCTTAAAACACATTGCAATGAGCAATTATTATTAGACAGTGGGAGGCATACGGGATTTTTAGGATTAAAAGTCTGTATCCACAGTACTAAATATTTATTTAATTCTTTAGTTGTGCAAAACAATTTATTATCTTTCTTACCAATATATAAAATCTCCCAGGATAACTTGGAATTATTTTTTTGTTCGATCCGTTCACATGGGGGTTATAATAACAATCCTACACTAAGACAATTTGTGTCAGCCTATAAAAAGCTACTCGTCCATGTAGAGTTGTGTGAAAGTTTTCGTAGGAACTGTATACCTTTAGAAGAGATTAGTATTTTAAAGTGCGATGTAGTCAGACAACTTAATATAACATCAACTGGATATTCATTTTCCAACCAAGCACAAGATTATGAAAATGATCCCTTGGAAATTATTAAAGCCATCGAATTAGATCACGATTATGTACCAGATCCCTGTATTACTTTATTTTCGAAATATGTAATTACTTACATCACGGGTTACGTTCTTCATTTTATAAATAAAAAAATATATTGTGCACAATGTTCTCAAGCGCTAATAAGTGATACAAAAAATATTAATATATATTAATTTATAGATATGAAAAATAAAAACAAATGGCATTACCCATCAGAAGATGTTATTGCTATCTGTTTGACATGTGAAAAGCTTTTAAAAGTCAGATTAGTTTCTGAAAAACAGATTTCACTTGATATCTTGATTCAGTTAGTATTAAGAGAATATATTTCTTCAAACACATTTTCAAGTCTTATGCAACATGGATTCGATCAGTCAGTTTTTGATAATCACAGAACATTATTAATGAAATGTGTTGCGAGCAGGTACCTAAATGTAAGAATGTGCTATTTATCAAAAAATAAAGCAAATAAGAAAATTAGCATAAGACACCATAGTAATAAGATGGTTTTATTTAAAGAACAATAAAACATTTAAAAAAAATGACTTTTAATTTACCCAGATAAAATCATTTATTCTAATTAAAAAATATGTGTTGGAGTTAAAAGACATTTTTTGAACAATACATTTAATATATTTTCTTAACATTACTTAAATATTTTCATTCCGACAATCTTCAAATATAAAATTACTGACTTCAAATCAAAGTACTACTCTGTCTACGTCGCCATTTTAATTACATTTTTCTGTCAGTCTTAGCATCGCTAAGTGCGTCCATATGTCTTATCGCAAAATAGTGTTTATGTCGTCTCTACTTTATTCTATCTCGATGATGTGGACTAAACCGACAATTCCGGAAGCAGGAGCGGATGATTAAAACGCACCTGATATTTTGCTTGCTGCTGTCAGTGTCAGTGAATATTATTTTTGGAGTCACAGTTTATTGCTAAAGAATCAGTTAGCTTACTCGGACCAGTTGAAAGTTCCAAAATAACATCCACTCCAGGGATACAAATTCAGGATCCGCAGAAGACTGCTGTTTTATTATAGGCGGTTGTCATATATTGTATTATCTGAGTTGCACAGTGTATAAACTGAAACATTGAGATCCAAAGTGCCGATGCAGAGTGAGCGATCTGATTCTTTAGCTGTAAACTATGTCACAGGGTTCAAAATGGCCGCGCCCTATGTTGGGCGTGTCGGACCTCTCTCTTGCCTGTATAGTAATCAAAGTATGTAGTAGAAGATGACAAAATTATCAAAGACATGACTTGGACGCGACGTAGCTTGCTGCCATCTATTGATACTGTAGATGTTCCTCCAAGATAATTTGCATTGGGATTATTCTACTAGGTTATATAAATACAATGGTAATACTATAGGTTTGTTCCAATAACGATTCAAAATCAGTCATTGGCACCAGGTTTCTGCGAAGTATATAATTTGGAGTCCAAATAATCTACTGCGCAGAATCCTGGTAGCAATGACTTGTTTCTGATTGTTAGAATATTCTCATTTTTAGTAGTTATGAAATATAATTTGGTTTGCTTTTAAACAATAAGATGGTGATTGTATTATTGCAGAATCAGGTTATTTGTGATTGAGATTAGTGTCTTTAGATCAGGGATTCCCAGACTATTTTGAGCAAGAGACCCCTTTTCCAATATAAACTGATACCTCAGACCTCCATAGACAAATTACTTTACAAATCCTATATCTATGTTTACAGTAGAGAATATTGTGTTTCAATGTTGCGCTACAACCAGAACTTCTGATAGCCTTGGTTGAACTTCTGCTTATTCTTCTAGTCTTGACTGATGGTAATCAACTCTTCATACATTATCACATTAGCTTCTTCCATGGCTATGATATTGAACGAATTTATTATCCATTGAGGAATTTGTAAATTTAAGAGATCCTCAAACCTCTTAGTAAAATCCTTACTCATTGATAAACTTAAATATAGTCACTGCAGTATATAAAATAAACTGTCAGCCTAAGTGCAAGCTTGTTATATAGTAAAATATGAGAAACACGTTTGGACTTGAACTTTATCATAATTTCGTTCGGTTCTGATTGGTTCTAACGATACCGTTAATTGCGATGTGATTGGTTTAAAAGTCAAATTTGACAGGCGAGAAAAATAATCAAGGGTAATATACCAAGACTTTGATAATAGTCAGCTATTTTTGTTAAATCTAAATCTCGAGAATATTTTAATACCAATTTGATGAGACATAATTTTTGACGTTAAACAATTGATTATTAATGCCAAAATTATGTAGAATTAAATTGTAAAATGTTCCAGAAATTTAGTGACAATAAAAATAGCAGAATACGAGCCCCTTCCCATTTCAGTTGGCCCACCTATTAATATTTTCTTTATATAACGCCAATATGAAAGTATTAAAGATTACATGCTTTTTTAAATCATAAATTAATTAACAATGCATTAATTTAGAATTATATTAGAACTAGAACTAGAAAACATCAATTTTTTTATTTATTTTTAAATTTATTAACACATGGAGCATTATTGCATTATTTCAACTTGAATTCAATGCGTTAGAAAATAAACTATAATCGAAGGTAGCTTTGAAAAAATAACAAACAATAATGCAAATAACTGTCACAAGACAATTTAACCTCTTTTAAGCTAATTTTGTCTAATAAAATGGGTAGAGGAAAAATCATTGACGGAAAAATACGTTTTCTTGTTATAAAACATTGCAATTCTGGAAAATCGAACTCGGAAATTGCAAATATATTAGATTTATCACGATATAGTGTAAGAAATATAGTTAGAAGATACAAAACTACTGGTTCAATCAGCCCAAAGCCCCGTCATGTTAGAAAAAGCAAGATTACAAATGCCGATAGACGAGCATTGAGAAGAATTATTGGAACTAACCGTCGTGCTAATTACCTTGAATTAAGTGCTCAGTGAAGTGATGCTGTTGGAAGACGAATTTCGAGATCTTCATGTCATAGAGAAGCTCGCAAATTGGGATTTGGGACCTACAAAGTAAGTTTATAATAATAAAAACAATAAAAAACATGGATTGAAGACACTAAAACAATCAAATATGTTTGCTTAAAATTGACAATTTTGTTACAGGTTAAAGAAAAACCACTACTAACTGCGAAACAGAAAAAAAATCGATTAAGATGGTCAAAAGAACATATGAGTTGGACTTCTCATCAATGGGATGCAATACAATTGAGTGACGAGGCCCGATTCGAAGTTTGTGTTGGAGATAGCAGAAGTCGAGCTATTCGCAAAAAACATGAAGCGTTCCATCCAGTCTGTCTCAAAAGAAAAGTAAAATTTCCCGCATCGGTCATGGTCTGGGGCAGCATGTCATCTAAAGGAATAGGGAAATTGCATTTTATTGAAGGAATTGTAAATACAAATAAATATTTGGACATTTTGGAGGAATCACTTTTACCGACTATGGAATTATATTTGACATCAGGGAAAGATTTTGTATTTCAACAGGATGGAGAAGGGTGTCACACGTCAAAAAAAGCTCTAAAATGGATGGAAGACTTCGGTGTTCCACTTTTGGAATGGGTTTCTAGTAGTCCTGATTTATAACCAATAGAAACATTGTGGCATGAGATGAAAAAGGTACTTCGAAAACATCCTGCAAGAACAATACCTGAACTTAAACAGAAACTTCAAGATATATGGGATTCATTTACACCAGAATTTTGCCAAGGCTTAGTTAATACCATGCCGCAAAGAATTTCAGCTGTAATAAAAAATAAAGGTGACGTTACTCAATGGTAAACTTTAAAATTGATTAACGTTTGATTCCAACTATTTGTTTATTTTTTTTAAATTTTATATTAAATAAATATTTTAATGTTTTCTACATATTTTTTATGATTAAACGATATTAAATATATTGTTCAATGAATAAAAATTGGAAAGTTCATGCAATATTTATATTTTTAATCTTTAAATACGAATTTCCTAAATTTCAATAGGTGGGCCAACTGAAATGGGAAGGGGCTCATATTAATTAAGGTTGTGTTATATTTTTAACGACTATTTCACTAGACCAAATATTGACTATTTCTCTAGAGAAATAGTCGCTGATATTTGGTCTAGGAAGATAGTCAATCTTATTTTGATATCACGATTATCACGGCCCATTCGCAGAGACAAATGAACATAATGCTTGCCACCTGACTATTAGTCATATTATTCTGGTTTCAAGAGCACCGTTTCAAGGACACTTGATTTTCGAGGTCTTATGCCATGTAATTGGGCGCAATCGCTTATGTTCTACACTTGATGAAAAACAAAAAAATTACAATGGGCGTTCGCTCGCTGTACAGCATTGTGATAAATAGGCCATAACAATAACAGCTAAAATTATCTGAGAGAGAGTGAAAATGTACAGTGTGTAACTACTACCTATTGTATCTACAACTGCTTTGCTTTGCTTTAATAGTTTTTTTATCATTTACAAAAGTATAAGATGAATGCCAGCCAATAATCTTTCCATTTTCTTTGTTTGATTCGATATTTCTTTTAGTTTGTTAATATTTTTACTTTTAATTTGTAATTCTTATGTTTAACTTCTTTTACTTCTTCATTTTACAATATAAGGTGTGATTTAAAAACCAAGTTAATAAGTTCACGTCACTGATTTTATTGAACAATCTAATCGATGAGTTAATCTCCTAAAATATTTTATAGGTAGTAGTGTTTTTTTCTGGACCTGTTCTTATCCTCATTTGAACGCACTACATATAAGTACGTCTACCAGTGTATTTAATTTTGAATTATACAAACTCTGCCTATATTTATAATGATAAATTTCCTCTACAAAAAATAATAACCTTGGAAAACGTTTATGCCTCTTCCTATACCTATCTCAATAATTTATTCAAATAATGTGTGAAGAGCAATAAAAAATTATTTGAAATCCGATACGAAAGGTACCGTTAATAACTGATTTGAGAATATTAATTTTTTTATTTGAATATTCATTTTAAATATATATGTAATAATAATGTTTTAAGAAATATTATGTTAAAAAAAATCGAATTTTATTTTTCTAGACAATCCAACAAAGTAGGTTAATAAAAACATGTTTTCTAAACTATTGGTTCCCGGAATATTTCTGGAACTTCCTGTCTAGTATGATTAACATAAAAACAATAATTAAATTATAGCATTATAAAATGAAAGTAAATACAAAATTTAATTTAAAAATTGGCAAATGATAAAAATAACTTTAAAAAAGCAGCTCCAAAATCATCACAAATTAAGTTTGTTGATTTTCTCATAGATTTCTTTATTTGGTTTTGACCAAATGTATATAAAGTAAAAAGGAATTATCTCTGAATATACATAAAAAATTAAGAATTTGATAATTTTCTCATAGAACCCATTATGAGATTTTGACCAAATTTAGAGAACACCCTCTGATGTACCCCCTTTCTAACAAAAAAGAATCATATAAATTGGACAAAGTAGTAAAGAATTATCGCTGAACATACATAAAAAAAAATTCCGACGAATTGAGAACCTCCTCCGTTTTTTGAAGTCGGTTAAAAGACTATGAAATGTCACTTTGTACGTTACTATGACGATGACGCCTGAAGTACCAACTTCGTGAACTAGAGCACAACGTATTTCACGTACCGCTTTAAAAATCAACCATAAAAACACTACAAAAACACGTTTTGATTGATGTAATGTCTATATTAAAAGTAAAAGAAGTAAAACCATTTTGATGTTTAAATGTAATTTTTCATTTTATATTTTTCTAAAATAAAAAAAAATTAAAGAAACATATTTTACAAACTAATAAATCAAATAAAAACCAAACCTTGAACTTCCATAGTAAGATTTCTTTGTTTCAAATTTGTTTAAATTTGTCTTGTGGTCCTAGGAAAACAATGCACAATATTTCCCAATCGTGTGAAAAATATCACCAGTATTGTAATACTTGTAGAGGAACTGGTCCGATTATGGACCCCTGCTCGAAATATGGGCCCTAGTGTTTCTCTGGAACTACTAGCGACATCTATGCTTCGAGTGTCTAAGCTTCGTCTATCGGTGTTGTTTATCAATTCTTACGCCGAGAATTGTTCGTTAGTTATATTGTGGAGTGAAGGTGCTCGATTATTAGTTGAGAATTTTTGCGGTAAGTAATTTAACAAATTTTATAGACTATATGCTCAAACTTTTTATTCAAATGTCATTTGTATTTCACACTAGAAGGATTAAGTATCTGTTCTGATTGTGAATATGCTCGAAGATATAGGTTATAAAATTTTTACCACTCAAAAATCTCGGACCACATGATGTGCGAAATGTGGGCTCCTTTGATGTTTAAAATATGGGCCCGGGCCCATATTACGAACTATCGAGGTACGTTAACTATATATCGCTTAGATTGTAAAATTTTTATTTAAAACTTTTTTTGCAGGTGCAACATGGGTCAGGACCGAAAAAGCAAAAAAAGAACTACAAGAAAAGATTGGTGCGAAAGTGATATGGAAGTGGCAGTGCGCAGTGTCCTTGAAAAGAAGATGGGACTGAAAAAGGCTGTAAAACAATTTAATGTACCCAGATCAACCCTCCAAAGGATAGTACGTAAATGCCAAAATAACAATATTGATCCATCCGAAGCTGTGAAATCAAAATTGGGAAGATCCTCAGTTTTGGGTGAAAAATTAGAGGCTGAGTTAGTAGAATACATACTTAAAATGGAAGGAGTGTATTATGGTTTAACCAAAAGAGATTTGTGTATGATGGCGTATGCTTTGGCTGTTAGCAATGGCATTGATCATCCTTTTCAGAATAAAACAGCTGGTCGTAGTTGGCTGGACGCATTTTTAGAGAGACATAAAGCAGTGTTCTCTGTACGTAGACCCACTGGAATTTCATTTTCCAGAGCCCTTGGCTTCATCAAGGAGAACGTTTAAGAATTTTTTTGACTTGCTGGAAGGCCAATATGAAGCAAAAAAGTTTGTTCCACACATAATCTATAATGTAGATCAGACAGGCTTGTCAGTGGTTCAAAGCAAAATACCAAGAATTATTGGTCGCAAAGGAAAAAGGCAGATAGCTGCACTCACATCGGCAGAACGTGGGTCCAGAGTAACAGCGATTTTTTCTGAGTACTGGTGGGCAACATATTCCCACATTCCTGATATTTCCAAGAAAAAATAGAAATGACCAGCTGATGCGTGGAGCTCCACATGGATCAGCATATGCCGTGCATCCTAGCGGTTGGGTACAGGGTACAGCAGGAGATTTTTACTGAATGGTTCCAGCATTTCATAAAATTTGCCAAGCCAACCGAAGAATCACCAGTCCTTTTGATACTGGATGGCCATTACAGCCATACACGAAACATTGAAGTCATCAGATTAGCGAGGGAGCACAATGTTGTCATCATTTCACTGCCGTCCCACGCAACTCATAAGATGCAGCCATTAGGTAAGTCCTACATGGGCACCTTCAAAACACACTACAGTGAAGAAATCCGTCTATGGCTTAGAGAAAATCAACGAGCTTTGAGTCATTTTGATTTAGCTGAGTTGATAGGAAAAGCATTTCTGAAATGCCAAACAACTATAATTGCAATTAATGGGTTTAAAGCCAGTGGAATCTGGCCACTTAATAAACATGTTTTTACTGAATCTGATTTTATCGCCGAAAGGCAAAATGCAGCAAAAAACTGCAGCGCTACTTCACTAGAAACTGATAGAAGTGATGATAGCGACACCGAAAGCGCTTTGGAGAAGCATTCAAGCGACAAAATTCAGATAACGGAGCCAGAAACTGCAGGTTCAACTTTCGGAGATCAGGTCGCTGCGCAACAACCCAGACAACACACCAAATCCCAGAGATATCCACAGAATATCTTTTGTGGATATCCAATATATCCACAGGATATCAGAAATATTCCGTGGATCTAATATGGATATCCAAATGTCCGTCTATATCCAGAATATAGAAGATATCCTATGGATATTCAGCAAAATATCTAATGAGTATCTTCCAGACAATACAAGAAATCCCAGAGATATCCACAAAATATATTCACAATTCTATATCCATATTGGATATAGAATTCAGATATTCAGCAAAATATTTTATAGGTATCTTTAGTAGAGGTTCATAAGTAACCAATGATTATTGAATAACCTCGAAAGAAAATAGAGATAAAAAATATTTCCAACAATCTGCCTTTGATTTTGCCCACTATAAGGGCACTAAGGAGAAAGTCATCCTTATTAGGACTCTTCAGCAATAAATGGAAATTCTCGACTCCAGTCTCTAATAGAGTGTGATTGCCAAAAAAATTCGATCGAACTCATTTACGGCGGGTTGAGCATGAGTAGATACGAAAGTGGTATCGCCATCTATACTTAAGAAGCAAAATCAAAAATTACATCTAGTAGATATCCACTATGGTTTGCGTCCTCGCTTAGACTTTGATATATTTATATTTATAGTGGATGTCCATGGGATATAGAAAAGACCTTAAAAAAATTAATTTTAAATATCTGAACGGTACTATTAGCCACAATGGCGAGCACAATGGCGTAATTTTTTAATAATTTGCTATATAATTACTATTATTTATGGACATTTGCATGTCTATAAATTACATTTCATGGATATAAAATAGATATCCACCATGGACTGGACATTCAGTGGATATTGGGATGTTCATTAGATATCCAAAGGATTTGGTGTGCTGTCTGGGAACCTGGATGTTTTTCTTCCACCAGTCATGTCTTGGAACCAAAACCTGGATGTTCCGAAGATTCAACTCCACCTCTCAGCTGCCTGAAGGAACCGATAGACAAAGAACCTAAAAAAATTATTTCTCCATTTGATTTATCACCCTTACCAGTTATAACTAAGAAAATTACTAATCGAGGCAGAAAATCATCCAAGGCTCAAATTATAACTTCATCACCTTATAAAAATGACATAGAAATGCCAGTTTTAACAAAAACCTCAAGAGCTGGAGTAAACTGCTGCAGTTCACCGATACAATGTATTATTTCAACCATTATTCGGAAATTGGGGTAAATATACCTAACTATTTATAATATACAGGGTGTCTCAATGAAAAGTAGCCCGTTTCCATTTGATAAAATTTGGTTACGGTGAATGTAAAAGAAGAGATTTTTAAAAAACACCCTGTATAGGTAATACATAATTTCTATGTCACTGAAGCAAAGTTATAGTAAAATAACACGCAAAAACAGCACGTTCCTACGATTTGTTTAAAAGTTATAAGCTCTGGAAATGGGGACACCCTGTATTATGTAAGATCAATGCCATTAACAGATTCTTACGATAAGAATTTATTCCAAGTAGGTACCTGCGATCCTAATTAGACAGCTAAATATTTAATTCCCCATGAATGAAAAAAACCTTGCTATAGAATTGGTAGATTGCCTAACAATATATTTCTACAAATACGCGGTGTTGACAGATCTTTTGTACTAGACCAACTTAACTGAGAACATAAAATAAAAGTACGGTTGTGTATAATATTTTGCCGAACGACTTTTGCGATACAATGGACAAAATATGGAGGAAAAGATTAGCTAAAATTCAAATTTAAATCCTGTTATCAAAAACCGAAAGTGGTGTGGCATCCTTAAGTGCCTTTATTTTTGGTAAAACCATTCAAACAAATCGATTTAAGATAAAATCAGTCTACTGCGGACTCCTGAATTTAACAATCGGTTTGTTTTCGTAGTTTTTCCAATTTTACAATTAAAAATTTTTTCGCAGAAATTTAAAATTTTATTGATAAAATTTGGAGGACTTTGATAAACTTAATTTTTTTCTTGCAAACACAGTTTTCTCTCGAGTACCTATTTGTTAACAATTTTGTCAATATGTCTTCTACTGAAAGCGAAGAAGAAGTAACAATGTTCATTTTTAAAGCATAATGTACCACACAAATAATCTATAAGGTACCAATAGAGAGAGAAAACATGTTTATTTTTGCTTATTTATATTTACCTACATAAGTCAACTTAGAGGAAAAAATCCAAAATTTTTTCGAAACCTAGCTATAACGCAAATAATAACAAAAATAAAAGTTTATTCAAAATATTAATATAATACAATACAATACGTAAAATAGATATATGACAAAATGACAAATATATAACAAACTATTATTACGAGTTACATCAATTCAATATTTATTAAATAAATAAAGAATAAACATAATTAAGTCACTGAAATATTAACAATTAGATTGTAATACTTGTGCGTGACTATTTCATTTTAATTAAGACATTAACATAAAAAAGTGTCAATATTGTTTTATCAAAACTAAACTATATTTGAGTTATTATTTTTATTTTAAATATTTTAGATTTATAAGATCATTTAAGGTACCTCTAGTAGTTAGTTGTATCCAATTTTTAATTTCTATCTTGTACCTTGATAATATGGTAATGTTTTTGATTTCATTAGGAACTAGATTATATAGTCTAAAACTAAAGTAATCTGTGTTTCTTTGACCTACTGTTTTTGACGACGTGTTTGTAGTGACATGATATGCTCGTGTTTGGTAAGGGTGAGTTCTTTTATTTAATTTAATTTTTTTTGTAAATATGCTGAATAATATTTTAAAGCAATATATAGCTGACGAATATCCAAAAGTTTACTTTACCATCTTCCATGGATTTTCCTTCCCTAAAACCATATTGATGTGGTAATAACACTTCATGCCTATTGAGGAACTTTAGTAGTCTCAATTTAATAATTTTTTCATAAATTTTGGAAAACACAGAGAGTAAAGAGACAGGTCTATAATTTTCTATTTTGCTTTTGTCTCCATTCTTAAAAAGAGGTTTTATTATACCTATTTTTAAACAGTTTGGATATTCCTGTTCCCGAAAACTTTGATTAATGAGATGGGTAAATGGTCGACCAGCTGTCAAATAGACCACTAATCCAAACGATTATCAGAATTAGAACTAATCATGCTTTATACCCTCAATATATGAAGCGAATAGGTATAATAGATAATGATTTGTGTATTTGTGATTAGTAGAGCTAGGAATATATGCAAAACGGCCATATTTTGCATATGTTGCATATATATACAATTTTTGATTTTGAATGCATGTATTGATATTTTGTTAATTTTTTGGCATATATCTGACGTACTAATTGGCTGGACATATTAAAATTATGAGTTTTGGACCAAAATATTATTTTGTGAAATGCCTTTACAGGTCGATTTCCTAAAATTTTGAAGGATTAACTTTTCCTGTAATAAATTACTGTTAATGGTGTAGGTACTTGAGAGGATTAAATTATAAACACCCTCCTTAAACCAACAAATTTTGCTAAATATCCTTTCAGGTAGTTGTATTAATATCTTCAAATTTCTAAATGACTCAGTTTACTTTCAACTTCATTTCAGTCTTTATTGTTGTGTTGTGTTAACCAGTGGGAAAAATGGCAAAATTAATTGAGTCGTGGGTAAAATACTTATTCAGATTTTGTTGTAGAAGGTGATAACCAGGTGTTTTGTAAAACATGTTCTAAAATTGTAAGTACTTTTTTATTTTATATTTTATTTTGACCTTTCACAATGGTAAACCAAACGACAGTAAAATATTATTTCAACTCACAGTTAAAAAAAAAGTAGGGCAACTTTACAACGTACGCATTTATTTAATTTAATTAAAACTTTAACATTTACAGGAATTTATTTGTTTTAGATTCCATGTAAAAAAAGTTTCAAATCGACCAACACGCGAAAACATCCTCACATATAGCAAAGCAGAAATCTAAAGACACTCGCAGACAAAGTTAACTTCCCTTAAAACAATATTTAGAATCTGGATCGTCTAGAAGTGTCAAGCTATTTTTAATGAAGATTTATGCAAAGCTTTAGTTACTTCAAATATCCCTTTAATACGATTAAATAATCCAAATCTCCGATCATTTTTGCAAAAATACTGTAAATTTAATATTCCAGAGCAAAGTATATTACGCAAACGTGGTGTTGACAGTTTGTACATTGAGACTCGTGAAAAAATTCGTGAGATTACTGTTGGAAATCATTTCTACATTATTGTGGATGAAACAACAGACTCTTGTGGTCGATATATAGCCCATTTAATGATAGGTTCATTACGCGAAGAAATGCAAATTGGTCCATATCTAATCGCTTCAAAGCAATTAGATAAAACAACTTGACAATAACTCGTTTTATCCAGACATAATTATCTTCCTTTTTTTCTTCCGGAAGCCGTTCCAACAGAAAAATGTTTATTGCTGTTATCCGATGCTGCCCCGTACATGGTAAAAGCCGCACAAAATTTAAAAATGTTTTATGAAAACTTAATCCATGTTACATGTTTGGCTCATGGCCTTAAAAGAGTTGCAGAAAAAATTAGGTCTAACTTTCCTTTAATAAATGATTTAATTAGTAATGTAAAAAAATATTTCTTAAAGCTCCTCTAAGAACTCAATTGTACAAAGAAAAATTTCCTGAATTACAGATGCCACCGGAACCTGTGATTACTCGGTGGGGTACCTGGCTTAAAGCTGCCTTTTTTACGCAGATAATTATGAAAAAATTAAAGAAATCATATTTGATTTTGATGATTCATCTAAGGGGATATCTAATACAAAGAAGTTATTTCAAAATCACATATTACCAAAGCAATTAGTGTTTTTAAAAAATTATGCATTTGTACCCAAAATTATATTAGATTTAGAACAAAAAAATTTACCTTTGGTGACTTCCATAAATTTAATTAAGACGTTTGAATCAGAGTGTAAAAATGTCTAGGGCGATATTGGAAAGACTATTTTTCATAAATTTTCAAATTAGTCTAAGATCCGAAATAAGGTCGACCTTCACCCATCTGTTTACCGGATGAAAGTTTTTTTTTTATTAAATAAAATATGTTTTTAAATAAAGTGTAAGGGTTAAAGAAAAGGTCCTTTATTTCTCACAAGTCAATTTAATTGGCGACTGGTTTCGAAGTTGTCACTTCATCATCAGGCACACCTAAATGGAATGTCAAGGAGTCAGTTGTAATAAAAACAATTATAAAAGCATGAACGGACTTTA
The DNA here is from genome assembly GCA_927349885.1 of Psylliodes chrysocephalus. Lineage (NCBI taxonomy): Eukaryota > Metazoa > Arthropoda > Insecta > Coleoptera > Chrysomelidae > Psylliodes > Psylliodes chrysocephalus. The sequence goes on along the minus strand of OV651829.1, from coordinate 21,687,870 downwards.
ACATATACAAAATAACAGAAAAAACACAAAAGAAAGTTAAACAATAACCTTGACTCACCTTGACTAATTCCATAAAGGAAGCGCTACAAAAAGTTTAACAGAACGAGGTAAAAAAGCCATGTGTCGACTTTTACCCCCACTCATTTGATCTTTTTGTCACCGCCACCTATACTCACTTTCAGTAAATAACACCTTCGTTAGTACACTATTTATCCGCTAATTTAAAATTTACAGTTTACTGCATTGATTCGTTAAAAATCTAGATAGATGTCTTGACAGTCTGATAATTTTTACTTTTTTACTTTTTACTTTCAGTAATTAACATTATATCCTTAAAAATTTTTAAACTGTTTGTGCTTGTTAAACTATTTTGTGTTGTTTAGTTAATAATTGTCTTAAATGTGTTTTAATTAATTATTTTATTCAAACAGACATCTGGTGGTTTAACCTAACCTACATCAAAAAATTTTCTTAAAAAATACTTATTACACATGACTTTTTAACTCGTTCTGTTAAACTTTTTGTAGCGCTTCCTTTATGGAATTAGTCAAGGTGAGTCAAGGTTATTGTTTAACTTTCTTTTGTGTTTTTTCTGTTATTTTGTATATGTTAAAGTCCGTTCATGCTTTTATAATTGTTTTTATTACAACTGACTCCTTGACATTCCATTTAGGTGTGCCTGATGATGAAGTGACAACTTCGAAACCGGTCGCCAATTAAATTGACTTGTGAGAAATAAAGGACCTGTTCTTTAACCCTTACACTTAATCCCTACTACTCACATATGGCTACCCTCACTCCAAATGTTTTTAAATATACCGCAAATGGGTTGCCTAAGAAAAATCGGAACACACTATTTATTTTCTTAAAGTAAAAAAAACGACACCCTGTAAAGTATTCCCAAAATGCTTTGACTGTGCCCAAACTTTAATCAGCTCATCGCAGGATAGATTGAAGCTTAAGTTCAAAATTTGGTGTTTTTCTCTTCATCCGTTTTTGAGTTATCTTCAAAATTCAAAATTTGCACTTTTCATCAAATATCTCAAATTAGGTCCATTTTAGTAAAATTATGTATAGAAACAAAATAATAGAGAATGACATCATAAACAACTTTTATCATGATTCCTATACTTTCCTTATCTGTACACAGAGAGGAAAGTAAAAAATGGCCGTGACCATATTTTCTTAGGCAACCCATTTGCGGTATATTTAAAAACATATTTTATTTAATAAAAAAAAACTTTCATCCGGTAAACAGATGGGTGAAGGTCGACCTTACATACGGATCCTGGACTAAATGTAATTTTAAAAAATGAAGGATTTATTGTTTTAAGAAACCTTGCTAAAATTTATACTGGTAACTTTGAAGATATTAATACTATTCATCCAGATATTTCAGGAAAATTTAAGTTTGCACCTATTACTTCTGTAGATGTGGAAAGGAGTTTTTCTTTGTACAAGTACATACTTACTGATAGGAGACAATCATTTAATACAGATAATTTAGAAAAACATCTAATTGTTCATTCGTTTTATAATAATGTTGATTTGTAAATAAAATTAGTTAATAATTAAATAATTATTAAGTATTATATTAGGTATTGTAAAATAAAATAAATAATAAATATTAATAAACTATTTCGATCAAATAACAAATTACTCTTATTGCTTATGCTCTGCATATTTTTCGATTTTTTACGCATATATTGAAGTATTTTGCGGCATATATATGCGCATATTTAACTACTTTTTGGGTGCATATAATAATAATAATAATAATATAACTTTATTCAATAATAAATTACATATGTATATGAATCATATCTATATATACAATAAAAAAATATGATTCTTCCTAAAAAAGAAGTACCATAAAAATGTAATATGATATAATAAAAATAACAAATATTAAATAAAGTGGTGCGAAGCGATAAGTATTAAATACTTGTATCGCTTTATAAAACAATTTAGGTAATAATAACAATAACAATATCAATACAGCTCATATAATTATTGTTTTATAATAAAAAAAAATGAATAAATGAACAGAGGAAACCACACTGAGTACCGGACATCCAGAAAATAAGAAGCTAAGGATAAACTTGACAGCTCCTAGGTCTAGTGATGAGATTGCTGATTTACAACTTATATTTTCGGATTGTATTCTAATCGATTTAGAAATTAATTTATTATACCAAAACTTAATTAACAACAAAATTCAGTTACCTATAAATTTAAAAAATTTACTGACATTTGACTGTATATATAACATACTCTATAATTTCGTCAAAACACTCAAATTAAAATTGTAATTAGGAAATAGAAATAAGTAGCGATGCTACCAATAAAAAAATTTGTACACCTGACTCGAAAAAATTGTTAAGAAAAGAAAAAAAATAAAGATAAAAGAGAAAAAAGAAAAAATAAGAAAAAAAAAACAAAAAAAAAACAAAAAAAAAACAATAGAAAACAAAATAAAAAAACAAAACATTTAAACCATATTAAGTTCAGGTTATTTTAGTTATTAAGGTAGAGCAACTTTAATATAATTTGTAAAATAATAAAGTTTGTTGGGGGTGGGTTGGCTCAGTGGTTAGAGTCATGACTTTGAGATCGGAAGGTCTCAGGATCGAATCCCACCGTTGGCCGGAATTTTTTTATTTAATTTAATTATTTAAAATTAATTCTGATGCCTTGGTAGGATTCCCCACTCGACCATTCACTGTTGGGTTCTAATTAACAGTGCTGTTCCTAAAGTGGCGCTGGGAAACAGTAACAAAGCCTACACAGAATACGAGGCTAATGGCCGTAGTAGTCGACGCCGATGACACCAAATATTTGTTCACTTGACAATTGACTGGCCTGTTGGTTTATATCCAGTGCCACTAACTTAGTTAAAAATAAAAAGTCTTCATTTATTTCTTTTATTGTTTCTGCCCTAATACTATCCCAATCTGGAGATTTGATTTTATATCTTTAATAATGTGTTTTATTTCATTCTCATTGGTATTCACAAGATATATAATACTTTCCACCCTGTTTATATCTTCCCTATAATTTTGAGGAAATTTGATTTTATTTGCGTATTTTTCACCAAGGTCACTATAGTAGTTATTAAAGATATTTATAATTTTCAATGGATCTGTTATTTTTCCCCATTCTCTCCTTATACAGTTTCAATTTTTGTTTTAGGTATTTCTTTGTCGCATAATGTATTAACACACTTCCATAAAGAAGCTGATGATCTTGTGTTTTTATTTATTATTGTATTAATATAATTTTTTTAGATATTTTGACTAGATTTGTTATTTTATTTTTATAATTATTGTAAATAGATTTAAGTGCTAAATTATTTTGGTCTTGTTTTATTTGTGAAAATATTTCATTTTTGCAGTTTATAGATTTTAATATACCTGTTGTAATCCAGGATTTTCTTATTTTACGTTCATTGTTCTTCAATTTTACAGTTGTTGTGTTATATTTTTGTATTTCTTTAATAAATCTTTCAGTGGCCAAATGAACATCATTTGATTGACATATTGTTGACCAGCTTTCGTTTCTTAAGTCCTTTTTTAAGTTTTCATAATTTATGAAACTTTTATAATGTTGACTGTTTGATTTCTCGTTATTTTCTTTGGATTTTGAGGTAAAGGCTACTGCAATTGGAAAGTGATCTGTAATGTCACTTTCAAAAATAAATTATTTAATATTGGTAACACTACTGTCGATATTTTTTATAAAAAAATGATCTAGACAAGTATTGCTTGCAGGTCTTGTGGTTTGATTAATGTAAGAAATGTAGCCATAAGAATTTAAAATATTTTTGTACTCTTCTATATGTTCTGAATCATCTAGTAAGTTAATATTTATATCGCCTGTAATAATATAACAATTTATATTTTCCAAATAATTTAGTAATCCAAAGAAAGGTTAAAAATAACTTGCAGGAAATTTATATATTGACAATATAAAAATAACGTTAAATATTTTTCCAAAAATCTCCTAATGCAATTTTCTGACCTAAAAATAATCTGCAAGATGCTAATTTCTGGCACATTAAAAAAAAACAAATTATAATAGTACCTAGATCTCAAAGTATGTTAAATATTTTTTAGTATACGGCTAATGACATCATGCATGCGTAAAATATGGTCACGATTAAATCGACCGTCCGTATCTCTTTGGATCCAGCCAGCATCGCAGAGGGCTTCTGGAGGCGGTAAGGCGGTTATACGAGTAGTTGGCGAGGAAGTCGGACTCGTATTCGAAGAGTGGGTCACTGGGTCACGCCGCCTTGCAGATGTTAAAACCAAACCGACCGATACAACAAAACTCGAACAGAGAGAACAACAACCATGTTTATATTATCGTAAATAAAGATGATCTTAAAACTATCGTTTTATTAGCTAAATCAATAATTATATAAATAATTTATATCATGTAGGTAGTCTAATTGGATAATTGAAAATGTGGAATAAATAAGTTAATAATAAAGGATGGCCGTTTACAAAACGTTTGGAATTAAACTATGATTAGCAATTTCTTTGTATGTAGATTTGTTTCATCTAATTCTAAAATAAAAATGTGGTTATTATATTTTTTATTTATTTAATTTCTTACGTTTTTCTATTTTTACTGTGCTACAGGTCATTTATAAAGTTACAAAAAGTAAAACATTTAAATTATAAAGTAAACAAATTTAAAGTCTATTTTTATGTATGAGAGAGTAATAAAACAGCATTTCTAATGCAAAACTTAGTACGGTAATTTTAAATATTTTTACAGAATAATCTAAATATTTTCTAAAATTGTAATAAATGTACCTGAGCTATTACAAGTTTTGGGTCTTTAATTGGTCCTTTATAAACATAAGCTGTACAGAACAATAGAAAAAGGTTTGGACAGGCCAAAAGCCCTGTGTATTAAAGATTATATAGCCATATCTTAAGATTATTTTCAATAAGTACCTATTTGCCAATTTTGTTTTATTTTAATTCCAAGAATTTCTTACAGTAATCGAATTATAAGTAGATAAATACCTTTCCAACAAATTTCACCGAAAATGCGATTATAGGTTTTCTATTTAGTAAGGAGGTCCAACTTGTGTATTCTTGACAGTTTACTAAATGTCGTTTAGTTGCAACTTGCAAGGTGCAGTGTGAATTCTAGTGTGATCATGGAAAATTTGGAAGGGCCGCGTAAACGACAAAAAATCGGTCCTTTAATAGTTAATGAAAAAACATTAATATTTAATTGTTTTAAATCATTTACAGACAAACATTTATGTAAAAGTGTTAATGACACAGTGGAATTAGTTAATAGTACGCTTGGTGGTGGGAAATCTACGATTTACAGAGTTGTTAAAGAAGAAAAATGTGGCGAGTTTAAAACAGCACGTAAAGCTCCAGGAAAACCAAAATTTCAATTAGAAAATCTTTTGAAAGAAAGAGTTCGAAGGAAAGTGAATGCGTTCTTCTTTAGAAAAGAATTTCCGACAGTAGACAAAGTTCTTGCCACGGTTCGAGATGATAAGGATTACCCTGAAATAAGTCGAAGCACACTATGGAAACTTTTAAAAGAAATAGGTTTTCTATGGAAAAAGCATTCCAGAAAGTCTATTTTAATAGAAAGAAGCGATATTGTAGTATGGAGAAGAAATTACCTAAGGACTATAAAAGAAATGAGAAACCAAAGAAGAAATATATTTTATTTAGATGAAACATGGATCAACGAGGGACATAAACCAAATAAATTTTGGCAAGATGAAACTGTTACAAGTCGAAGACAGGCTTTTTTAAATAATTTATCTACTGGTTTAAATCCACCATCAGGAAAGGGACGCAGACTAATAATAGTACACATCGGTAGTTCAAACGGTTTTGTTAAAGGTTGTTTATTGACTTTTGAATCTACTCGTACCGGTGACTACCATGAGGACGTGAATGCTGATGTCTTTAAAGAATGGTTCGAACAAATTATAGATCTTCTTCCTCAGAACTGTATAATAGTAATGGATAATGCAAGTTATCACTCGAGACATAGAAAAAATGCCCACAACCAAGTGGTTAAAAAAAAATTTACAGAATTGGCTAAATTCAAAGAATAATAAGTTCCATCCCGGTTCTGTGAGAAAAGAACTGTATCATTTTTATTCCCTTCATAAAGAGAAAAAAAAATATGAAATTGATGAAATTTCAAAAAATCGTGGGATGACGGTGGTTAGATCACCACCATATCATTGCGAAGTAAACCCGATTGAACTGATATGGGCACAGATAAAGGGCGAAGTTTCAAGAAAAAATAATTTTTTTAAAATGAGTGATGTTAAACAGTTGTTTTTGGAGGCTGTAAATAATGTGAAGCCTAAAAACTGGGAAAAGGCAGTAAATCATACGATTAAAGAAGAAAAGAAAATGTAGAAGTTGGACAATATTACTGATGAAATGATCGAGCCACTCATTGTAAATATTGGTTGCGACAGTTCATCTTCTGATTTCGATTCTGATTTTGATTTGTAGGTAAGAAGTAGTTTTTATATTAAAATTATTATTTATGAACGTAACGTTGTTTAAAAGTCAAAGTTTAAACCCTTATACCTATATAACCCGATTGACACAATGTTCTTAACATACCTTGTGGAAAAATAGAACATTTTAGAAAAAATTGCACTATTTTACCTTCAGCTGTTTAGAAGTTGTAAGCAGGTTAATTAGGTGAAAATATAAGTGTATACTCGAGGAATAACTTCAAAAAATATTTTAACTGTCTACTAAAAGAAGTGGATTACGAACGCTTTATTATTTTAATACTCTCTCATACATAAAAATCTGATGTGTCCAACACATGACTTTCCTATCTAGTTATTAAAGGCTTTTTCCGGTTATTTTGTACAACCTATTGCAGCATCTCTATAAATGTTTAGAGGATAAACTAAATATATACATTGTCCACATACATCTACCTCGAAACATTTCTATAGATATTCATGGAAAACGAAAATACTGAAAAATATAAATTTCCTACAATTTTTTCATTACGGTCCATTTTATAAAAATCATGTATAAACAAAAATTATAGAGATCGATATCGCAAACAACTTTTATTTCAGAAACTTTCATAAAAATCAGAATTTTGCACATTTTGTCAAATTTCTCGAATACGGACCATTTCAGGAAATTTTTACGTATAACAAAAATTATAGATAATAATATTAGAAGTAACTTTTATTTGAACAATTTTTTTCTCCAAACATTAATAACAGATATATTCCATAAAATATAAAAGTGGCCTCCCATAAAGTACCCCCCCCCCAGATGTTCCGACTATGTCCAAAATTCAATCATTTCACGTTAGGCCGAAATAAACCTTAAGTTTAAAATTTAATGTTTTTTTCTTTATCCGTTTTTGAGTTTTCTTCAAAATTCGAAATTTACACATTTTCTCAAATATCTCGAATACGGTCCATTTTAGAGAAATTATGTATAGAATAAAAATTAAAGAGAATTATATTACAAACAACTTTTATTTGAACAATTTTTATAAAAAATAATTTTTTTTACATTTTGTCAAATTTCTCGAATACGGACCATTTTAGGAAAATTTTGCATAGAACAAAAATTATAGACAATTATATTAGAAGTAACTTTTATTTAAAAAATTTTCTTCTCCAAACGTAAATAACAGATATATTCCATAAAATATAAAAATGACCCCCTATAAAGTACCCCCCCAGATGTTCCGACTCTGCCCAAAATCTAATCAGCTCATTGGACGTTGAAACAAAGCTTAAGTTTAAAATTTGGTGTTTTTCTGTGAATCGGTTCATGAGTTATGCGTTATACAGACACACACACACACACAGACACACACACACACACACACACAGACACACACACACACACACAGACACACACACACACACACAGACATCATCGCGAAAATAGTCAAAACGGATTCAGGGGACCTCAAAACGTAAAAATCCGTCGAAAACTCGAGGTCGAAAAAAATCATGATTCCTATACTTTCCTTATATCTGTATACAGATAGGAAAGTAAAAATAGACGTAGTAGCATAGCAGACGAAATAAAAAACAAAAAAATTCAAACAAAATATATATTTAGAAACTGATAACAGGTTTTTAAAAAACAATTTTTATTAATAAAAATATACACGTCTTTTCTTGACGAAAGCTAGACAAAATCTTCTTATTACTACATGGAAATTAACACAAAAAAATTAGAAGTACAAGCTAAGCATTTAAATGGATATGATAATAAATATAATATGTTTAAATGTCAGCTATGTGTGCCCACATAACTAACATTAGTCGTTATTCCGGGATTCGAATATGTATCTCCTACTTGAACCGTTTTTGCCTTTTCAAAAAAGACTAATAAAGGCCAGTAGGTATACAGATCGCAATTATCTAGGCCTGCAAATGAAATTGCGGCAATTCGTATCTTATTTGTAAGGTGTGCAGAATGGGTTGCCCTACGGCACTTATGCCTATTGCAAATCCTAAATTAGGGTAAAATACACAGCAAAGTTGACGTTTTCCGCGAACTGACTTTAAGTGACAACTTTGTCGCTTGCCGAGCGACAAAGTTTACAGCTTTGTTGTTCGCCTAATTTAAATTAGCTAAAATATAATATTTCTTTTTAATAACTAATTTTTAAGTTATTTGTACGTAGTTACATGTTTTTACTTTGAATATAAATTCCTTTTTTATGAATTACTTAGATATAGGCTTTACATTATACATTATACACTACTTACAACAAATTTTTAAATCATCACTTTTCGCTCTTAATATACAATAGCTATTTGTGTATTAAGAGCGTATCTACAAAATTTGAACGTTCGAATTCGTAATCGTCTACTTAATTCCATATATATTTTTCTCTACCACGGCTACCAACTTCTTGAGTGAGTCAAAGTTATAGTTAGAGATAATAATGTTTATTCATTTCATTTAAAATTTTACAAATTGTACAATTTACAAATAAAAAATAAAATATAGGTGTAATTATTGGTTTGAAATAAAGAACAAACAAGACTTATCTTCCCATTAAAGCCGGTAGGCTGAGCATGGGCAATATAAGTATATCTTTCTTTTTTTCATTTCCTATGTCTTACACAAATTAACCAATACTGAAACGTAAAAAATAAAGTAAATTAAAAATATAAATATTATTTAAACACCTAGTAATAATTCTAATAAACAACTGTCATCCAAGTTCATAATATATTTTTTTTAAATGCCTTTTACCATGTCCATTGAATTCAGAGTTAATAAGTGCGTTTTGTATGTATCCGATAAAAAATTTAATATCCTATCCATTATGTAATTCAAACACCGTTGTCCTATTGCTTTCTTAGTCATTTTTGTTTGAACGTTGTGTTTTTGCTTAGTTCTTGTGTCATACTTATGTTCTATACTTTTGAGCAAGTATTTATGTTTGTGAGTATATATAATCACCGAGTACATATAAAGCTTCCTAATACTCATAACGTAACTTTCGACGAAAAGAAGATCTGATGGGTAAGTATTTATTTTATTATAAATTATTTTTAATATTTTCTTTTGCAAGACTTCAATTTTTTGTAAGTAAGTTGGTAAAACACCCCCCCATGAAAGGATTCCATAACGTAATCGAGATTCTATAAGTGCAAAATAGATTATTTTAAGATGAGGTATATCCAAAATTGATCGTAGGAATCTAAATTTTGGTAAAAGGCAACGCAAACATTTTGCAATATTTTCTATCTGTTTACTCCAGTTAAGATGAGAGTAAATTTGTACTCCAAGATATTTGATATCATTTGTAATATTTATGTCAAACTGCTGAACGTTACCTTTTACTGTTATATTTCTATAGGAAGGGAGCATGTTCTTGTAACTGCAGAATGGAACAACATAAGTTTTATCAAAGTTTATTGTGAGTTTTTTATGATTAAACCATTCGACAATTTTTATAAGATCTGTTTCCATTAATACTTTCAGTTGGTTCCAGTTCTCTGCATTATACAGGATAGCTGTGTCGTCTGCAAAACTTACAATAGTTCCATCTGTATTTAGACTATACAAATTATTTAAATATAAATTAAACAACATAGGCCCTAGAACAGTACCTTGAGGTATGCCATATCTTACTATTCTTTTCTCGCTTAAGACACCATTAATTCTAAGTATTTGTGTTCGATTCTGTAGATAGCTTTTATATAATTTATATGAAATGCCTCGTATTCCTACATCCTCCAAGGCATCCAACAATTGGTTGTGATTCACAGTGTCAAACGCCTTGGCAAGTTCTAGAAACACGCATGCACACGGTTTACTATTATCTATGTTTTTATATATACTGTTTGTAAATTTTATAATTGCATCATTTGTAGACATTCCTTCCCGGAAACCATATTGTAGGTCTGAGATAATATTAAATTTTGAAAAATAACTAGTTAATTGTATCTTAAATGATTTTTCAAATATTTTAGTTAGAGTTGAGATTAATGATATTGGCCTATAGTTAGACATGATCTTTTTGTCACCTTTTTTATAGATTGGTATTACTACCGATAGTTTAAAGGAATTAGGGATTTGTTCCGATTTAAAGATGTGATTGATGAGATTTGTAATAAGTGGTGCTAGTTCAGTAGAAACATTTTTTATTAAATTAGTGGTAATACCACCTAATCCTGGGGCTTTGTCACTTTTTAAACTTTTGTTATATTTGTAGTATCTATTTCGGTTATAGTACTTAAATAAAATGATTGAACTACTGAATGACGTGGTGGTGGTGGTAAATTGGATAATTTTATTTTGTTGGCATAACTTTCTCCTACAATTGTGAAATATTGTACAAATTCTTCTGCTATAGATATTTTATCGGTAATTAAAGAGCCACCATCTGTGTTTCTTTAATTACGATCCAAAGAGCCTTTGGGCTGTTTTTATTTTTCTGAATTGCATTTTGGTAATAGTCGCATTTTACCTTTTTAATTAGTTTATTTAAGTATTGCCTATAGTTAAGATATGTATTTTGTATATCTAGATTGTTTGGGTTGACGGGTATAAACCATCACAGCTGATTTATTTGCAGCCAAAGAGAAACCATGATCAAATAACCAGCTTGTAAGGCAATATATGACATATTTAAGATCTACAACACAATCGTGATAAGACTTACGTATAAATACATACATCATCCGCGTACTGAATACACTTAATCGGTTGATCAAAGATCTCATGCAAGCTTGCCGTGTAAATATTGAAAAGAAAGGGACTCAGAACGGATCCCTGAGGAATACCCTGGTTGACAATTCTAGGGCCATGCAGAAGGTTATAGTGATCTCTGATATATACTTTTCTGTTTCTAAATAACTCAATAATATTGGCAGAGGCGTTTGTATCAAAACCGTAATAGGAGAGTTTTGTTTGTAAGATGTTCAAATCAACTGCGTCATATGCCCCTTTAAGATCTAAAAAAATACATGCTGTGTATTCATTTTTTGAGAATGAATACTGAATATCATTAACTAACTGAGTACAGGCGTCTAAAGTACCTTTAGACTTACGAAATCCGTACTGGGAACTAGGTAACAGAGAGTTATGTTCAAAATACCATTCTAAACGACGTTTAATAATTCTCTCAAAAGTTTAAGCAAAACACGATAACAGAGAAATTGGACGGTAAGACGATGGATCGCTAGGGTTTCTCATTGGTTTAATAATAAATATAATTACCACTTCTTTAAAAGATTCAGGAAGAAGTCCTTGTAACCACCATTGATTATAAATTTCAACTAAGACACTTTTTGAATTGTCTGGTAAATTTCTAATCAAAGAATAAGAAAAGCTATCTTTTCCAGGAGCTGTGTTACAAGTGGTTTTAATTGCTAATTCTAATTCAGTTAAAGTTATTTTTGAATAAAGATTATTTTTATTTCCCAATTCCCTATTATTTACCAGCTGAGGAATAAAACTTGGATCAATAAATGGAGGAGTAATATGGTTAAATAATTTTTCTATTAGATCTGGAGCCAGAACAGTTTTTTTATTATATTTATTTTTGTTTGAAATACTTTTAATATATCTTCATACTGAAGATATTGGAGTATTTTTGTTTAAACTACTAACAAATTTTTTTCAGCTGTTCTGTGTTTTTTGTTTGAATATCAGCTTAATTTTGGCCTGCAGATTTTTATAAAAAATAAAATTGTCAAAATTCGATGTGTGACTATAGTTGCATAAAGCTATCTTTCTACTCTTAACTAAATCGGAACACTCAGAGTCTCACCATGCTGGAAGGAACCTTGAAGGAGTAAAAGGATTGTTTCTGGGCATAGATAAATCTGCAGCTGCCATGACAGCTTCAATGAAATTTGGGAATGAAGTGGATTCAGATGATGAAGAAGTAAAAATAGTCCAAATATGATTTGAAGGAAACCCAGTTAGCCTTTTTTTCGTTCCAAATATTTGAAGGAAACACCTTCTGTTTATCGAAATTATTTGTAATAGTTATTAAGATGATAAGATGATCAGAACCCATAGTATCAGAAATTGTTTTCCATTCACATTTAGGTGCTAATATTGGCGAAGATATAGCAAGGTCTAAAGCAGAAAGATGAGTGTTCGGGGCAGAAATTCGTGTGGGAGAGCCATCATTTAAAACAATTAAATTTAGGTTATTTAGAGCTTCAACTAGACCTAAACCACTTCGATCATTACTAATACTACCCCATAAGGAATGGTGACAATTAAAATCTCCACAGATTAATACCGGTGAGTTGAATTGAGAGAAGAGGTTTTCCCAGTCAGTAGTTGAAATGTTGTTATTTTTCGAATCATTGTATAGCGATATTATGGAAATTTTAGATTTTTCCAGTTGAACAGCACATGCTTCAATTTTATTGTTATAATTTTGATTAATTTGTAATTGCTTGAAGGTTATTTTATTGGAAATAAATATAGCTACGCCACCATACCCATCTGCTCGATTTTTTGAAATTAATGAATATCCGTTAATAGAATTGTTTTGGCCATTTTTAAACCAAGTCCCAGATATTATGATAACATCTACATCTTTTGTTTTAATTAATTTAAGAAGATTAGGTTTATTTTTATTTAAAGATCTTGAATTCCATTGTATAATTGTAAGTATAGTTTCGTTAGAAAGACGATTCACTGTCGCTATTAATTTCCATTAGTTCTGTTTCATTTTCAAAATTAAGTAAATTTGAAATAAATACCCTAATATCAGAATTAAGGTTAGAAATTATATTTTGATTATCATTAATTTTGGATGAAGAAGGATATGATCAAAATACATTATTTACAAATTTGGAAATACCGTTAATGAGCGATTCTTTGTATTTTATGAAATCTTCCCTATGCGGATTAGGAATTATAGGTTGACTTTTTTGATTTTTTCTTTCCCGGTAACGGGGTAAAGGAGAACGCGGAGGAGATGCTGCTTTTCGTTTTTTTTTGGGTTGTATTATTAGATTTTGGTTTTCTAATAGAAGAGTTGGTAGTTACTAATGGTATATTTTTTTATTAAAAAATTTTCTACCTAATTTCCTAGTTAACATAATTTTCTGTTTACATTTCTCTTTATTTGTTCCCAGCTAGCACAAAAATATCCCATCTACGTTAATAAGCTGCAATTTTAGGCTCTTTAAGCTCGCATGCAATGTACTGTAAATGTAACCCTATTATCCCTGCAACTACCGAATGTCCGCAACGGCAAGACTTTTATAGCACATCTCGTAGAAGTTATAATGTGAAGTTCGGAAAACATCACACTAGCACTTTTACGGTACTTACCCCGAAAGTTGCTCTGAAACTTTCTATAGATGTTATAATGTGAATTCCTTCTACAGCATTATACAGTGTGTCCACGGATGGACTTAACAATACTTGTAAAAATATTTATTTTAAATTTTAAAGTACTTCTTCATAATTTCTTTTGCTTGTTAAATAAATACAATTAACGTTGAGAACTTATGAAAAATACCTCTTTTGAAAAATTTAAAATAAATATCTTTACAAGTATAGTTATGTCCATCCTTGGATACACTATATTCAAAATAGTATATTAAGGATATAGTAAAATCTGAAGAAAACAAAATAAAAAAATTGTATAAATTTATTATTAAAAAGCTATTGAAATCAAATACCAATATCATACAAGTAGAGGTAGGTAATAATACAGGTAATGCAATTACATATGTGTGATACCATAAGGTAGCTATAAAACACTGACAAATTGGACAAAAGTAGGTATAGAGGGTATATAAGGAATATCTCAAAAGTTCACTAGAATCAAAAACATTGAACGCTTGCACGAAAGAGTATAATAAGGTACCTATATTGCAAAGGTTCACTAGTAGCTAAAATGGTGAACGATTGTACAAAAGTAATAAAAAAAAGTGTATTTATATAAGGTATATTTCAAAGGTCACTAGATTTTTATTAAGATGGTAGTTGTACGATGCTAAAAAAATATATTTGCCTACAACTGGTACTAATCATAGTTTTAATACGATATAACTTGATTAAACTGAATATTGATAAATGTAAAGTTATAAGGTTTAATAAAACAGCTAATATCATTATGCATGATTATGTCACTGCAGGTTCTGAACTATAAATGATCTTGATGATATTTTTGACAGGGGCCTATCATTTATTCCTCATTTTATTAGATTCCTTGTTCCTGCCAGACTTACTAGGCAGATTAAACTATTTTATGTAAATACTCATAGAACTAACTGTGGACAGAATTTATTTGTAGACAGACTGATGTCCAATTACAATAAGTATTTTTCAAATTATGACATTTTAGTAGGTTTTTTTAAGCGTCGACTTTCATTATACTATATTGACTTCAATTTTATACTATGACAATTTTATTAATTTCTTTTTTATTTTATTTTAATTGATATTTTAAATGTACCATTTAGAACTTTATGTATCTGTAGCGTACTGTAAACAAATAGACAGATAAATAAATAATGTGAACTTAATTATATAGTTTCTTCCTAAAAATAACCTTGCAGATAATAAATTTACTTGTTTATTATTAAAGAAATTAATATGTATAAACAAAATGAAAAATATGCTCATTTAAATCGTTGCACCTATTTTTAGTTGATTTTTACTTACTTTGTTTTCCTAAATAAATAATAACCTTTATTTTGATTTTTACAAATTTGATACTTAATAATGGATGTTCAACTTATACAGAACAATGTTTTTAGCATGATATCCTGCTATGAAAGAAAAAGAAATAATTTCAGATGTTATATATTCTTCTTCAACCAATTCTGTATTATTAACTTTAGCTTCTAAAATTCCTGACATTTTTACTAGAATTATAATCCACCACAAAGAAAACCTACAAACAATATTTTTAAAATTTATTTTTAGCGATTAAAATATTATTACACTAGGGTGACCATACTTACAGCAATTTTGCTGTATTGTAAAGCATTTTTAAAGTTTGTCCAGCAATTGGTATTGTGCAGCAAACGTACAGCAAAATGGCATAGGTATATGTCCAGTGAAATGCTGTATTTATCCACTAAAACGTCACTACTGTCCAGCAATGGTAATACTTAATTTACTGAAATGTAACAAATTTAAATGTTATTTATCTTTAGTGAACTACATGAGCACTTCTAACTGCCGTCCTAGCAAGAAAGGTTTTATCTGCAAAATTATCAGTTTTTTTATTTATGTGCATTTGTCTACATTTTATCTTTCTTAATACTGAAATGGAATGTCTTATTTGCATCAAAGGTACTAAAATGTTAAAAAGTTACACAAAACAGATTTAAAAGATAATAAATATATTTGCTAAAAATAGTTAAAAACTCGATTATTTCAAAACAACAAATTTTCAGATAGGACCTCTCTGTCTAGGATGGCAGTATATGACTTCTTTGTTTTTGTATTTTTATAGTAGTATAGGAGTAAGGCTAAGGTATCAGTCAAAGGTATTGATACTGGTAGCATGTGAAATACTTTGTGGTACAGGCATCGATACTGTTCGATATTATGTTAAAGATATCGATATTTATAAGTATCAAAGTATTGAACAAGTAAAAGATTTTTTTAAACCCCCATTCAACAGGATGGAGTGGGGAACTTAACTAAAAACAAGTGTGCATCAGTAAAGTATATTCTGTAGTTGACACATTTTCTTTCTCTACTGGTACTCTACCTGGTACAAGTTATAGTGTCAATAACTGGCAATTTAACTTATAATTAAATAACAAAAAAAAAAAACAGTGGTAGAGTAGAACAAACTTAAGTTTGGGATAGCAAATGTTGGTTGCATACTAATCTGCGCATAAAGGCGGGCTTTGTTTGTCAGTGGCGGGGGGCGAAAATAAATAGAAAAATAGAAATACTTTTTTAAGCATGTAATTATCAAAATTCGAAATGTAGTTAATTTGCTTTATACAATATTTACGTAAGTTGTTACGCTTTTTTAATTTAGAATACACATGCAGGTTACTAAATGTACTTAATTGTATCCACTAAACAACCTAACTTTCGCAGTGTATATTTTAAATTATTGTAAGCTTGTCATAAAATGTAGTTTTGGAAAACTTGTTAACTGCAATAAAGTACATGTATATACCTACGTAGCAATAGGTACTTTATAAAAAAATTAGCATAAGCAAGTTTTTAAAATAAAAGGATAATTTTTAAAAATTGTTGGTTTATTACTTTTACTAGATACTTAAATTAACGTAATTTTTTCTTTATAGACATTTAATACATAAGAGGAGTAAGGTACAAATTAAAAATAACAATAAAAATGTACACTACGATGCCTCATCGGACGATTCTGAATCTAAGAATTCTATTCCTAAACTATCAGAACTCTCATCTACAGTAAAGCTTTCCTCTGATGAACCAGTGTTGACAGTAAATTTCAAGGTATCCATGGCTGCGTTCAATAAATGCTCCTTTTCGATATGAGCATCTTCATACTTCTTGGTATGGCTACATATGTTAGCCCACTCCTTTATGCATACATCCGCAAATTTCGTTCATGCTAAACTTACTACATCGTTTAACACGAAAGTTGTATTGTGAAATGCTACCCAATTTTTAACCAATGCCCATATTTTTTCAATAGGGTTAAGTTCTGGATGATATGGTGGCAAGCGAAGAACTTTATGTCCGTGTTCTTCTAACAGCTTATCCAATACGTATACAAGTCTCGTAAATAAGTACCGTAAATTAGCGGAATGGTAGATCGTTAAAAGTAAAAGTACCTGAATCCTAACTCGTTTATTGTTTTCCTTAATGTCTCAATTGACCCTAGAAATTCCATTTGTTTGTCCTTCATTTTTTGCATAATACCTTGAATAAATAGAAGTAGGTACTTAAAATATTTGGGAACGAAAATTTATATACTTACCAGCAAGTGCAGGTGATCTTTTCTCGATGGTGTAGAAGTCATAGATTACATTTTAAAGTGTTTTTGTTACTCCAGGGCTTAACTTAATTTTTTTTGTCACGACGACGTTTTCGTTTCGGACTTGAAAAAGAAGAACAGGCTATATTTCTGTTAAATTCTCGCCCTTCTTTCCTTATTTTCTGAAGGGTGTTTTTTACTTACACCTGTCGCTGCTAAAATCCGTTCTCTGAAAATATATTGAAAATCTTGTTTTATTTTTACTATTTTAATATTTGTTTACTTCTTTTAATTGTTCAACAAGTAAATAGCACAACCAAATACTAAATGTTACAATATAAAATACAATATCCCACTGCCTGCAGGTATAGAGTATTTTAAAGAAAGTCATTTTAAATGAATGATTATTGTTAGAATTGATTGTTTCAGCCTGTAGATACTCTGTGAAATTATGTCAATACAGCAGGAGCATAAACATTATTTTAATTTCACAATGGTATCGTATCTGTATAGTTCCACATAATTAAAATATTATTATGTTATTAAAAATACTCACCTAAAATTCTTTAAAGGTATCAATACGACCTTGGTAGCATTGAAGTGGGCCGCTTCTTCTTCCATAAATTTCGAAATATTATTAATGATTTCTTTTGTTTGACTGCGTAATCCCTGTCCCCTTCTGCCAATTTTTTTCGGAGCTATATCGTCCAAATCACTTTTATTTTTAAATTAACTATGTAGATAATATAACTAAACTTATACACTAACTATTATTGCTACTCTACTATAACTACTACGGCACTAAATTAAAAAAAAAATAAGAATAAGGAAATACACCACTTTAATAAAAAAGAGCACTAGATACCACATAGCGCTGTTAGATGCAAATTGTTTCACCTATTCGCCTCTTTACGCTACGGTACTGGCCATCGCCGTGTTAGAGGTTGGCATGGTAACGATAGTCAACAAATCTACGGTTTGTTTTACTCTAATGCTTAATCATATTACCAAGTTTCACCACATGCGAAAACTAAAATATTTGAACAAACCTTATTATTCCTGACCACACACATAGCGATACTATACTTGCTTCTAAGTATGGATATGGCGATAGTATTGGTAATTCAGTATCAGTGCCTAAATATGGATACTTTCATTGTTTAATATCGATACTTCCATAGTATTGAGACATCAATAAGATCCCTATTATCGTGTAAAATATAGGCAGTCATTTAATATTGCAATCTAAAAGAACAGACAATAAATTAGAAAATATGTTTCTATTTTATTGAAAAGAAGAAAAGAACTTACCATACTTATTCAAAGGTATAGTTAACAATTTCTTTAAAATCTCAAATAAATACAAGAAAATGTGACAAGTGACATTTTTTTATGTTTTGTTGGTTATAACAAACGAATGGGTACGTTCGAAAACAAAATGATGTATATAGTACATCTCGTGGATACTTTTTTAGCAAGTTACTTTATTACGTTGTGTTATCATAACAGGCAGGTTAAATACGTAAGTAACAAATAGATATTTCGCCAGGTTTTGATTTCTCTCAACAACTTCTCATGTACGTTGCAATTACATTATATGATAATGTTATTACGTTCCCTTAAAACAACATCGCCGAAAGGCTTGGCAACGTTATGTGCTAGCTGGGTTTATAACAGATAAGTCTTGAATAAATCATTTAAATTTGAATAAGTAAGTCTTTGTGAATTAGAATTTGTCGCTGCCTTATCTGAAACCTTATTTAATTGTAATATCTTAATAGTCCAAGAGCCCACTGCAAATTTCGACCGTCATCTGATAACGAAATGAAATATGCTTCAGAGGCATGTAAAAATATTGTACTTTACCAAACGGCACCTGTGCCTATCACTATCCTGAGCAAAATAGTTAAAACAATGGCACTTCCGGTGTCATAATTAGCGAGAAATGTCGTCATTTGATAACGAGATAAGACTTATGCCATCGGATAGCTTTTGATTAATAGAACTTAAAAATGTACCTGTGCCTCCTCTTTTCCTGAGCCAAATGCTTGGCACGGCCTATTTATTCAGCCAAAATTCTCGACAAACTTCCGTCATGTGATAACGAATTAAAACAATATGCATTCGAAGGAGCATAATGTCCCATTCAGGAATATCCGCATGTGCCACGTTTTAACCTGAGCTAAGTTGCTGGCACAGCGTAACTTCTGAGACGCGCCTCTCCCAACTAATTTATTTCATATATACAAAAAATCACATAAGCCATGACAACGAAAATTATTTGTATTAAAAATTACAATCCTAATAATTAATTGTAAACTTATTACTGAAGCCTTGGTTTGTATCGTAATTTTAAAGGCTTTTAAAGGCTTTTTAATAGACTTAAAATAATAGGAGGAGATATTCATATCCGTAGAATATTTAATTTTTTTGTATGTTCACTGATAAATCTATACCACGTTGTCGGATTTCTATGATTATTTTTTTGTTAGAAATGGGGACACCGGGTTAGTCATATATAAATTTGGTCAATATCTGATGATAGGATACACGAGAAAATAATTAAATTCTTCAAATAACAAAGAAAGGTTTTTAAAATTACTTTTATTAATATACAGGTTTATTATTTAACAGAATATCTTTTCAGGTATTTATTTAGATATATTTTATTACTTTTTATATTTATAAAAAAGTGTAACTACAAATTGAAAATAGGATTCAATACGACGATGATATACATAGATATTCGGAAGTTTCCCAGAAAATGTATTAACGTATACTTACTAAGGATTGTTGATTTATTTATTTTTAAGTACATACATGAAAAAATTAAATCAAATAAATATGTATACACAAACAATTTATCAATACTAAAATACATTATTAAAAAAAATCCCGTTCGTGACAAAAAAAATTACATCTAATCATTTCCAACAATTTTAACATTTACTCATCATCTGAATATGAAAAAACATCATTCTAATAATTTAACTTATTCATCTCGTCGTTATCGACAATATTTTCAATATACTTTAAGACACCATCGACTTTCAATGGCGTTGGGTCTCCCTTGAACCACACTGGTTCCAAACGTTCATTTAGCTCCCAACCGCATTCTTCAACATTTAATTTAGAACAATTTGCATCTGCAGTGTTTTGCCACCTTGAATTGATGTACACTGTACGCAAGATCTTTTGTTCCATAGTTCTCCAACATGGAGGAATAAGACTTGAATCCAACCCTTTAATAATTGTTTGCATAAAATGCTCGTTTTTACCATTTTTTGGAGAAAACAGTTTTTCAAACAGTTGCAGCTAAAGAAAAAGGCTAGAGACAGATATCATGCAACGAAAGTGTTGATAAGTCAATTACAAAAAAAAACAACAAAAAACAAAGAGAACCAAGTGGCGAAATGAAAAACAAAAGCAGAGAGAACACTTAAAACACCTTCAAGTAATACAACAAATTACTCCACCGAACTCTCTAGTGACTGCAGAGAACTCCAAATATTAATATTGTAGGAGGCAGAAAACGATCAAAACTTTATATAGACAATATGAGACTGCAAGTAGAAAATAAAAGGCTGATTAGAGAAAATTAATAAGTACAAGATGCGGACACATCGAATCCCAAAAAGATATGACCGGCAAAGTAATTTCGTTAATTACCAATGCTTCTCCATTATCAAAAACAGAGCTGACAATTCATAATGCATACCGGGAATTAATAGTCCAGGTGTAGATAAAAAAGTTAAAAAGCAATTATTTAAGTACAATGTGTTAACTCATGCTCTATCGTCTGAATATGCCAAAATAACGAATAATTCTGAAAAATTAACTTTTAAAAAGCAAAAGGATAGGGAGATTAATGTTGTTTTTAAAAAACAACTGATAGTGGTACGAAATTCATATCGGATCAAGATGACGTATCTTACATTTCAAACGAACAAATCTTGGAAATTCTTGAAAAACCTACAATAAAATTAAACAGCGATCAAATTTATTATGAGTTTAAAAGACCCATCGATGTTTTTGAAATCTAGTTCAACTATTTTAATGTTATCTAGATATATCTCTGTTATCTTCTAGATACTATTTACTTTTTAGTTTGTTCCTATTTTTTTACGATTGTTTATTTATATTAAAGTTTTTTAAGTTGAATTACCATTAGAGTATTTTGTGAACTAGTTTTTTACATTTTTTTTTTTCCTATTTATTACCTTCCTGTCCACTGTATTACAAACAGTCCATTGAGTTACCTTATTAAATAATGTCTGTAAAATAAAATTAATTAATTAGAAGTAATAAAACGCACTTGGATATCTTTAATTGCATTAAGAATAATGTCCTAAAATTATTATATGTAAAATATTTACACTAATGGTTCCATTTCAAACAAATATAGACTTTATTTTTGAGAAAAAGTAACAAAGTGGACATAAAAGTTGAAAAAAATAAAAAAAGGAATCTGTCACTATATCATTTTATTACTTTTAATCACCATGGATTATCGGTGTCTTGATCAAAACTTAAAATATGTACTATTTGTCTTAGACCCGGTAGATATTTTTGACGAGTTTCATAAAAGCAGGATTTATTTTTGTACGCGATGACAAAAAATTTCAAAAAACTCATTTAAAAATCAAAAAGTGCGCTGCTAATAATAGGTTCCTTGATTTAAATATATTAGGATTATATTTTAATAATCAAAACATTCATAATATGAAATAATAAAAATGGGTATCGATTTTACCTAAAGAGGTGGTTTTCTGAAAATGACCCATTAAGTATTGAAGCATGCACACGACCATATATTTACAAACACCCATTACTATTATTGATGCACATCATTTTTTCTTCCAGTTGTGAAACGCCAATTGTAACCCCATTCATCACTAGTAGACGTATTTTGCTATTTATAATCCTTAAACATATTTTATACTTACATCCATTTTGAACATATCATCCTTGTACTTCTTTTTCAAAACCATGAACTTGGCTTGCACTCTGAGTGATAACCAACATTTTCCGCTATTTCACGGGATAACTTTACATCTTTGTATTTGAATTATTTTATTTGACGAAAATGTAACATATTTAAACATTTTTGGAGTACATCGTTAAAGGGAAACACTTTTTTCCCTTTTACATCGCATAAAAAACATCTATCCATGAATATTAAGAACTACATATTAACAAATTGAATCAATTAATTTTTGATAATTTCAAGATTTATTTGTTTACTTAATATTGTGATTCATTTTTACAGGTTGTCAAAAAAACTGCCTACTATGATTATAGTTTAAAAGATAAAATTTAATATTTCAGGTATAAAAATTAATGATGTACCTATTTAATTCTATTTTACAATAGTTTACTGGTTTAGACGGATAAAAATAATAATCAAATTTATCTAAATAAATACCTATTAAGTTATTTTGGTAAATAATAAACCTGTATATTGATAATTATTAACAAGTTATAAAAGTAATTTCAAATAACAAACTCCTAAATCGTACAGTTGCCTTTGCAAATTAAAGAGTATGATAATTTTCTCGTGTATCCCATCATCAGACCTTGACCAAATTTATATATGACCACCACTGAGGGACCCTCTTTCTAACAGAAAAAGAATCATGGAAATCAAACAACGTGGTATAGAATTATCGCAGAAAGTACATAAAAAAATTACATTCCGACGATTTGAGAACCTTCTTCTTAATTTTAAGTCTGTAAAAAAGTATATAAAATTGGAATACAAATCGAGAATTCACTAATATTTTCAAAATTAATTATTAGGATTGTAATTTTCAATACAAATAATTTTCGTTGTCATGGCTTATGTGATTTTGGGTTGGGTGAGGCGCGTCTCAGAAATTACGCTGTGCCAGCAACTTAGCTCAGGTTAAAACGTGGCACATGCGAATATTCCTGAATGGGACATTATGTCAATTCGAATGCATATTGTTTTAACTCGTTATCACATGACGGAAGTTTGTCGAGAATTTTGACTGAATAAATAGGCCGTGCCAAGCATTTGGCTCAGGAAAAGAGGTGGCACAGGTACATTTTTAAGCTCTATTAATCAATAGCTATCCGATGGCATAAGTCTTATCTCGTTATCAAATGACGACATTTATCGCTAATTATGACACCGGAAGTGCCATTGTTTTAACTATTTTGCTCAGGATAGTGATAGGCACAGGTGCCGTTTTGTAAAGTACAATATTTTTACATGCCTCTGAAGCATATTTCATTTCGTTATCACATGACGGTCGAAATTTGCAGTGGGCTCTCCTACTATAATGGTTAGTGATTTTCTATATTTTTATCATCAATCGACAGTCAAGTTTAGTAAGTTTTAAATATAGTGACGCTCAACATTCTTTTTCAAAGTAATACGAGTTGTTTAATAACCTGACCCACTCCCCAAAATCTTAAGAGCTTAAAACACTATAAAAATAGATAAATAACAAGATCACGTTTCAAAA
Source organism: Psylliodes chrysocephalus (assembly GCA_927349885.1). Lineage (NCBI taxonomy): Eukaryota > Metazoa > Arthropoda > Insecta > Coleoptera > Chrysomelidae > Psylliodes > Psylliodes chrysocephalus. The sequence continues at coordinate 21,663,943 of OV651829.1, read as the reverse complement.
TAAAATACAAGAAATATTTTTGTAACAATTTATTAAAATTAAGTAAATAGTTTCTATAAAAAAATATATAATTTTAAAAATTCATTATTAAACATTAGTAAACACTAGAAACTAAAAATATTTAAGTATATTTATCCAGTTCCAAATTTCGTTTTCATTATAACACAAGACTCAAACAGAGGATTGATTAAAAATTGATATTATCGGTTTCAAAATAATTTTATCAAATAATTTTTAAAATACCACTGGGTTGAATATTTTCCTAAAAATCAGTCTAGCATGTCTAAATGTTCAATTTGTAAGTGGTTCTTTGTAATGTCCTCTGTTAAAAAAAAATTATCAGATACAATACAGTTGATAATACTTCGTGTCTCACAAATATTGTACATTAATAAATATTTATTAATTCTGTCTTCTTTCACATTATGTTTAATTATTGTTGTTTCATAATGTGCTGACATATCGCCTAAGCTCTTCTTGCGTGTCAAAAATCATGACATGGAACGGTGATCCAGGTACAAGTTCTCCAGCCCATTTTACTTCGACTCTGTAATCTCCAGGTTCGGTTGGGTCATACTGCAAATGTTCAAATAAATACAAGTTAAAATAACTTAATGTTTTCAAAGATATATTCTTACTTTGCATAATATCGTTCTATCCTTCTGACTTTCTCGTTGCATTTCAACTCTGAACGCCCCTTTGGGCCCTCTTACTCTAACTGTTAATTGACCAGCACCTGCTCCTCTTGTATCACAAATAAATCTTGATTGGAACGTGGCCAATACTCCATGTTCGACCCCTGGGCCATATACTCGAACCTGAAACAAAACAAATTCAGATTTATCACCAGATTGGCTTCAGCGAAGGACCAACTCATTTTTCTAGCAAAAGAATCCGGTAATTTCTTCGTTTTTATTAGAATATTTCATTATAAAGTCTTACCTTCGATGGATCAGGTGCCCCAGCGACCCTAAGCGTAAAGGGTGATCCCGGAACATGTTGTCCAGCGTATTTAATAGTAAGAGCGTGTTTTCCAGATTCTTGAGGTTTAACGTTTAATGTAAACGTGGCATCTCCATGATCGTATAATTCACAATAAGCTACTTTTCTCGGTCCTGTACAATGAGCTGTTAATTCTCCAGGTCCAGCTCGTCTAGTGTCTATCCAAGATCTAATCTCACGTCCGACTACCCCTTGTCTTAGGCCTTCTCCTGAACATAGGACCTAAAAATCATTGTACCTCTAAATATTCTATTTATAAAAAAAAAATGATTCTTACTTTGGAGGCGTCTGCTCCACCTTTAGCTTCGACTATTAAAGGACAACCCTTAACAGGTCTTCCTGCCCAAAGAACTGATAGTAAGTAGTTTCCAGGCACGTTAACGGTATAAGCTGCTTTCCAGATTTTGTCACCTGCTAAACTTATCATGACTGGTATTGGAATGTTGGTATCAGCAGCATGTAGAGTCACTTCTGGATTGCCTGAGAAAGAAAAAATGAAATGAGTAAAATATTATAATATACTATAACAAACTTTTTGGGATATTAAATAAATACGAGCAGAGAATGGAATAATGGAAGATTCTAGAAAAGGGATTCTCAACTGATATATTGGGGTTAAAATAGAATTTAAAAATGTTTATAAGGTATGCTCAGCATAACTACACTTATGCTTCAATGTTCCGAAGCCTGATCAACATAAATGTCAGCATGTTATTATAGGCATTCTAAATACCATTGATCCTGAACTGGCAGATACTAACATTAAACCATTTTGATTGGGTTCTTTTTCTAATTCCACAAATCGTCCTATTAAGGTAATTCTTGAAAATGATAATGTAGCTAGGAAGGTTTTGAGGAATTCCAAACGACTGAAAACTAAGTTTGAATATAAAAATATAAGCATTTCAGAGGATCGTACAAAAAGACAAATTGATATTACACAACAATAAAACAAGAATTGACTAAGAAAGTTAATTCTAGTGCCTAACAGCCGTATGCATAGTCGATCGCCAGCGATTCGCCAGAGATTCGCCAGAGATTTATCTCGGCAGTATCAGTAGCGATCAACTGATTTTTAATTATTTTTATTTTTTTTATACAAAATTTATAAATTTTCTAGATTTTGAACCCGCCCAGTTTTGAGATTTGGTAGTTTTAGAATATTTTTGGAAATCCATATACTGGGTGTTTCCATATCAAGTGGCGCCCAACGTGGGGCGGCTATATAAAAATTTGAGGGGCATAGAAAAAGAAAAGAAGGCAGACAGAATTTGGAAAGCCAAGGGAACGAAATTTGTACAAAATTGATTTGGTAAGACTTTTTATTTATATTTAAATTGTTGATTCTTTTATTTGGGATAAGAACAGTGTGAATGGTGTATGAGACAATCTTTAGTATTTGGAAATTGGAATGTTATTTAAATAAATTCAATCAGTTAGGATAGAAAATTTTAAAATTGGGGTAAAATTAGGGAGAACACAAAAGTACATAAGATTTATATAGACAAGTAAAAGTTTGGTTAAAAATGTTTGAAAGTGTAAAAAGTATATGGATTTGCGAGAAGGAAAGAAGCTTGGAACAATGAAAGACAATGCAGGAGACGAGGAAGATAATTTATAACAAGTAGGACAAGGAGATTTAGATAACAGAAGTCTTCTTCGCTTTACAGTTACTCGACGAATGTTCATGTTTTTCCCTTTGATACAGGCATGGAAGAAAAAACAAAGAATCAGGGCAGCAACAAAAGGAAGATGGAGGTAAGAAGAAAGATGAGGGAGTTTTAAGGAGCATGTTTGCGGCAATAATGGAAATAAATAAAAATTATGATACAATGTCTATGGAAATGAATAAAAACAATGAAATAATGTCTATGGAAATGAAGAAAAACAATGAAACAATGTCTATGGAGATAAAGAAAAACACTATGGAAATGAAGAAAAACAATGAAATAATGTCTATGGAGATAAAGAAAAACTCTATGGAAATATACAATAAATATGGAAGAAAACAGGAAACAAGATAAAGAAGAACTAATGAAGAAATTTGAAGAATTAGAAGTGAAAATTTAAGAATAGAAACGATAAGAAGAATTGATGAAGTAGAAAATGAACAAAATAAGAAATACAAGAAAAAATATCTGCCGATATGGAAAAAATAGTATTGGAGGCAGAGGATCAGGGCAAAAGGATATTACATTTAGAAAATATAGAAAATAAATCCTCAAGAGAAGAAGGATCAAGAAATGAAATTAAAAAGAAAAATAAGTGTCATTGAACAAAGCGTTGATAGCGTTAAGAGTGAAATTAAAATATGTAAACAAGAAGTGAGGGAAAGTAGAAGTGAAGAAATATGGAAAAAAAATTACAGGAACTTGAGGAAAAAATAAAAGGAGTAAAAGAAGAACAAGAACAAGAACGAAAGGTATTGCTGATGGAAATAGAAAATAATAAATCAGAAACCAGATGTGTAAATGTATATGGAGGGGTAAAAGTAGAACAAAGGACCCCGCAATAATCTTATGGACATTGGGTTTCTGTCAAATTGTCTGAATTTTTGATATGTTGTAGGTTTATGTCAAACTGTCTGAATTTTTGATATGTTGTAGATTTTATCATCCTGAACAAAAGTCTCAATGGGCACAAAGTGCCAAAATAAATATTTTGGCATCTACGGAGCTGCCAAAGCTCCCCTGGCCCCTTGCAAAACTATTCATTTTTAATTAGGCATTCCAAACTGAATGGCTACCAGTGGGTTCTGACGGGTTATGATATGGCAAAATTATGGCAACCCTGTAGGCCTGGTGATTTCACAAGGTCAATGAAATAGATAGTTACATAGATTGATCATCCATATTTTTCAAAATAAACATAAGCTTATGCCTTGAAGTAAAAATGTAAGCAATTATTTTTTTTTTAAATATCTAAAGGCTAAAAATTGGTTTTAAAACACATTTTTGCTAAACCGATTCAAATTAATAAATATTTGCCAGGCAATATGGCCGCTCGTAAATGACCAGCTTTGAGCAATCTATATAAATATATATGTATCATTGACCCTGTTAATGACAACATGACAACAGGGTTGCCATATCTAAACTGTCATTACCCACTGGTAGCCATTTGGACAGGTCGTTGGAATGCCTAATACTATTCACAGATGTCAAAAGCATATTTTAATTATTCTAATATATAGGGTAATGTTTTTGAGGTCACTGGATTTATTCTTCATGTCAGATTGGACAAATTGACCGTTGACAGCTGTCAATTCAAGGTCAACGAGGAATATAAAAGTAAATATCCTCTTTTCACATTGGGAGTTTGGGTTTTTGAGGTCTCTGAATTCAATTCTTATGTCAGATTGGACAAATTGACAGTTGACAGCTATTCCTCGTTGACCGTGAATTGACAGCTGTAAAAGGTCAATTTGTCCAATCTGACATGAGAATTGAATTCAGCGACCTCAAAAACCCAAACTCTCAATGTGAAAAGAGGATATTTACTTTTATATTCCTCGTTGACCGTGAATTGACAGCTGTCAACGGTCAATTTGTCCAATCTGACATGAGAATTGAATCCAGTGACCTCAAAAACATTACCCTATATATTAGAATAATTAAAATATGCTTTTGACATCTGTGAATAGTATTGAAAATGAATAGTTTTGCAACGGGTCAGGGGAGCTTCGGTAGCTCCGTAGCTTCCAAAATATTTATTTTGGCACACTATAGATCACCCATATGGGGACAAGAAATGAATGTAGCGACATACCAGAATAGGATGGAGAAGTTGAGAGTTGCCAGTGCCTATCGAACTACTTCATTGAAGGCAATTAAACTCATCGGAGGTACGATACCAATCCATCTGCAGGTGTCCGAAAGACAAAAAGTCTACATTATGGTAAATGGTAGAGAGCAAAGAGCATGGAGCGACATGTTACCCTAAATAGGTGGTAAAACTAATGGCGGGATACCTCAGTGGACAAAGGACATATTTAGAGATGTGGTAACACGGGGGTTTATAGCATATGCGCATTTTGTCAACAAGTTACTGCGCATCGAAACTGGCGTACGTCCGTTTTACAATAACACAATTATATATAAAATATAAAGAAAACAGAATAATTACAAAATATCTCAATAAAAATGTGTTATTAACTTGCCAAAAGTAATAGTTTCACATTTTTTTTATTTATCTATCGTAAAATTGAAAAAATATGAATTTATTCAATTATTTGTGCAATGTAAACCTGGCTTTGGATAACAAAACCCAAATCTCGTTAATGCTCGAGTCGACTGGATAAACGAAACCCGAATGATACAAAATACAATATGGCTGTCGATGTAAACAATTCAAAGTGAGTTTTATTTTTATTTAATACAGTTTTAGGCATAAATTTAGTAATAATTTACTGTAAGTAAACTTATTTTGATACTTTTGCATGTCTATGTCCTATAAATGCATATATTTGATTGTAATAGTAAATTGTTCTGGCCCATTTACACTGTTTTAGAAAAAACATTTTCATTTTATTGTCAACTGAAAAAAGGATTATTATTCGTATTCGTAATTGTGTTATCCCCAAATATTGAAATCCTTAACAAAGTTTTAATTCTGATATTCATTTTGATAATTATCCTAGATATGCCAATTTAATTGTATATAACCAAACTTTTTAATCTTTATAAATCTAAAGTATTTTCATTACATAAAGGAAGAAAATCTTAATTAGACGTTATAGAAATTAGAAGTAGTAAATTAAAAATTAGTTAAATCGCTGCAAATGCAAAGAAATTAGTCACATACAATCAAAATCATGTGCTTTGGGAAGTTTTTCGCTTTCAACAATTGTTTTTTTTTTCTTTTTGTTTCAGGATTCATGGATGGAACTCTTGTTTTATTTCGCACGATTAAAGAAAAATTTTGTTCGTTTTGTGTTATTTAAAATAGTTGTTTATTCAGAAAATATATATTATGTTTGTTTATTGTTGTAACCAATAAAGATTCAACAAATAATATTTAGTTATAATACAATTTTGTATTATTTATTTTATACCTCTAAAATTATTTAACATAAAATTTTACATTTTTATTAGCATTTTTTAACACGCATGAGATGCTATTAAAAATGTAAAATTCTTATATTTTGTCGAAATAAATTCAAAAGCCCGCCAATTTTCAAATTAAAATATCATTACAGCTTTTAATATTACCGACTGAGTATTAGTTGCACAAAACTATCCCACATGTCGCTGAAGGCAAACATGTTGCCATATTTATACAAAGAAACGGCAACTCTTAATTATCCTTCCTCCATGTGTGGTAAAGTGATAGAAATACCCAACTCCTCTGAAAAAAGAGTATGGCATTTTTAGTTACAGCTTGCTGTGTAACCTGACAAACAGGGTTCTAACCTAGTTTAACAAATATTTAAAACCTTGGCCTACAATATCAGGGGTGGGAAACTGGTATGCGCAGGCCTGGGATCAATCAACCACGTCCGCGTGGCGCTGCAGTCGAGTGGTGGGGTAGGTGGTGGGAGTGTAAATGACAGGTGAATATTGATTTTTGTGGGGGTGTCATGGCGTCTTGGCTTAAACCAAACGTGAACTTTGTTTATTTATATTGGTGACTGTTGTATTCAGTTGTTTTCATTTCCAATTTGCTTCATTGATTTAGTTGACCACTGTTAATAAGCTTGTTTTTCCATTATAAATTTGTGCTTTTTCCGCTGTTATTTTGTGGTTTTTCATAAAGATGCGTAATTATAGAAAATGTTGTGTACCGAATTGCCTTGTTGTGGACAACAAGATGCATCGCCTGCCTCAGCCTACGAATTCACCCGATTTATTTGATATTTGTGCACTTGCTGTTCGTTGTCCAAGATTTAATAATAAAACAAGACTACAAATTTATTCCACCTTTGTAGTATGTCATAAACATTTTGAAGAGAAGTATAAAGTAGTTGGCTCTCGTCGAGGTCTAACACCTGAAGCATTTCCAACGCTATTTCTACCAGCAGTTCCTGGAAGAGTAGCGGATGGACTTTCCTCAAATAACGTAGAAATTGAATATGTTGATCAAACACCTACTTCAAGTAAAGGTTCGAAGAAGAAGCAGACTAATAATATATGTTGGACTTCTTTTCGAGAAGGAAAGTTAGTAATCTACTCATTTATTTTATACTTATACTGTGTATTTTCTGTTTCATGACATTTGGGGTTGCAAAGCTGTATCGTAGAAGAAGAAGCAGACTAATAATATATGTTGGACTTCTTTTCGAGAAGGAAAGTTAGTACTCTACTTATTTATTTTATACTTATTGCTGTGTTTGAGAATCCACATCAGATGCATTTTTTACATCTCGAGCGTTTTTTTATCCACATACCTATATATAAAACGTTTATTTAGTCAAAAAACTATTTTTTACATGTCAATACATCTTCACGTTTAAAATATAAAAAATACATAAATATAGAATCAACATACATTTAAAATGCAATAAAAAATACATAAGATACAGTACACTTACATGTCAACTAAACAAAACAATAAAAGAACAAGAAAGAGAAAAAAAAAACGTCAATAGGTGAACAGGTATTCACGCAGTTTTATTTTAAATATTGCCACATTTGAAGAACATTTAATATCCTCAGGCAAATTATTAAAAGCCTGTACACCTTTAAAAAACACTGAATTTTGTGTACATTTTTCTTATTACCTGTTTAGGTTCATGAACATCCTGATTATAACTTAAAATATTTTGTAAATATACTCGAGAGATTCCTGATTTAATTTTAAATATAAAAAGCAGGGAATAGAATAGCAAATATTTTTTAACAGGCAACCACTGAAGAACATTCAAGATGGAATTGATTGGTTCCAATCTCGAACAGCTCAGTATTATCCTCAGACCTCTATTCTGCAACTTTTGCAATCATTGCAACTCATTCTGGTTGAGCAAATACAGTATAGTGGCACAATAATTAAAATAAGGTAATATTAAGAGTATTATAAATTATTATTTTAGCCCACTTGCCGAGATGTGGAGAACAGCGCCTCAAATAGTTTATTTTAAATCGGACACATCTGTCCCATTACATTTACGTAAACTGAATCACATGATCAAAGTTTTACTACATCTCAGTTGCGTCCGATGTGGATTCTCAAACGCGGCATATACTGTGAAATTTCTGTTTCATGACGTTTGGGGTTGCAAAGCTGTATCGTAGATGTTGGACTTATTAAAAAATAAAGTATTCCTCGGGCTTATAATTTTTTATTAATACATTTATTTTAATGAGATTGTACTTATACTGTCTTTCTTTTTTCACAGCTAAAGTTCTTCACAAAATAATGGACAGAGTTGTATCCTGGAATATGTAGCAGCCATCCAGCTACTTCATACATAATACAATTTTTATATACATTACATTTTTTAAATATTGGATTTGTATTATATATATTCTTTAATAAATTTATTTTTTGAATATTCTTGTTTTTTTTATCTAAAAACTGTTAGCCAAATTAAGATTTGTTCACACAAACTTCATTTTTGCTTTATTATAGCGATATTCGCTATAATAAAGCAAAAATGCAATTTGTGTGAATAGCCCCGCGCTTTTCTTCTCTTCTTCTTTTTAATATTTTCTCTTTTTTCATATGGCCTCTTACCAGACAAGGACTTAATTGAAAAAAAATCAACCACGTCCACCAGGTGCCGCTAAAAACTCTATCATCCTTTTTTAACATGGGAGATACCGTTCTAAGAGTAAGTGTTCTGTGTACAATATGTCTAGTCGATCCCCATGAAGTCATTTTTGTAGGACCCCAAAATTTTGTTTAGAGGAGAAATATTTCAGTTTTTTGGGTTTTTTAAAGTGTGAATACCCACATAACATCAATCTTATGAATATACTAAGAACGTAATGTTTATGTTCTTTTTAGCATATCTTTTATAGAATGTTCTTAGAACATACCTAGGATATACTATTATTAAAGTATAAATAAAGTATATATACTACTAGTATATATACTAGAAAGTATATACTAAGTACGTGCTCTGAAAGTATATTCTAAAAAGTATATGGTGAGTACGTGCCCTAAAGGTATATTCTAAAATGTATATACTAATCACGTGCTAGAACAGGACATTCTTAGAACATACTTAAAGTCATATACCCAGCATGTACCTCATATTGTGAGAACGTTCTAAATGCTTACAGGTAAAAATTAACAGCAAATTCATATCTATATGAACTTAATGTTAAGTGTTTAGGTCAAAAAACATTCACAGACTTAATAGAAGAGAAGAATTACATAACTTACAAATTTTTTGGTCACGCTTGACAATGCATCGCTTTATTATTGAACAGGTAAATAAATTATTAAAAATCAATTGCATCGTGTGATCTATATAAAAATAAACAAATTTTTTTACATTTTTAGTTTTTAGGACCTACAAATGATGTTGGAAGACAGGATATTTTAAATATTAATTGTCTCAACTTACTTAATATTAAAGAATTGACTTTTGTTTTACTTTAGCTTACTTGCTTTAGACATTATTTTCGGCAAATATTGCGAAGACGCCCTTTTCTTAAAAATACAATTATTTTACAAAATTTATATTTTACACTTTAGGATGGAGAGTAGTTTTCAAATTTACCAACGTAGCCCAATCGGATTAGGTGAAGAACAGGCTTGAGATTCTGAAAAATTGGAAGCAGCAATTTTCCTTCGGAATTCGTTGAAGGGGGTCTGTGGTAGTCTAAATTCAAAAAGTTGGGATTCCAAAGTTGTCGTTACCTCCGCCAGCTTGATTTAAAGGCTTATTTTTTGTATCTTGAATAACTCATTTATTTTCAATTTTACACGGAAAATAGTTTTTACAAAAGTTATTTAAAATTAAATTTCCTACAATTCTGCTTTTTTTGTACGATCGATTTTTTTCGATTTATACCCGAAAAGAGGGGGTGAATTTTTGGTTATGGAATAACTCGTTTATTTTCAATTTTACGAGAAAAATTGTTATAAACAAGGTTGTTTAAAATTAAATTTCCTACAATTCTGCTTTTTTTTTGTACGATCGAGTTTTTTCGATTTATACCCGAAAAGAGGGGGTGAATTTTTGGTTATAGAATAACTCGTTTATTTTCAATTTTACGAGAAAAATTGTTATAAACAAAGTTGTTTAAAATTAAATTTCCTACAATTCTGCTTTTTTTTTGTACGATCGATTTTTTCGATTTATACCCGAAAAGAGGGGGTGAATTTTTGGTTATAGAATAACTCGTTTATTTTCAATTTTACGAGAAAAATTGTTATAAACAAAGTTGTTTAAAATTACATTTCCTACAATTCTGCTTTTTTTGTACGCTCGATTTTTTTGTATTTATCCCTGAGAAGAGTGGGGGTAAACTCTTATCATTGTATTATCACGTTTCTTTTTAATTCCAGGTATCAGCAAAAAAAAACAAACAGAAAAAATAATGGTACAACATCAATAATAAACGTGACAATACAATACTTAGGTTCACCCCCACTCTTCTCAGGGATAAATACAAAAAAATCGAGCGTACAAAAAAAACAGAATTGTAGGAAATTTAATTTTAAACAACTTTGTTTATAACAATTTTACTCGTAAAATTGAAAATAAACGAGTTATTCTATAACCAAAAATTCACCCCCTCTTTTCGGGTATAAATCGAAAAAAATCGATCGTACAAAAAAAACAGAATTGTAGGAAATTTAATTTTAAACAACTTTGTTTATAACAATTTTTCTCGTAAAATTGAAAATAAACGAGTTATTCTATAACCAAAAATTCTCCCCTCTTTTCGGGTATAAATCGATAAAATCGATCGTACAAAAAAAACAGAATTGTAGGAAATTTAATTTTAAACAACTTTGTTTATAACAATTTTTCTCGTAAAATTGAAAATAAACGAGTTATTCTATAACCAAAAATTCACCCCCTCTTTTCGGGTATAAATCGAAAAAACTCGATCGTACAAAAAAAAAGCAGAATTGTAGGAAATTTAATTTTAAACAACTTTGTTTATAACAATTTTTCTCGTAAAATTGAAAATAAACGAGTTATTCTATAACCAAAAATTCACCCCCTCTTTTCGGGTATAAATCGAAAAAAATCGATCGTACAAAAAAAGCAGAATTGTAGGAAATTTAATTTTAAATAACTTTTGTAAAAACTATTTTCCGTGTAAAATTGAAAATAAATGAGTTATTCAAGATACAAAAAATAACCCTTTAAATCAAGATGGCGGAGGTAACGACAACTTTGGAATCCCAACTTTTTGAATTTAGACTACCAGAGACCCCCCTCCAAGGAATTCCGAAGGAAAATTGCTGCTTCGAATTTTTCAGAATCTAAAATACTAATCCGATTGGGCTAACGGGCGAGTGTTCCGCACTCTTATGTAGTAGGTGTATTAAGGACGCGCCTGGCCGATGCATAAATTTTGTAGACAAATTGTAAAACGTAATCTTAATTTTTTCAAAGTGACTTGTATTCGTGTAAACGCACCTTAATAAAGTTTTCGCTGCTAAGCGCAACTGAAATAAGAAGACACGTGTAAACTGTAACTAAAAATGCGATAATCTTTTGTCAGAAGACTTGGGGTATTTCTATCACTTTACCAACTTTCAACTTACCTACCAAGTGGTAAAGCAAAATACTCCACCACGTACCAAAAATATTTTTACAATTCCTGTTACACAAATGTGAGACAGTTATTGATGCCCCCATTATTTGCGCAAGGATATTGCTTTTTAATCCATTTATTATTAATTGTAAACTTAAATTATTTAACTTACCAAGACTTGCTTTCGATCCATCTATGGTAAAAACAGCAGCTTCGCCACATTGCGCATGAGCCAATCCTCGTCCACTTAAGACAACTTGATCTCCAAGGCAAACGATTGTGTTAGGCGCTTCAGGCAGCGGGTAATTACCGAATCTTATATCAAATTCATGTTCTCCAGGACTTAAACCTACAAAAACAATTTTTATTGGTATTTTATTCGAAAATTATTAAAATGTAGATATTACTAACCTTCTCCGGAAAGTTCAAATCTTATCCTAGAATTACTCTTTTCTGGATTGATTTTTCTACCAGATACTTTGCACTCTAAATTACCAGGACCACCGTTAGATGTGTCGAAAGCTAATTTAGCGGGAAGTTTAATCCGACCAGTGTCATCTATGTACTGATTCCAACCTCCTATTGCTCTTACAGCTGAAGGATCCACTATATTTGGTCTAAATGGTGAACCTGGAAGCTAATACAAATTTGATAAAAATAAATTTCTCTATATTGTTTAAAATACTTACATCATTGGGTCCTATAGTAATAATAATGTCGTATGTGCCCACCCATTTCGGCATGTATGAAACTTGGTATTCTCCAGGTTTGTGGCTTTGAATTTGAACATCTACATTTCCTTCAGCTGCTTCAACAGATACTCTTGGTTGTACGCTGCTACTGACAGTGAAGGTTGATTTCTCGCCCACTCTGCCGCTTTCGAGGCCTTTACCAACAGCTCTGGGAGGTGGCGTTGGTCCAACAGGTCCTACACCTAAAGCTAACGGAGATCCTTTTACTGGGATGCCACCAAAGTTCACCGCCACTTGATAGAGACCTGCTATAGATGGAAGGAAGGCTACCTAAGAAGAAAATATCCAAATTGGTAATGCAAATGATTTTTATGGTAGAAAATAAATTAGTATTAACTGTTTATTTACCTGTGTAATGTCATCTGTAGTGCTTTTTTCTACAGCTAAAGTTTGGTGAATTGGATTGGTTGCTTGAATGTCCAGTTCAGCTATACCAGAATTTTTGGTTGAAACTGAAAGAATGCAGTGTTGAAATACCTGTATCTATTATAGTTGGTAATTTTGTTTTATAAAGATGACTATTTGTATTGTCGTCTGTCAACAACAATGTCAATGTAAGTACTTTCGAAAAATTAAATAACAATGTGTGCACTTAACCTGAGTTGTTATTTTAATTTTAGTATTATTTGTTAAAATAGTTATTAGTTAATAAAAACCTTTCATCAAACTATTTCCACATTATTTTCTCTAACATGGGTTATGGGCCCAGATGAGCTTTGGTGATTGGTGAAGCAAGATAAAGAAAACTAAAAAGTAAGGTTAAAAGAAGGCGTGGCACGTGTCGGCGGTGCAAGTTTTTTTTTTATTTGGAGAAGTATAATAAAAGCAATAACGATGGCTGAAGGCAATGAAAATAAATATGGAATAATCTCATTCAAAGGAGGCAATTTTGATAATTGGAAATTTCGAGTTGAGTCAGTATTAAAAGCACTTGAAGTCCAAAATGTTTTAGAAGAGATACCGGAGGTAAGTAAAGATGATAAATGGATGAAAATGGATAATAAAGCAAGAAATATAATAGTTCAAAGTGTAGCAGATTCGAACCTGGAGTATGTGAAAGATATAGAGAGCGCAAGAGAAATGTTCATAAAACTGGAAACAGTATTTGCAAAACCTAATGAATTTAAAATATAACTGTTTCGATGATCTTCAACATATGATAAAAGTCACAGAGAGTTAAAAAGTTTGGGAGCAAGCTTTGGTGAGTCAGATTTGGTATGTTTTCTACTTTTATCCATGCCAAAAGAATATGAAAACATTGTCACGGCAATCAAAACGTATCTGGAGATATTTTGAGTTTGAAAACTGTTAAAAAGAGGCTAATTGAATTAAAAAGTGTCAAAAGTGGCGGTAAAAATAGATCCAGTGTGCCTGCATCGTTTATTGCAAAAACAAATAATGTTAAATGTTATAAGTGTGGAAAAATTGGTCACTTACAAAAGGTTTGTGGTGTTAAATGTTATATATGTCAAAAATTGGGTCATCAAACATCAGACTGTAAACATAATTATTCAAAAGAAGATAGTGGAGGCAATGGAATAAACCAAGATATAGATGTTGCATTTTGTTCAATAGATAGTGGTGAGAAAATTGACAGTTTGTACTGGTATGTAGATTCTGGTGCCACACTCCATTATATCAATAATGAAGATGTTTAATTAAACAAAAGCTACTTTGATGAACCTACAAAAATTCAACTAGCTGAGAAAGGAAAGGATATGGTTGCCACCTGCTGTGGTGACATCAAGGCAGTGAGTGTTTTAGAAAATGAAAATATATTTGTTACTTTAAAAAATGTATATTGTATTCTAGATTTAAGCATTTCTAGTATAGAAAAGGCAGGTTTTGAGATAACACGTATTATTTCAATTAAAAACAATCAAAAGGTGTATGCTTAAGGTAAAAGAGAGGGAAATTTATATAAAATATTATATCAATTAAAAAGGCTATGTTAGCTAAAAATAATAGTAAGCTTTGGCATAAAAGATATGGCCAACATAATTTTGAATCTTTGCAGAAAATAAATGATCTAGTAAGTAGAATGTGTCTGAAAAATAGTAATAAGTAAAATGTGTGTGAAATATGTGCAAAGTCCAATCAAACATAATTACCCTACCATTCAAAATTAAATAGGTAAAAAATAGTGGGACATAGAAAAAAGTAAAATTATACACAAATGTTATATTTGATGAAGAAAGATTTTGTTAAGAAATTAATTATAAGAAAAGTTATGATTTTTTGGAAGAAAAAGACTGTGAAATAGAAGAAAGTAATGGACTGAAGAAATTAATGAAGCAGTAGAAGAAAGTAAAGAAAAAGTTGATGGAGGTGTAGAAGAAGAATCACAAGAAGAAAATATGGAAGTTCGTTTCAAAAGTAAAAAAAGACGAAGAAGGCAACTACCATCATATTTAGAAGACTATAACGTAGATTTTGACTGTTTAGCCCTAATAAGTGAATGCAATGATGTTTCAAAATCCTATAAAGAGGCACAGAAAAGTCTAGAATGGCCAAAATGGAAAAGGACCGTTGAGGAAGAATTGGATGCTTTAAAAGATAACGACACTTGGCAGTTAGTCAAGAAGCCTGAAGATGAAAACATATTAAGTAACAGATAATTTTTTAGAGCGGAAGACGAAGGTGAGAATAAAACAACTTATGAAGCTCGTTTAGTAGTCAAAGGTTTTAAGCAAGATTTAAATGATTTTTCACAAATCCATGCACCAGTTGCAAAACTTTCAACTTTTAGAATTCTTTTAGCTATTTGTGCAATTAGATGTCAAGAACGCGTTTTAAAAAGGTTTTATTAATGATAAGATTTATATGCACATTCCTGAGGAATTGATAGTTGATAAAAAGGATATAAATAAAGTATGTTTGCTTAACAAATCTATATATGGCTTAAAGCATGCTCCAAAAGTGTGGAATGACCACTTCAATTCATTTATGACAAATATTAACTTTAAACTTTCAAAATCAGACTATTGTTTATTTACCTATTTAAAAGAGGACTTACGATGTTATCTATTGCTTTATGTGGATGATATTTTGCTACAATGTAATGTTAAAAACTTTTTGATTCATGTAACTTTGTGAAGCTTTTAAAATGAAAGAGTTAGGAAATATTAAAAGCTTTTTGGGAATTCATGTGTTAAGAGATTTTAACAATAAAATTATAACTATTGATCAAAGTTCTGCTATTAAAAATCTAGTAAGAGGATTGTAAAAATATAAAAATACCAATGGAGAAAAAAAACTTAAACTTAGAGAAAAATTCAAATGAGACCTTAAAAACTAGATTGCCTTAAAAATAGCTTTTGGATTCTTTGGTATATGTAATGATGGGCACAAGGCCTGAAATTTGTTATTGTATGGGATATTTCTCTAAATTTCAAGATAATACACTTGCTCAGAGTCTTAAAATATTTAAAGTTTACACTTTATTATAAATTAGTTTTTCGTGTATCTGATAATAGTTTATTTGGCTTTAGTGATGCAGATTGTCTATAAGTGGTTTTTGTTTTAAATTATTTGACAACTTAGTATGTTGGGCTTCCAAAAAACAGTCAATTGTGACCCTAAGCAGTACAAAATCAAAATTTGTTGCATTATGTATGGCAAGCTGTGAACTTCTATTTTTATAGAATATTTTAGATGATTTAAAAATTCAGTATGTTTTTCCTATTAATTTGTATGAACACAATCAAATTATTTCAAAATTTTGAGAATAATAAAAGATGTAAACAAATAGAAGTTAAATTTCACTTTATTGTTGATCTTGTGGTTAATAATGTTATTATTTATATTAATACCAATGATCAGCTAGCAGATGATATATTTACCAAGAGTTTGTGTCTTGAAAAATTTAGTAGATTTGTTAAAATGTTAAATTTAGAGTTGAATTAATAAGTTGAGCTTAAGGGACGGATTGTATTTTGTTTCTATTTTAGAAACAAACTCAGTCAGGTTTGAGGGACGGTGTTAAAATACCCGTATCTATTATAGTTGACAACCCTGTCTGAATTAGTTACTTTTGTTTTATAAAGATGACTACTTGTATTGTCGTCTGTCAATGACAATGTCAACGTAAGTACTTCTGGAAAATTAACCAACGCGCACCTAACTTGAGCTGCTATTTTAATTTTAGTATTGTTTGTTCAAATAGTTATTCGTTAATAAAAACCTTTCACCAAACTATTTCCCCATTATTTTCTCTAACATAGAGAAAAATAAAAACATCTTCACGTAATCTTCTATTAATTACCTTACCATTAAAATGAACCTTGTCTCCGACGTTTCCTTGAGACGTAGGAACATCAGTAATTCTAACATTATCAGGATCGAAAGCCTGACACGTAAAGGGACTCCCGACAAGGTGTTTCCCTTGGTGCAACACTTCAACATTGTGTGGACCGATTTCTCTGGTAGTAAATTCGGCTTGTAATTTTCCGGTTTTCGTTTGATAGCATCTAACTGGAACCGCAGAACCTGTCGGACCGCTGACGACGACGTCAAACTCTCTTGCAGATCTTCCCTGAGTTTCCAACTGGAACGAGTTAACTTTACCGACTTTAGCTTGGTAAAGACCTAAAAAAACATTGAGACATAATTTTTAAGTGTAGGTATTCATCAATACTTGATTTTCAACAGTTGAAAAAGTGGAGATTAACAGCTAAGATATACTCACCTAGACCACCTGCCCATGGTTCACTTCCAGGACCTTTAACGGGTATTTCCAGAACCCCAAATTTCGGGACTCCGTTATAATATAATGTAATTCTATGTGGTGCTGCTTGTACTGGATGAAATACCACCTCCCACATGTTTGGATTAGTTGGGCTTTGTCGGACACTATGCGAAACATCTCTATTACCCACCTAGAAAAAAATTATAATTGATTATAAAGAATATTGGAATAAAATAATATTTAGGAAAAAATGCAGTTTAGAGTGAATCCACATTTTAACAAAAAAAAAATATTTTTCATAAGTAAACAAGCCTTCCAAACACAAAAATGAAAAAAATCTCAGCGGTCTCATGAAATTTACCCCCTCCCCAAAAATTTTTATTTTCCATATTTGCAAAATAAAACATCACCAATAAAAAAATGATGTGTTTATTCATTAGAAAATATAAAAATAAGGATAAATCCGCCATCGGTCGAACGGGCTTTTTTAAGGCTATTTTAGACCCTCTGAAACACATTTCAAAATACTTTTTTTTGCCCTGGAAACGCCCAAAAATATGTTTTTTATATATCACATTTTGATCAATTTCTTGCTATAGAATATGCTAAATTAAAAGAAACTGAATTAATTTATCTAACCTATACGGTCTGGAGACATTAGGGTTACCTCGCAAAAAAAAATTACACATAAAATGAGAAAAACCTAACTAATTTACCTAACCTGTGAGACGAGGGGCCATCGCAGATTGTTTCTTCAAAAAATTATATATAAAATAAGAAAAATCTTAAAAACCTAACTAATTTACCTAACATGTATGTTTTAGAGCCATCGCAGGAAATTTCGCAAAAATTAAACAGAAACCTAACTAATTTACCTAACCTGTAGGCCTGGAACCATCGCGGATGGTTTCGTAAAAAAGTATACATAAAATTCGAAAAATGAAAAAAAAAACTTAATTTACCTAACCTATACGGCCTGAAGACATCGGGACTACCTCGCAAAAAAAAATTATACATAAAATGAGAGAAACCTATCTAATTTACCTAACCTGTAGGTTTTAGTGCCATTGAAGGTTATTTAGCAAAAATGAGAAAAATTTAGAAAACCACTTATTTACCTAACCTGTAGGTTTTAGAGCCATTGCAGGTTATGTAGCAAAAATTATACAAAAACGATGGCGGATTGTTCCGTAAAAAAGTATACAAAAAATGCGAAAAATTAAAAAACTCAATTAATTTACCTAACCTATACGGCATGTGCGTCGATTCTCGAGCTTGGACGATGTGAGCGTTGCTATAGGAGAGGTGAACGATCACATCCTACAGCGTTTCTCTCGAAGTGGTTTGGCCGTATTCCCGAAACTCGGTGAACGTGATCAAACGGGGGAATAAAGTGCACGGTGTTGCCAACTCTAATATCTTCTTTTTCTTGATTTTTGTAGACATTTGAACTATATTTTGTTAACTGGATATAATTTTGTGATAATAAAAGAAGAAAATATTAAAATTGTCACCTATCCGTATTGAATTTGACATATTTGGAGAATATTAATTATGAATTAGAAATTAAGAGTGTGATTAAGAGGTCGTTTCGTAGGAGTTTTCTATAATATGATAAAAATATATATATTTTTTTTATTAAAAGCATAGAAGAGGGAAAAGAAAAACGTACAGCCATTACAGAGTTCACTTTTTTAAGATACTTAATTAAAAATTAAATTTGCAAACCGGAAATTTATAGTATAGGTAGTCGATTTTGTTTTAAATTTTGTGCTAAAGAAAAGTAAGTTTGTATTAATATCAAATAAATAATTTTATTAATAAAAATTCGGTAAAGAAAATTCAATACATATGTTTACAAATATATAGATTAGACTAATTATATAAACTGGAGTGACCGCCTCATAGAAATTTGAAATATTTTCAACTAACTTATTATATAAAGGGTTATAATTTATTTCGAAAATTTTTTTATAACTTTTGTTTACTACCTACGGAATCTGCAACTCTTAATTATCCTTCCTCCGTGCTACCTACTTTAACTAACTGTAGCTTAACTAGATTATTGTCAATACTTATACTTTATTTCAACTTTTCAAATATCACTTTCTCAGTTTAATGGGATTAAATTAACATTTTTAACAATCATTCTTTGTGTTTTTCTAATTTTGTAATTATTTTTACAAAACAAAACCATACAATTTGCTTTCAGTAAAGATATTTGTCATAGAAGACAATTTATAAACTTCTTAACACTGAACACTAATATCAATTTTGGGATTTTTCATAATTTGTATTCCCATTTTAGGCAATAAATATAGCTTAAATGGTACCTACCTACTAAATAGTACGACCCTTATTTATTAGGATTTTGGGATTTTCCCTAATTTACAATTCCCAGAATACGAATAATAGATATGTAGGTATGTATAGGTACCCATGCATTTATTAGAATTACAATAATTGATTTTTGTGATGAGGTACCAAATAATATTTTACTTATGCTAATAAATTATTCACTCTATTGTTATCAATAATGATTTTATTAAAAATATAAAAATACGAAATGTACGAATATGAAAAAAGTTAAAAAAATTACTTAATTACGGGCCAAAAATAATAAATCAGCTACCCCGCATGCGTTTACTAATAATTCTTGAGAGAACACGGCGTTCTCCTACGAAATACCAGTAAAACGATGTTCCTACGACTTTCGTAGGAAGTGAACATTCCTATGACTTCAAGAATACGGGCTTAGCGAATTTCAGGAGAAACACGCCCTCTATTCCTATAGGGACCGTGCGTCATGACTTTAACGCTAACTGGTGACAAAAATGTGAACTTTTTGGGGGGTATTTATTAATGTTTTATACGGCATTTATTGTTTAATAATTATTAATAAAATGAAGTCGAATTATTTTCGTAATATCAATATCGAAAAAACTTGTTGCATCCGTGGATGTACAAACACATCACTTTAGAAACCTGGATTTCATTCGATAGTAAAGAAATTTTATAAATTTCCACAGAGCACAATTATGCCTCACACCCAATGCTATACATAATTACAAAGATTGCTTATCCATATGTAAATCAGACGACGAAAAGCGTATTTCACTGGGCAAAGTTTTCTTTTTTTCTAGCTTGTATCAATTTTGAGCACTTAGTTGTAAAGAAATCATTTACAGAAAAATTAGAATCTTTAGTGTTTTCTTGTCATTAAGATTTTTACATATTTAAATGATCATTTTATATAAATATAATTTTACAGATAATGGTTTATTCTGTTGATTAAAACTAATGTAGAATGTTATGAAATAAGAATATCCAATTTGACAAAAATATCACGGCCCTCTTTACAATTTATTAACTATTTCTCATTTATTATTAAAATAAACAAATCATAAATAATACATTGCAATTACTGTCAAAAAAGAGATTGTAACAAACTTTAAAATATTAAAAATTCAGTTATTTTTTGTAAATTTTTTTAGCGACATTACCATTAAACATTATTCAGAATAATAGATAAGTGTCCAATTACAACTCTTACCAAAGTTGTTCATACCTCATATCAAAATTGTTTACATTACCTTTTCAAAATTGTATTACATATTGCAATTAT
Source organism: Psylliodes chrysocephalus (assembly GCA_927349885.1). Taxonomy (NCBI): domain Eukaryota; kingdom Metazoa; phylum Arthropoda; class Insecta; order Coleoptera; family Chrysomelidae; genus Psylliodes; species Psylliodes chrysocephalus. The sequence continues at coordinate 21,643,216 of OV651829.1, read as the reverse complement.
GTATTTTATGTAGAATTGTTTCTGAAATAGTAGTCTAAAATTATTTATATCCATCTGTTATAAAAATTGTTTAGATCTCTTAATATTATTTAACTACATGAAAACTCAACTTTCCAAATACATAATGACATGTCTTGAAGTAAAACTTTAATTATTATCTTTTTCTAAAGATTAAAATGCTGAAATTTTATTTTAACACATTTGGGCTAGAACGGCTCTATTTAGTGAGCATTAGGAAAGGCACATTGCAACCAGCTTTTCATAATTTTTTTATAGTTGGGTGAGCAATCTATAATATATGTATCATTGAACATCTCATAAACGCCAGTGGATGAATGACATTTCGATTAACATAAAGCTAAAAAGATTTATAATTATTATTATCAATCTTTTTTATTAATTTACATTTTTTAAATGTTATTGTAATACTTTTAAATTCAGTGTTACTAAATACCTATATTTTAACATTGGATACACTTGTTTAAGGTACAACTTTACAATTTATTGTCACTTAGCCATTTAAATCTTTTTGCTTAAAATGTATATGCATGTCCAGATTTTAATAATGTTTCACATTTTACGTCATTTTGACCATGTACACGATTGTTTGGTACGGGCCGGTATCTATTTTTAACTATATTTAATATTTAAAAAAATACCCTTCATTATTTACTTGCAATGTTTACCCCATTTAATTCTAAAATTAAACACTAGAGAGGGCTAAGTTCGGCAGTAGTGCTGCCTCTATATTTCACGCACGGTCCCTATAGGAACGCCGTTCCTACGACTCAAGAATACGGTCCCTGGAGACATCGGAGTTACTCTTGTTTATGTGTCCATTGCATCTCCATGTCATTATAATAAATTTAACAATCTCATAAACTAGTACACAAACGTCACCTGATTGACCATTGCAAGTGAAAAAGTGAACATTTTAAAAGCGATTAAATTTATTTAAATTAGTGACCGCCAAGAGTTTTTTTTTTATTTTTAAGCTTCAAATGACATATACTTTCACATAAACTGAAAATTTTAGTAATACGCGGATTCACTCTAAACTGCATTTTCACCAATATGTATTTATGTACCAAGTGCGTTATATAGCTCCTAACGCCCGGAGGGTAACATTCGGCCCAAAGGAATGAATGTTGCCCGATGGGCATTAGGATCTAGTAACGTTCGTGGTGCATACAAGATTTTATTTTTCACGAAAAAACTATTTTATTATAATGAAAAATCAATTTTAAAATTAGTTCATTGCTCCTAGCATTTTCTTTCCATTTTTCTTCTCATAGTAGGCATGACATTTGTTGATATTTTGACGTTTATTGAATATTGCTGTCATCATTATATTTAGTGAATGTTATTGCGGCTTTCTTTCTGTAGTCTTATAGAAATAATGGAAATGAATACGAATTTATCCAAGAATATCATAGAAAATGCAGCCAAAGCTGCGAATAATTTATTGCCGAAGAAATCCAGACTCGTATACGACAAGGATTATGAAGTATTTAATCAATGGAAGTTGAAAAATAAAATTATTGCCATAGATGAGACCGTGTTATTGGCGTACTTTCAAGAAATGGTATGCTATTTTATTTTTTATTTAGTTTATGTGTTTGATTGATTTTTTTTTTCAATCTGATAAATTTTTTCCAACGTCATTATGGACGAAATATTCTATTTTAAAATCTACACTGATAGTCAATGAAAATACTAATATTTCCCATTTTTCCCGGTGTTTTTAAAGATGAAATCAAAAGAATATATTCCAAAAAAATCCTAGGTTTTGACAGCAAATCAAGGTCTTATATTTATTAGTGAAGCTTCGGATGAAATTCATCTATTACATAAAGTACATACAACCAAACTTATATGGAATCACTGTGTATTTCTGAATAACTTTTTGTAAGGAAAAAATTTGGTATCCCAATTTTAAGCCAAGGCTTTTTGTTCAAAACAGGTATGATAAAAAAGAAGAAACGATTGCTGCGATTTATTATCTTGTAAATGTTGTGTCCAGAAGTAAAATCACGATCCTCCGGTAATTTTATTTCGGTCCAAAGAAACAACAAAATGCCTTATGTTGGACTAACAGACGTGCAGAGAGGAATAATTATTGCTCTTATTGAACAATGAATGTCCAAATAAGACATAGCAGAGGTAGTAGGCGATACTCAGGGTGTTGTATCGAAAACATATGAAAGGTACTTGGAACTAGAAACTCTCAATAATAGGCGCAGACAAAGTCGTCAAAAAGTCACAACTGAACAACAGGATCGCTTTATGTGCCAAATTGCTAGAATAAATCCCAGTGTTTCTCATCCAGAGCTACAACGAACACTTCTGAAAGCTAGAGGTGTGGCCTAAAATCAAATGACCATCGAATTCGGGTTCTAAGAGCTCCAGAAAGATGAGCAAGACTCCACGCTGCCAGATCTGTCCCAAGATATCAAGGAGGAACTGTAATGTTCTGGGAAGATATTATGCTGGGAGCACAAACTCCATTGTTACCACTTCAACAAACTTTAACCGGTCCAAGGTATGTTGATTTAGTGCTAGAACCAACCATTAGGCTTTGGAGAGCTGAAATTGGGGATAATTTTATCTTAATAAACGATTATGCACCTTCCCATACCAGCAGAGTGGCTAGAGAATGTCTTGAAACGAAAGGTGTCACAGTTTTAGACTGGCCTGCATATTTACCAGACCTAAATCCTATCGATCAAAAGAAGAGTTGGAGCTCGTCGAAACAATGCAGGAAATGTCTTACAGATTATTGATGCAGCATTAGCAGAATGATAAATCATAACACAAGACAATGTTCTTTTTGTTTTTGCTTTTTGGCTATTAAAAATTTAAATCTCATTTCGTTTCAGAAACCAAAAAAATACCATTGAGTTTATTTTGTCAACTAATTGATTATTTTTATTGCCATGTAAGTTATTTGTCATTCAAAGTCTTTGGTAAGGACTAAGTGTAATTTATGAAAAAAAAATATTCATACATCTCAACAATTAGGAAAAATAATAGCTGATTCCATATAAGTTTAATTTTAATAACGGGTGTTTTTGGAAGACCAAGGAGAGATGAACTTGTGAAAATGACTATAAACGATATTGAAGATAAGGGTAGCTGTTTACTTGTTAAAATACCCGAAACCAAAACCGGTATGTCAAAAGGATTCAGTATTGTGGAGGAAGAAAAAATAGGGGTTTGAGGCTGATCAGAAAATATATATCCTTAGGACCCAGTGGAGTAAAAGATCTCAGATTTTTCCAAACAAAACGGTCGGTGCACCGTCCAACCTGTTGGCAAAAATACCATAGGAAGTACGCCTTCGATGATTGCCAAATACTTAAAATTGGATAATGCAAAATAATACAAATGAATATACTGGACATTGTTTGAGAAGGACTTCGGCAACTCTTTCAACTGAGGCCGGTGCATCCTATGAAACTTTAAAAATGCACGGAAAATGGAAGAGTGCATCTGTAACGAAAGGTTACATAGAACAGAACATTTTCTCTAAAAACGAAGTGTCAACAATGAAAGAATTTCTAAGTACTAGTGGTTTCTCTTTAAGAAAAAATCCGATGTTTTCCGGTCACATAATTTTTCCGAAAAATTCGAAAATTGCGCTTTTAATTTTAATTAGGTAAGACTTAGTTTGTTGTTGTTTGTTGAGTTGTCGCTTATACTAGTATGAAAATTTTCCCAAATAAATAATTTCGTTCTAACTTTTGCTTTATTTCTCCTTTTACAATGAGCGGGCGTTATGAGCGTATTTATAGCAATCGTATCTAAAGTAAAATAAACAAGTGAAAAATAAAATAATTTAACGTTATAACAATATAATGATATGATATCTGGTCCTAAATTAATTATTTACATATTTTTTGTTGTTAAAATTGTTGAAGATCTAGTGGAGATTGTGGATTCTGAGGAAACCGTAAATAGAACACGATTTAGAACAAACTGTAGTGGCCGTGAAATAGACCGCAAACAATATCTTCGCTGGTTTACAATGATAACTTATGCCTACTGTCCTTTTTCTTACAGAATAAATGAAACATTAAATTATGTTAACAAAAATTACTTAATAAGCATTTGATGGATAATGAACGTCAACATATTTGATGGAGAAAAAAGTGGGATCAATAAGAAATGGAACACAATTAGAGAAAATTGAAGAAAAAGAAGACAATAATTCAAATGTTGAAAATGGATGAAAATAGAAAAGAAGAAATTTAGAAGAGAAGCCAAACAGAAATCAAGAAATTTTGACAACAAAACAGAGAAAAAATTAATAACTTTATAAGAGAAAACAAAAAGATGATCCATATAATGGAAAAAAATTAAAAAAAAAAGAGACGGAATGAAAAGAAATTGGAAGAATCGATAAAAGAAATAGAAGATAAAAAGAAGCAGAGAAAAGGGAGTAATTTTTTTAAATCATAAAACAAAAGAGATTGGGAATGATATAAGGGTAAAAAATAGAAATGATTGGGAAAAGTATAGAAGTTGAAAAGGTGCAACATAATATGTTTAAAATTAAAAAAAACGAGAACGTTTGAAAGAAGAAATAAATAAATTTGTTCAAATAAATAGTAGATATAGGAATAGAAATTGATGAAATATGTACTTTTATTAGTAAACAAGAAAGAAAAGAGAAACTTGAAGAATTAAAGAAGTCGCGAAAGATAGTAAAGGAGATTAGAGCACAAATCAAAGAGGAAAACTGAAAACACAAGGAAGATAAATGAAGAAGAATTTAAAAAACAGTAAGTATGAAAATAAAGGAACACTGTAAACAAAATGTAAAAAGGAAAGTGAAATATAAAAAAAAAATTAAATTTGTGCTAAACAAAAGAGTGAAAATGGAAAAGTCAGAGTAAAATGGAAGTGACATATAGTTAGACATTTAGAAAGATAATGAAAATAGGAGATTACAGGAGAAAGAAAAAGTAAAGACTAAAGTCAAAATATTGAGTGGTCATCCGTAAGTAACCACAGCATAAAAAGGTTGGTGGAAAGAGTTTCTCTTGTCCTGGTCCTGGTATTGAGTTTAAGTTATTGGGAATGTTTACAGGGCGAGTTAATTTTTTTTATAAGTTTGATTAACGAATTATTTTTTATATATACTTACAACTTTAATTATATAAAAATGGCGCTCAACGTGGGGCAGTCAAATTGGAAAACGTGGGTTTATCAATTTGACATTTTTTAATTTAGCACATTTTTTACATAAATTATGATATAACCAATTTTGAATATAACAAAACAATGGATCTAAGTAAGGGGAAAAAGAATAGGAGAAAGGAAACAGATAGAAGAATAAGGAAAAATAGAAAAAGTACGAAAGGAAGATCTTTTTGAAATGGAAAATCGAAACAACGAAGCCAACGTCTTTGATGGAGAAAAAATAGGAATCAATAAGAAATGGAACACAATTAGAGAAAAAGGAATTTAATAAAAAAATGGATGAAAATAGAATAGAAGAAATTTTTAGATGAGAAGACAGAATAGAAATTAATAACGTTATAAGGCAAAGCTAAGAGATGACTCAGATGATGAAAAAAAATTAAGGAAAAAAACGGCATTATGTAGAGAACATGGTATAAATTAACGATGAATAGAAAAATCATGCGCAATGTCATGGTCAAAAGGACCTAAGCGTGTATCTCGATTATTTTTGGTTTGATTTAAACGAGAAAAACGGCATTATGTAGAGAATGTGATATAGATTAACGTTGAATAAAAAAATCCTGCGCGGTAGCAATGCCAAAAGGACCTAAGCGCGTATCTCGGCTACTATTGGTCATATTCAAACGAAAAAACGATATTATGTAGAGCACATGGTATAGAATAACGTTAAATAGAAAAATCATAAAACAGAAGAGATTAGAATTGATACAAGGATAGAAAATAGAAATGATAGACAAAAGTATAGAAGTTGAAAAAGTACAAGATAATACGTTTAAAATTTTATTGAAAAAAGAAAAAAAAAAAACGAGAACGTTTGAAAGAATAAAGACAGAAATAGACTAATGAAAAAAAATTTTTTTTTCAAAATAATAGAAGATATTGGAATAGAAATTGATGAAATATGTACTTATTAGTAAAAAAGAAAGAAAAGAGAAAATTTAATTAACCCACATAACACTAATGTTCTATGAATATACTAAGAACGTTCTGCTTATGTTCTTTTTAGTATGTCCTTTTTAGAATGTTCTAAGAATATAGCTTTATCTATATTTTGAAAGTATATTCTAAAAAGTATATACTGAGTGCGTGCCTTAAAAGTATATTCTAAAAAGTATATACCGAGCACGTGCTATAACAGGACATTCTTAGAAGATACTAAAAGTCATATACCCAGCATGTACCTCATATTCTGAGAATGTTCTAAATACTTACAGGTAAGAATGAACACCAAATACATATAAAAACACATTTATATTCATATCTATATGAATTTTTCCCAGATGACGATATGATAATTCACTAGCAAAAATACTAATGTTGAGTGTTCAGGCCAAAAAACATTTACAACCTTAATAGAAGAGAAGAAGAATAACAATCTAGAAATTTTTTGAGGTAAATAAACTATATAAATAAATTAATAAAAATTAATCGCATCGTGTGTTTTATATAAAAATAAACAAATTTTGCAATGTTTGTAGTTTTTAGGACCTATATTTAAGTGATGTTAGAATACAGTATATACCAAATATTAATTGCCAGTGTGAGTTTATTAATATGGTTAATACTAGTAAGTGATCTGTGATACTAATGGCGAATTGAAACTAAAATACAGTGTCACCAGAATTACACACACACACACTTTCTATGGAAAGAATCCTAGAAAATTAGCTAAAGGAGGACGAAAACTACAAAATGGTGGTAAGTAATTAACAAATATATTTAAATTTTCACAAAACATAATAATCATTTATGTCACTCTTGTTTTTGTTAGTGGAATGCCATGTACAATTTTTAATGTTTTACGTTCGACAAAAATATTTAAAATATTCCTTTAGTTGTGCACACAATTTTTTGTATTCAATGAAGATCCAATGGAAGCAAGCAAATGAAACTCAAGCCATAAGCCATTGATACAATAAAATATTGGTTAGTTAAGGCCAAAGAAAGAATTTGTAATAAAAATAAGAATAATTATGAGTTTTTGGAAATGAATATTTAAAAAATGGTCAAGATATTTATTCTTTAATGTTTAATATTAATGAAACATCCTGTATTAGGGTGTCTAGTATATCCTTAGCATATGCTACATTGAAATACTTAGCATATACTTATAACGTACTATCAAATGAGAGTAGATACTTATTGCATACTGTACACATACTTGAAGTACTTTCTCAGTATCTGCATAGCACGTATAAACAACGTCACAAAACATATCCTTAGTATATTCTGAGAATATACTAAATGCAAATAAAGTATATTCGCAGCATATGCGTATTCTTAAAAAGTATGTACTAAGAATATGCTAAAAATGTATGATTGTTATCTGGGAAAGAAGTCGCGAAAGAAATAAAGAAGATTAGGAAACAAATCAATGAGGAAAACTGAAAACACAAGGAAAATAAATGAAGAATTTAAGAAAAAAGTATGAAAATAAAGGAAGACTGAAAACAAAATGAAAAAGGAAAGGGAAATATAAAAAATTAAATTTGTGCTAAACAAAAAGAGTGAAAATATAAGTCAGAATAAAATGGAAGTAAAATATAGACAGGCATTTGGAAAGATTATGAACAATAGAAGATTATAAGAAAAAGAAAAATTGAAAATTATAGTCAAAATGTTGAGTGGCCATCCGTGAGTAAGGTTGGAGGAAAGATTTTCTTTTGATTATGATATCTGTTAATTAAAAAAGGAACCTACATACCTGGGATTGAGTTTGAATTATTGGAAAAGTTAACAACTAGGGCTGGGCGATTATCAAAATAAGTAATCAATTATCGATTTTTAAATAATCGTTTATGTTCGATTAATCTATTAACATAATCGATTAATTTAAATAATCGATTAATAGAAAAAATCGATTAATCGAAATAATCGATTAATCGAAATAATCGATTATTCAAAATAATCGATTAATCGAAATAATCGATTAGTTGAAACAACTGATTAATCGAAAATAATCGAATTATCGAAAATATTCAATTAATCGGAAATAATCGATTGGTAAATTATCGATTTTCAAAAAAAAAATAAACGATTATTTTGTCCTCCCCCTATTAACATCTTTGATTATCATATATTTTTTATTTGTTTACAACTTTCATTATTAATAAAGATGGGATAAAAGTGGGGTTTCCAAATGTTAACAAACGAGGGTTAAATTAAGAAATAAATGTACTCACCTTCACTGTAGCCGTGAGTTTACCAGGTCCGACTCTATTAATATTTATTCCAACAGTAGCAGGTCGATGGCATATACCTTCTGGAGCGTTTATGACATCAATTTTCGTTGTGTCAAACACATGGAAGGTTCTGGTTGCAACAATTTCATTGTCTCTTATTATATGTACCCGATAAGTACCTAAAAGTTAAAAATTATATTATTATTATTGTAGCTGTCAAAAAGAAAGTTGGATCGTTCTAGTCTTGGACAATTTATGCCATCTAACAATCAAAAACATTCAATTTGTAAAACATGCATACATTCTTATTTTTCCTTTAAGTACAATTTTTAAGTTATCAGGGATGTATTTGTATATATGTATATATAAAAAAACATCTCACAAATACAAAAAAAGTCGAAAGGCAAACCGTATATTTCTTATAGTAAGTCAAGTTCAAAAGAGCTTTGAACTTGTGGTGAAATCAAAACAAATATTAGCAGATCACACATGGAGCCAACCACACGTTTGTGGTTTCGGCCAATACACCCTACATTTTATGTGAAAATACTAGTGTCGCCACAAATGCAATTATAGCCCCCATGATAATGCGTCCTAACCTAAGAAAACTAAATAAAAGGAAGAAGGTTTGGTGCAGAGAGTACCTATCTAGCAAAAAAAGCAAATATCATAAATCAAAAGGTTAACATAAATATCTGTATCTTACCAGTTTGAGTTAAGTTAAATTCTCCTTTATAATTATTGATGGCATATTTAACGTGATGGTTATTGGGATCGTTGACTTCGATCCTATGGTTTTCACTCGGCAAATCTATACAAGCAGTACTGCCAATCTGGAAATATTGTGTAGATTCTATTACGCTGCAATGGAACGGGCTACCACCGACTATCATATCGTTGAAGGTAATGTTAACATAATGATCCTCGGCTGTAAGCGGAACGAAGGTGACATCGTACAATCCTCTTGCACATGCTACTACTTCTGCTTTAATCGTTGTGTGTTGGGTCGATACAACGAGCTCCAGAGTTCCTTCTCCAGCTTGGGCGGCGTCTACACTAAAGGTTACTGGTTTGCCAACTTCTGCAGGACCTATAAGAGGAATTAATAGTGTAAAATTATATATTGGAGATATTTTAAGCCTTAAATCATTAAATAGCTCATACATTCTGTGATATTATGGGAAATGGAGCGTGAACGTTTAAAAATAATATTGTGTATATGTACAGAGAATCCAAATTAATGAGTAATTTAAAAATGTTTGATCATAAATTGATTTTTACCTTTTTAACAAATCAAAAAGCTATTTTTTTAATATATAAGATCCAAAAACTTTATTTTCCTAAAAATACGACTTACTTTGCAACTCTTTGAGATTCATTTCATTGATCGACCTGCTAAGATCGCCCTTTCTGCCTGGTAAACCAGTAACTATAACTTTATTAACATCGTAGACGTTGCAACTAAAAGGAGAACCGATGACGTGTTGGTCGTTGATTAAGATGGCAACAGAATGGCGGCCGACCGATTCTGGAACAAATCGAGCTATGTAGGTGTCTCCGTTTACAATTAGTTTCGTTGGTAGGGATTTCCCCGTAGGAGCTGTAGCTATAACTTGGGGTTCTCCATCTAGAAAAATAAATTTAATGTAATAATTTTCTAGATATGTTATAAGATCAAACAGAAAGTTAAAATAAAATTTCATCTAGGAATATCAATGAAAACAAATATGACTGAACTTCATCAAACTATCTGTATTAGAACTATGTTGACTTTTGTAGGCAATTTTTACTGCTGAAGGCTCGATTATATACATGTACGTACCAGTGACTCCTTCAATTTTTATTTCTGCTGGATGTCCAACTGCTGACAGCTCAATACCAGTTCCTGATACTGGTACTCTTGGTTGAGTGTTCCCAGGACTGACTTTGCAATTAAATGGTGAGCCTGGTACAGGTTGTCCATTGAATCTAAAAGAAAATACTTACATTAAATACAAAACTATTGAAATTGATATGTATTTATGCAGAATTAAAAAAACAAATATGGGATATTTCTGGGAGTTTACTCTATCAAATCAACTATAGATGATTAGTGGAAAGTTTAAATGTTGTACGGACACTTTGCAACAAATTTTGACTAAATTAAAATAAATCAAAAGTAGAACACTTACTATTCACATCGGTACTCACCTAACACTTAGAGTATGTGTAGCAGCTTCTGTGGGTTTAAAATTAACCTTAAACCTCGCATTTCCCTCACTCTGAACGAAATTGGGAACGTTTCTTCCTCCGACGGCTACTATGATTTCCAAGTTTCCAGCACCAGCTTGCGATGCATTTATGCTGAAAGATACCGGCTTCCCTACAATTCCATCGGTGATATCAGTCACCGTTACTCTGTTAGCGTCGTAAGCTTTGATAAGGAACGGACTGCCATCTATGTGACCGCTCTGAAGACGCACCTCGACGCTGTGATCACCGACGTCGATTGGAGTAAACGATACTTCAAATTTTCCTACTGTGTTTTCTTGGGGCTGAATCTGAAACAATTTATACAATTTAAGTGGTCTAATTCATTTTAGATCTTGATTACATTAAAAGATTATTCTGAACACGACTACATAATCGACATATTTGAAAAATAACTTAAGTTACTTCAGACATATTAAAAAACAAGTTATATAGAAATTTATAATATCGATTACAAGTTTATTATCGTAGGACATCTTCAATAAAACGTGCCCAATCTAAAATATTAATAGGACAAGATAAATGAACCTTGTTAGTTAACCGACAGTTAATCAGTAAGACCCTGCTTGGATGGGTTCTTCATGGACACCTTGAAGAAAATAGTCCAAAGCTTACTCATAATGAAGTTCTCTGTGATATCCATAGTAGCAAGATTAAAGATTATTTAGACATTCTACATGATCTGGTAAAACAACAGTGGAGAGTGGAATCTATTTCTAACAAAATAGAAGAAGGATTATCACCAGAAGAGAGACGTGCCCAAAAAATATTAGATATGACTATGGAAAGAGTTGGAAACATGTATCAAAAAGGCCTGTCTACAATTTGAAGATCTTGTGAACAAAGCCTACATTAGAAAATTGTCCAAAGACGAAGATTACTTTAAGCCTAAATGGCCACTTATTAACCGGTCCAGATCGCTGCAAATTAGTCTTTTAAACTTAAGGATGAAGAAATATCCCTTTATATCAAAAATTAAAGAAATGTTCTTGCAAGTACACACAAAAAAGAAGATCGCCAGGCACAAAGACTCTTGTGGAGAGAAATGGACTGACAGCTACGAAATCTGTGTTGTCTTTTTTGGGTCATTTAGCGACCCGTGTTTGGTCCAAAAAGACTATCAAGACTATCAAGAGGATTTTGCAGCTGCTGTCCACGATATTAAACATATTATATAATTACTATATGAATGATTATATAGGAGGGGATAATACTATATAATAAGCAATTTAACTGTTAAATGATGTTATATTTGTCAACAAACAAAATGGTTTTATTATATCTATAACTGGATTATCAACAATAAAAATATATATCCTGATCTGACTCCATAGATACCTTAACATTTTGAAAACCATGACGAAACAACAACAGATAATTTTGTAGCCAAACAGAAGATATTTTTAAAAATTGATATCGACATTTTTGAAAATCGCAGACGACTTAGTAAAGAAAAGGTCCTAAAAATTGTTATGTCAATCTTTGACCCTTTAAGTTTTTTTATCTCATATAATTATCCGCGGTAAATTATTTCTACAAGATATTTGGAGAAGTAAGATTGGATGGGATGACGAAATCACATTTAGTATAAAAGAAAAATGGATTATTTTTATGAATGATTTAAAAAATATATACAAATTTAACATTCCTAGAGAGTATTTCATCTTGGATAGAAATACGAGTTATATTTAACTTCACGGTTTTGCCTCGAGACCTCAAGAATATGAAGTAGAAGAAGTGACCTTTGTATGAACTAGAATACCTCCACTCAGACCTTTATCTATTCCTCGATTGGAGCTACAGGGAACTCTCTTAGGAGCACACTTAAGTAATTTATTAAAGCGATTGAAAACCATGGAACATTACTATTATAGTGGCAAACTTCTATAGGCGCTACATTATTTATTACCGTTTGACAGTTCTTATAAAGTTCATCGTATAATATAGTATTAACATCAGTAGAATTTAAGTTCCAATTACATGATATTAAGTCGAGTTTAATTTTATCTAAGTTAGTTTTACTAAAGTTTTTATACATTTTAGTGGTTATATTTATGTCTTTGTTGTTATTACTAAGATTAACAGATATTATAGAATAGTCACTAATTTTCGGAGTATGATGAACTGTAGCATTAACAAAATTATTATTAATTAATACATAATCTATCAAAGTTTTACTATTATTTGTAATTCGTGTAGGCTCAGTGATAAATTGGTCAATTCCATATTGTAAAAATATTGCTTTAATTTTATTACTATAAAAACAGTCATTTGTATAATCAAAGCTGATTATTAACAAACATAGAATCACATATATTTTCCAAACTGTCCAAAAATACAGCATCAAAACTTGATGGTGAATGGTAGAGACAACTTATTAACGACTGATAACCACTAAGATCAAGTTTAATTACTTTGCACCAATAATTTGGCTCAAGCACAAAGGTCTTAGCAAGAGAAAATTTTAAATTATCCTTCACGTAAATTAGTATCCCCTGTGCTTCGGTTTGAGGAGTTACATTTGATCAGATTATACCCAACGATTTTAATTTCAGTTCCTTCAATTTCCTTGGTAATTCTTGCTTCACTTATAAAAATTATCTTAGGACAGTAACATAATAAACTTATTTGAATTTCATCGATTTTGTTATTGGTGTTACATCTTTAATAACAATAGTGGGGGTATTATTAATAAACTTTATCGTCACGAACACGTCTACTACCATGGCCAAGAAATCGTTATCAATAATCTTCGTGAACCATTTAGGATCTTACGAACGATACAAGTTGTTAAAAGCACTTGGAAGAGTTGACAATGGTGCAAAAACTGAAAAGCAAAACCAACTATACCTCAAATTGTACAATTGCTAACTTGGCATTGAACCTTCATTCGAAAAGGAGTAGATTATTTCGGACCTATAGAAGTCCCTGTGAAAAAAAAACAAAGAAAAAGATACGGTTTGATTTTTACATGCATGCCTACACGTACACGTGGTGTTTACTTGGAAATCGTACTTAACCTAACTTTAAATTCCTTCACTAACGTTCTTCGTCAAATTGATTGCAGGTGTGCATTTCCACAGGAACTTTTTGTGATTGCGTTAGTAAATTCATTGGAGGAAACAAATAACTATCAAAACCCTTTAAAACTCTACTTCAAGGTAATGAAATCCAAAAGTATTTATTCTTCAAACGCATCACTAGATCCGTGAATTGAAGTTGGGAACGCTTCAATCAGAGTATCAAAAAAATCCTCAAATAAATGTTAACAATAAAACATCCACCTCTAGCCAGGTAGAAGTAATGGACATGACAGAATCTGAAGAACAACCGATAGCTCTCGGGCCTCGACAATCTCCCAGATTCGCAAAGGAAAAAACGTATACGTGTATACTTTGTCAGGAAGAAGAAAAAATCACCCCAGATGGGCCGACCATGGTTCTTGTAGCTTTCGTTCAACAAGCAGCAGTCCTTTGTAAACACAAAACTAACGAGGGTTTGATGAAAATCGGTAAACTTAGGACCTGCACCGCATATTAGCACTTGTGGTCATGTTATGCATAGTGAATGCTGGAGAAATAAATTTTTTGAACACTCTTGAACACTCTTTGCAGAGTGTGAAAACATAATTAACTCTTGACTCAGTAAGCTTGACCCTTAATCATTAATTGATTTGACCTAACTATGCTGCGCTGTACCTGTACAAAATCATGTAACAATGACTTCAATCTAATGACTAGCTGGAGGACTGCACAGAAGTTGGCAGACATATTCTGGTCCCAATGAACTAGGAAGTATTGCACCCACACTAATTAGAAAAACGAAATGGTAAGAACAAAGAAAAAATATTCAGCTTAAAGAGGTTATAATTATGATGGACCCCAACGGCTATCAGAACATTTGGCAGAGAGTTATAGTCGTTCGTCTTTACCCAGCAAAAGACAAAATAACCAGTATTGTTGACGTTAAAAATAGTTCTGAAACAATGTTTTAAAATTGATACTTCTAGACCAAATAGATTATCCAGTATAAACCAGAAATAGAAGAACAAATATAAAACACCAGTATCTTGTCTAGTTGGTCTATAATCCCACTTTCTTAGTGCTGAAATATATAACTATTTTTAAATTTGGCGATGGGTGATTTTTTTAGTTTTATGGATTCCAGAAGGAGGAACAATTGATTGAGTATACATCTAATGAAGAAATAATACAACAAATATAAAATGTATCCTATTAGTTTTTCTTACCTTTGTTACTAGCGCCCTTCTTGCCGGTCCTAAAATCTCCACAGTAGGTGGATTGGGACTCTCCACGACAAACGTGCACGGCTTCCCCACTGACACCTTATCCAAAGTATCAATCGCCAAAATTCTAGCTGCAGGAGAAACGGCGCATTTGAACGGACTCCCAGGCACATCTTGACCGTTAAAGCGCAAGTCCACGGAGTGGACTGTCGCTTCTCTTGGAGTGAAAGAGATTGCGTAAGTATGCGGACCTTGAGCTTGGGCCGATGTGGGAACCAAGCCACCGTTTACTGTTACCTCCAGATTTCCAGGGCCTGCTTGGCTGGTTTCAACTAAACAGTGGAGAAATTATTTGTAATATGGTTAAGATAATTTTAAATATTGGTTTCGATGCCTCATTACTACACTTATATGACTTGTCTAAACATAGTTTTCTTCTCTTGTAAATTTAATGCGTGGAGACATGGATAGTATGGACACCCAAAGGCAAAATTCCAAATTATTTTAATAAAACAATAAATATTTAAAAATTACCACTACAAAATAATGAAAACTTTGTTTAAACCACCAAAGAGATAACAAACTTAATGAAAAATTGAAAAAACTATATCCCGTAGTGGGATTCGAACCCACTAATTCGTGTTCTTATACGTACACTGTCCGCTTTTACCAACTTGGCTAACGGGAATTATATCACAGAAACTGCCGAAGTGCCCAGAAATTCTAAGAATCCCACCAGCCGGCAGCTCAAGTTTCTTTTATCAGCGTACATGTGTTAACAATGATTATTTTTTACATTTTTGGTCTGATGTTAGCTTTCAATTAATAAAGACATAATTATAACTCTGTTTAAATAAAAAATATTTTTTTTAAAAACGATTTTTCAAATCGTGTTATATTTTTCGGGACATTCTATGTCCAGATTCCGATTTGTTAATTTGAAAATAAGATTCGAATCTAACCTAGGGAAAGAAAATGTCCAATTGTTCAACAAACAACTAATCAGTATCGTCTAGGGAAACATAAGACAGAAAGAACTTGTTCGCTCATCAAAATTAAAAGTTTCCTTAATACAACTATTGAAGTTTTTTTTGTTCTCGTACTATAGTTGTTATTTTATACTCTTCAATGCATTCTATTACTTAATTCAGCTTTAAAATATCTACTGTCTGACTTTTTATTACACATTGTAGGTCTAAGTCAAAATTTTCTTCTATTTTAATAAAGTTTTAGGGTATTTCTTAGTAATGTAGAAGTCGAGTAAGCCAGGTAAATTATTTCTGTCGGTTGGCCAATAGGTTGGTTTTCCTGTTGACTGGTAGTCACATTCAATATCACTTGCAGCTGCATGCAATTACCTACCTTTGGTGGTTATTAATCTTGAACCTCGGATATTTTTGGCATTAAAATCACCTTCCAAGATAAAATTTTCTCCCATTGGTAGTAAGAGTTCTTTGTAGAGGTACATCGTATTATGTAGATACAGCAGGATGGCTGATGTAAAAAACTTCTTAAATCAACGATTTCGGAATAGGTGGATTGGAAGAAGTAGTCTATTTTTATGGCCATCAAGATCTCTCGACCTCACCGTATTAGATTTTTATTTGTGGGGTCGACCTAAAGATTTAGTTTACCAAACTCAGCTTGTAAGTAGAGAATATCTAATTAAACGAATACAAACTGCAATTGATCATATATATTCCTAGAGTTGAAATACAAAAATTAACAGCTATCCGTAAACTAGAACAAATTCAAAAAACAATATGACTCAACATAACAGGAGCCATGAAAACAACACTGACTAGAGCCATGGAAGTCATTTTTAGTCACACTCCCCTTGATATTTACATCAAGGCGACAATGACACGCCTCCGCACGGTTCGAATAGAACCTGATGTAAGATCTGGTGAGGCGAGACGTTGCTTTTGGCAGGAGGCGCTCGATACACTCCATCTTACCGAGATATATCTCCCATAAGCCATATAAAGTTATAATAGAACAAATAGAAGAGCCAGAAGTGATAGGTACAAAACAAGGCTCAGGATGTTGAATATACTCTAGATTCTTAAACCTAAATATAAAATGAACTGTGAGCAATAGTGCCAGCGCAGTTCAAACAGAGCTAACGGGGATTCTCATAGCAGCAAAAGAAATGACCAGAAACAATATCACTGGTAGGAACATGCTGATCTATACAGATAGCAAACAAGCACTACTCACCCTGAACAGACCACGAATTTACTCAGGGTTAGTACTAGAAAGTCACGAAGCTTTGGCCGAAGTATCCATCAACAATGTGGTCACCTTAAGATAAATCAAAGGTCACGCCACATCGAAAGGTAACCGTCTTGCTGATTCACTAGCCAAGAAAGCAACCAACCAAATACTTTTTGGACCTGGCCCATCTATTGGCCTGACAAAATCAGTAGTTGACAGACCTAATTAAAGAACATTTCCTAGTAAAATTCAAGAAAAGATGGGATGAAACAAGAAACTGCAGAGTTGCCAGGGAGTTCTTAAGTTATTTTAAGCAAACAAATACTTGACTATGACTAGACAGAATCTGCGCCTAGTCACAGGCATTCTGACTGGTCATTGCCAAGTACGGAAGCATATTCATATCAAGGGGCTGTCAGAATCCATACTCTGGGTGCGAACAAGAAGATGAGACCATCGAGCATATCCTTTACGATTGCTCGTCGCTCTCATTTATAAGAAGATTTGTGTTCGGCGAGTATCGGCTAACACCGGCCGATATAAGAGAAGCACCTCTTGGCGACGTTGTCAAATACATTAAATCTGTAGGCTGGCTCACGAGCTAGGAGGTGTCTATCATATTAGGAGGATGCACAATGGGCCTATTGAGGCCTAAGTGCCGTGGGGGCAAGGGGCAACCCACCCTCCGTACGTTACAGATACAGATATGATTAAAATAGAAGCTGCTGTCAATTCAACTAGACAGAAACTTGATATTTTCATTGATAAAGATGGAAAACAATTCGTCCACATACCTCTACTTCTTTTTTTTTGGTGTGTCGTCGGCTTCACCTGCTAGGGTTATTTCGCATCGTGTTCTGTGCAGGCTTTGTTACTGTTTCCCAGCACCACTTTAGGAACAGCACTGTTAATTAGAACCCAACAGTGAATGGTCGAGTGGGGAATCCTACCAAGGCATCAGAATTTATTTTAAATAATTAAATTAAATGAAAAAATCCCGGCTAATTTTGGGATTCGAACCTGGGATCCTTGGATCCACAGGCTGAGACTCTACCACTGAGCCACCCACCCCCTTCCTCCACTTTTTGTATTGCATTTTGTTTTCGTTAAACTAGATATCCTTTACCTACTCTATTATTATTTTCTATTCTATTTTGCTCTGTTTTCAGTTGTTTGTTTTGTTGTATTAATATGTTTAATTTTTATTTCGCAGTTTCTGAGATGCAGATCAGAACACCCTGTAAGTACCGTGCGCCAGGTGTTTCATTCTGATAAGCCATTTTTGTTTCACGCGTGGTTCTATTATAACTTGTCCAATTCGTTGTAAAATAAATATTCCGCCTTTAAATATATGTACCTGTATAAGTTTAAATGTAGCTTCTACTATTCAGTATAGTACAGTAACCGCCAAATCTAAAGAACCAGCTCAAGTTCGTTTACTTAAAAATCGCCACGCCCATTCACAATTTGAACCTTGTCTTTGCTTACGGTCAGTAGCGTAACGACTAGATCATTGTTTGTTTCTTGTGGTTTAGTTAAAGTGACTGGTTTTATTTTTGATAATGTCTTTTATTGTGGGTGAAAAAAAGCGCAGATCTGTTATTAACGGACAAAGTCGTGAAGTAATATACAATGTTTTTAAATATTTTGACACAACAAAAAAGAAAGGAGTTACTTTAGATCAGTGGTCGCCAACCTGTCGATCGCGAACTCCCGGTAGCTCGCGGAGGCAATTCTGGTAGCTCTCACAACGATTTTGATTTAAAAAATACAAATTGCAAAAATCAGAGAAGCTTCCGAAAATTCCACAAAAAAATCTAATTGTCATAATATTAAACATAAACAGCGGCAACGTTGCGGTGAGCGATCTGCCGCTGACGCCATCAAGCTAGAATCGGCTAGAACCGACCAGCCGGACCAGCGCGTTAGTGTTCGAGAACGATCAGGATTGCTTTGAACGGGATAAATACGCACGGAGCGGCGATATTGCGCTTAGTTTAAAACTGAACGCGTAACCAACGTCCAGCGGTTGGGTTAGTAGAGAACAACAAAAAATAATATTATGGCAAGCAGTTGTAAGAAGGTAAAGACATACATACCACTTTCATTCGGAATGGGAAGAACAATACTTTTTTACAGAAGTTAAAGATAAAAATGTGTGTTTGTTATGTAATACTTCGGTCTCCGTTGCTAAAAAAGGAAATATTGGGAGACATCATAAAACTGTACATTCTAATTTTGAAAAATCATTCCCACTACATTCTGCCGCCAGGAAGGAGAAACTGAAACAGTTAAAAAAGCAGTTAATTGGACAACAATCAATATTTTTAAGAACAGTCGACAAAAATAAGGCTGCAACTGAAGCATCGTACCGTGTGTCCCAGATAACTGCACAAAAAAAGAAACCTTATGAAGACGGGGAAATGATAAAACAGGCGTTTTTAGAAGCTGCTGATTCATTATTTGCCAATTTTAGAAATAAAGACGAGATAGTTTCAGCTATAAAATCTATGCAACTTTCTGCTAATACAGTGATGAGACGTGTAGAAGTAATGAGCAATGATATTTTTTTACAGTTAAGAACTGACTTAGAT
Organism: Psylliodes chrysocephalus; assembly: GCA_927349885.1. NCBI lineage: Eukaryota > Metazoa > Arthropoda > Insecta > Coleoptera > Chrysomelidae > Psylliodes > Psylliodes chrysocephalus. The sequence goes on along the minus strand of OV651829.1, from coordinate 21,623,519 downwards.
AACTGTGTTTATTTTTCATTTCAACTGGATGAATCAACAGATGTCGTTGACACTGCCCAGATGGCCGTGTTCGTCAGGATGGTTTTTAGTGATTTTACGATTAAAGAAGATCTTTTGAAGTTTATTCCACTGAAAGGACACACTTCTGGACAGGAGTTGTTTTCTCATTAAAAAAATATTATTTTTTCCGAGAAAATTGCAATATCGAAAATGGTAGGCTTGACAACCGATGGCGCTCCAGCTATGGTGGGTTGTGATAAGGGTCTGGTGGCGTTATGTCGTAAAGATGAAACTTTTCCGCAATTTCTCTGTTACCACTGCATTATCCATCAGCAAGCATTATGTGGAAATTTCCTGAAACTAAACAACGTTATGAAACTGGTGGTAAAAATTGTGAACAAGATTAGAGCTCAAGCGTTACAAAGAAGATTATTCAAAACCTTGGCCGATGAAGTTGACTGTCAATACGGGAACCTACTCCTTCACTCTGAAGTCCGATGGTTAAGTAGAGGACGGGTGCTGAAACGTTTTAATGATGTCCTATCTGGCATAGTTCAATTTTTCAAACAACGCGATGAACCGACTCCGGAACTAGAAAATTCAATCTGGCTTAGAGATTTTGGTTTTATCGTGGACATTACAAAGAAATTAAACGAACTTAATTTGCAGCTTCAGGGGAGAGACAAAGAACTAGCGGAAATGATTTCTGATATAAAATCATTTATCAAAAAGCTGGAGTTTTGGGAACAAAATCTAATTAACAGCGATGCTAAGCATTTTCCTATTCTTTCAGAAAAAATATCTCAAAATCCATTAGAACCCTAAGACAGCAAAGTTCATGTAGAAATATTTTCTACCCTAAAGAATTACTTCAAAAAACGTTTTAAGGATTTCAACGAAATGGCTTTAGTAGCGCAGTTTGTTGTTTCACCCTTTATGGAAATTTATATCCAACAGTTTGCAACTTGTGTTATGCAGAACTTTGGCAAAGACATCGCTGTAACAGAAATGGAAGTAATTGAGTTTCAAAATGATTTAGCCTTAAAATCGTTAGTCTCAAGTACCAAATGTATCTGGCCTATTGTAAGTAAAGACAAATATTCAGTTCTATGCCATGTTGCCTTGAAAGTGAAAGCATTATTCAGTTCAACCTATTTGTGTGAATCTTCTTTTTCCAATATGAAGTTTATTAAGAACAAATGTCGCAATCGACTTACAGATGAACATTTGGATAATTGTATTCGAATGGCTGTATCAAATTATACTGCAAACATTAAAAAAATTATCGATGAGTCTGAGTGTCAGCCTTCTCATTGAACGTGCTTTTTTATTTTTCAATATTTATGTTCATGATAGTGCGTTACTTTTTTGTTGTTATTATTAACTATTTTTAAATCTTACGTGACATGCCGTTGTGGCTGGATAAAAGTTTGTGTTTATTTTTCAAACACCTTCGTTTGGTAGATAGGAATGTAGCTATGAACAAGTACGTACTAGTAATATTAGTTATTTTGTTATTAGTTTATTATTAGTACCTATGTATTATGTATTACCAGTTAAATAGTAAAATAAATACATATAATGATAAATTAACTGTGGATTATTTCATTTATGTTGCGTTACGTGGCTTCCGTGTGGGTAGCTAGCTGTTTATTCCAAAATTAACAAAGTAACTCAACACATTGAGAGGTTGGCGACCACTGCTTTAGATGATATCAAACTTCAAACTGCACAACCAACAAGTAAACATATTCTGTAGTTTATTTTCAATTAAACTTGCGTAGTTTTCTATATTTTTTTGTATTTTACACACATATCTATGCATTTTATTTTTGACTAATATTTTTTATTTAATTTTTTAAATTTATCTTCTGTTTCTAAAGATTTTTGTTTCCTAATAAATGTAAAAAAATACTAAATTTAACATTAATATTACGTTTTTACAGGTGTTTCTTATACTACCGTTAAAAGAATCTTGAAGGAAGGTAAACAGTCAATGGAAACAACTGGAAAAATTACATTTTGTACACCTAGGAAAAACTTCGTCAAAAAATCAACCGCTGCGAATCTCCCTGAATATCAATTGAGGGACATTCTAAGAATAATTTACCATTTTCATATAACATAAAACTCGTGTTACTGTTAAAAGGTTCAATAATAAAATTAAGGAAGATTTAGATATCCACATATCAGAAACTTCATTAAGAAGAGTCCTTAAAAAATTACAATTTAAGTGGAGGAAAACACAAAATAATCGTAAAGTTTTGGTGGAAAAAATGAAAATAAGAACTTTAAGAGTAAAATACTTGAGACAGATAAAATATTTTAGAAGTCAAAATAGACCAATCGTTTATTAGTCCAGTAACTATAGGGACCAACCTATCATTAACTCGGTCCAGATTTCCGTTGTGGCTCAACTCTTAGGTCTCGGCGGTCGCTTCCAAGATCGAAAACTTTTACCAACTCTGCTGCGTCGGAAAGGGCCCAAAATGGCCCCTTAAACTGGTTTCCCGCCAATATCTTCCACAATATGCAAATTAGAGAATTTTTGTTTAGATAAAAAAAGAAAGATCTTATCATTATCTACAAAAATGGTCCCTATTAGTTTTGTCGGGAATTCGACAGGTTTCGAGATAACCGGAATCAAAAGTCCCCTCGTTCAGCCCCTGCTTTATCTCTATAGCAATGCTGATTAGCTTGTAAACGGGTGGACAAATTGTTTCAGAACTCGGTCAAAAATTGATATTTTTCGATTATTCAAAGTTCATTACAATGGGAAAACCCATAGGTATCGATTCATGTGCCTTGAAGCCCGTTATTTCTTGTCAACAACATTGAAAAAGGGGTCAAAGTTGCGTTTTCCCACTATTTTGGACCAATTTATAGTAATTCATTCATATTTTTTTCTTTTAATAGTTTTTTGTTTTAAATGAGATCTTCAGATGTCTCGAATGATCTTAGAACTTTTTTTCCAGTATCTTCCTGGCGTTTTAAAACAAAATTTATTTGTTTACATTTTTCATACGTTTTCGGAGTTCTAGAAATATTTGAAACAAGCAGTAATTAAAAACTCATATTTCGTTATATTGTTATTCAATGCACACCATTTTAAAGCTTAGAGTGTCTACTTTTCGAATGTATTTTTTTTTAATAAAGTTGCTCCATTTTCCAGAAATCGGGAAAATTAATCACACCGGATTTTTTTTTTAAATACTTCTTGTTCCCCGCTGTTCATTTTTTGAACATTAATACCCAGACCGATATGAAGCTGATGTTCTCACCTTTCCATTTCTATCAATTTATCCCCGTATGTGAGCGTGGTTCTTAACTGTTTGTTAGAATTATCTCCCCCATTTTTACGCTTTCCGCCTGAGATCCATGATATTCCATCATAACCTAACCACGTGTACCCACGCGTCACGCGCTCACCTTAATCGTCTGCTTTTGTTGGTATACAATCTCTGTTGTTTTTGGAGTCGTTATTGTCGGTATTATTGATAGTATTTTAGAAAAATATTGATAGTATTTTATCATTATCAATTAAGTTATTAAAAAAAAAAGAAGTGTTTAAAGTGAAAAATTCGACGTCATTCTTGAATTTTCAAGAATTTGTTTTTCGTTTGTGGGGAACAGAAAAGGTTTGGTTGATTTAAAATAAAGTCTATAAATTTGTTGTAATTCTTATTACATTTCAATAATATATTTTTGTAAAGCTCTTGTTGCAGCAATGGAAGCAGACTCCATTCCAAAATGTTTCCTTTGTGTCCAGGAAGTTGTGAAAGCCGGACTGAAATGCTCGCCTGTCTGTGGTTCGTGTCAGTCGACACAGTGTTTTAATTATAACAAAAATGAAGGTATTTTCCCGGAAGAATTAGAGATGGATCGAGACCCAGAAGGGGTTGAAGGGGAGGAGGATGAAATAGCCGTCGAGACAGCAACACAGGGGTTGGAAAAACAGGGGTAAGGGACGCGTGGAGGAGGGGAAGGAATAGAGCAAGACGATGAAGAGTATGATTCTGATGACATTGAATGGTTTAACGTATGATAAATCATAAGCATTGCTATGTATTTCGTATTTTCAACATGTTTTTCATAATAAAAGAAATTTTTCAGAAACTTTCTTATTTTTCCGAAATCATGGACCTATATTGTTCCGATAGAAGTTGGCGAAAATTTTGCAAAAGCGCAGAAAATATAAAGGGTCTTCTTGGGTCAATATTCATCACACTCTAAAACTAGTAACCCACTATTAGGCAAAGCGCCGGGATTTGAGACTGCCACATGTAAATTTTTTTTGCAATTTTCTATTAAATTTTGCAACGCAATATACACAGATCATTCGGCAATATAGATGAGATACCCCAGAAAAAATCCCGTAGAATCCGCCAATAATTGTCAAAAGATCGATTGGTGCCCGGATTTCCATTCATAGGCCCCATAATTTAGTGAGCAGAGGTACGCCGCTGGCGCCATCTACAATTGGTCTTCAAAGTCCAAAACATGAAAATCAATGTATTCCCAACTTCCTCGAGCGAAAATTCAGTGAGAAACTAACATTTCTATTCAGTGCAAAAATTCGGGCTTTTTCGAAGGCCGTTTTTGCAAAAAATATTCGTCTTGCAAAAAAATGGTAGGGACCATTTTTGTAGATAATGATATGATCTTCATTTTTTATCTAAACAAAAATTGTCTAATTTGTATATTTTGGCAGATATTAGCGGGAAACCATTTTTTCGGACTTTAGGGGCCATTTTGAGCCCTCTCCGACCCAACAGTGTGGTAAAAGTTTTCTCCCTTAAAATCAACCGTCAAGACCTAAGAATTGAGCCACAAAGGAAATCTGGACCGACTTAATGACAGCTTCAGTCTTCAGTTACTGGACTATATTTAGATGAAACATATATACACAGCGGACATACTTCTTCCAAGAATTGGACAGACGATTCAACAAAAGGTTTGTTTTCTGTTATTTCTAAAGGCCAAAGGCTTATTATAGTTTACGGTGGGGGGGGAAATGAGTTTTATCAGAAATAGTTTGTTGATATTCAAATCAGGTACCAAGTCTGTTATCATTCCGAAATCAATTCGGAAAATTACGGCAAATGATTAAGAGAAAAGTTAATACCCAATCTTCCACTAATTCAGTAATTACTTGTGATAGTTATCACAATGTACAGACAAATCGAACACCTAATTTCAATTCTTTGAAGAATGATATGATCGAATGGTTGACAAAATACAACATACCTTTTAATCCAACAAGTTTGAAACCAGAGTTCTATGAAATGATTAAATCTCACAAGGACCGACATGTAATATATGCATTTAATGAGTTGGGTCGAGAATACGCCCACACCGCTTTACGGTTACCCCCATATCACCCCGACTTGAACCCTATCGAAGTGTTTTGGGCAACTGTTAAGAATAATGTCAGTCAAAGGAATGTTACCTTTAAGTTAGAAGACGTAAAACAATTAGCAAAAAAGGAATTTAACAAAATCGTAATGGAGGAATGGAAAAAGTGATGCGATCATGTTATAAAGGTAGAAGATAAATGTTTTGAAAGAGAAATACAAACTGATTTATGTTCGAAAATTAATCCTATCGTCATTAATTCTAATGAGGATTTCAGTGACGACAGTGACGAGTTTTTTTCCAACGAAGAATCTGACGAAGACATATGAACATTATAAAATATTATATTATAAATATTATATATTATATATATTATAAAGACCTAGGGGTTACGTATAATTATCAAATGTCATTTGCATCTCATATAAGATATACTGTTAATAATGCCAATCGTACATTAGGTTTTATTATAAGACAAACAGCACTATTTTATAATTTGAAAACAATTGATTTATTATATAAAACATTAGTCCGGTCAAAGTTAGATTTTTCTTGCATGATTTGGGGGCAACAACCGCAAATATATCTAGATTCTGTCGAAAAAATTCAAAATAAATACCTACGTTATACATACTATAAAAAGTATCATCGATGGCCTGACTATAATTATGTAAGATCTCAAATGTTACGTGAAGAATTTAAAATCCTGTCTTTAAGTACGATACGTAAAATAGCAATGATGAACTTGTTATTCAAAGTGATAAATAATCAAATAAACTGTAGCAGACTTTTATACTACATACCGTTTCATGTCCCTCCTAAACGCACACGGAACTCCCTAATATTCAATATACAAAACTCTGCTGGTTCTCCACTTTATTCAATTCTGTGTTTGGCCAATAATATTAATACTATAGTAAACTTAGATTGGTCTCTGTCTTTAATGCAATTTAAAAAGTTGATAATATCTTACTTCGATACCTTTGGAATTTAAATAATATAAATAACAACTACTTTAAAAACATGTAAAATTTCTTAAAATTATTTAATTCTACCATTTAAAGTGATTTATCCTCTGCAATTAAAATACTGTAATATTATGTCACCTGTAAAAAAATTACTTAAATTATACTATCCATGTAATTAGGCTAGTTAAGCCTGTTTGGATTTTTATTAAATAAATAAATAAATTATTTATTTGTGATTTATTGTTTACGTTGTTTGTATTTACTTATAGGCTATATAATATAAAACATGTTGTTTTTCTTAAAATTATGTAAAATCAGAAGTTATTTGGACTATCCAGTTTTGAAATGAAAACCCGGTATAAAAAATCGGAAGGATATATTACTTCAAACACATATTATTTCATATTTTGCTTATAAAAAAATTAATGTCAGTTAAAATACAAAATACTAGACCACCAAAGCTCTCCTTAATCTAAAGTCGGCTTACCTAAAAATAATGATTTTTTAATTGACTATAGAAATATGTACTAATAATAACACTAAGCAATATGTATGAATAAGCATCATTCACTATTTTCCATTTATTTTATGTCTTAAAATATACGCGCCCCTGATTTACAACTTTCTAGGTAAGCTACCAATTCTATTCATCGGTAGGCGTGTTCGTAGCATTATAAATGCGCGTCCTTGGTTCTTTAGATTTGGCGTTTACTGTATTAAGCTTATAAATTAGTGTTCTCTGATTTGTATTAACATATTACTTACCCAAAAATGTAACAGCCTTTCCCACAATTCCAGTAGCGGCATCTTTAATTTTAATAGCTTGGACATCGTAAACTTTAGCGGCATAAGGACTTCCTACGGTTGGCACGTCACTGACAGTGACATTGACTCTATGCTCTCCTACAACTCTAGGTACGAATTCGGCTCTAAATTGTCCGTTTCCAAGTGGCTGGACTTGAGTGGGTACTGCTTGACCTCCAGGGCCTGTTTCAGTCGGTCGTTGTCAATTATTTAGGGGTTAAGGAATTGGGAAGTTCACTAGGAGTTGCAAGGATGATGGGATAGATGATTAGGAGTCATTACAAAATATTAGTTAAAATGTTTAAAGTATTTACGAGTTATTAAACTTTATCGTTTATGTATTAAATATTGAATGCTTCTATGTTGTAAAATTCCCTGTCATATGCGTTATGAACGATAGGAAATAAGAGAAATTACTAATACTTCAAACATGTTTATTTTGCAATTCAAATGTATTGTTTTGCTTATTGTATGTTCTCGGTAATAAAAATTTGCATAAGGAACTGGATGTTTTCGTGTTAAATATTATAAGCGATTTGTGAAATCTTATTTTAATTTTATGGCAACTTTTCTCTACATTGAGTGAATAACAAACATAAAAAAATTATAATTTCATTGCAGTAAGGAATGTCGTTTATCTAAACATGTACCTATAGAATTTCCGGTATGTACAACTTTTATATAAATCAATAGCAGCAGTGGTATGTCGCGGATTAAATACATTAAATATGTCGTATGTACTTTCTATGAAATAAAAGACAAACTGTATTTAGAAAAAGATGAAACAAGTTATATATTGTGAATATAAATTCCCATTACACAAATCAAAATTATTATCAAAGAAATTTAAATCAAAATTAAGTAAATAATCAATATAAAGCAAATTTTGATAATTTTCCTTGTCATCCTATAAATGTACAACCAATGCCACAATTAAATAAAAAATACTTTACTAATCAACAAGTTTTTGGACCATCATGACCAAAAAATGGTTTCAAAAGCAAATGAAATTCCAGGAAACCAGAACCGATGTCAATGACATCAAGAAACCTTTCTTTTCAATCAAAAAAATCTTATGATAACAGAAATTTCCAAAATTATAATACAAAACCATATTTTACTTTTGAAGAAATACATTCTAATTTTTAGCAATGATACCAAATTAAATAACAACAATGAGGATTATCGTCATGATAATTTTGAAAATTCTAATCAAATATTTGAAAAGGAATCAATTAAAAAAGGATAGAATCGATACACTTGAAAGTTATATTAGTTTTCAGGCCATTATATCACAAATTGATTTAGATTGTCAAATGGCAATTTCTTGTATAGAATTTTTAGAAAATCCCATAACCTTTGCAAAATTAAATACTTTACGTAATCCTATAGTTTCCAGCTCAGACATAAAAACATGATGAAATATTTACATAAAATATATAATGTTGATCAAATTCCGAAATTTACAAATATAAAACAGTTCTTAAGAACGCAAGTATCAATTTCAAAATCTAAGTTAATTTTTGCAGTACATTTTCCTATTTTTGCAAGTAATATCTTTGAATTTTATCATTTATTCCCAATTATCCAAAACCAAAAAATATACACATTTATTTCTCTATTTGGCACGAAAACATCAAGATACACAGTTTGAACGAGAAGAAAGTCTATCCCTTAAATTGTCAACAGAATTTTATCCCCAGAGATAATTGTGCTCTCCAACTTCTTGAAGAAAAAAGTTTGACAAATTGTCATATTTTAAACGTTAATTTAGAAGAGTTAGTATTCGAACAAATCGCAGTCAATGAAGTCTTAATAATCCCGTCAAAACCTGAACAAATTCTTTCAATATGTAACAGTAACTAGTACATAGACATAAGATTACCTGAAATAATCTAAATACCAAAATCTTGTGAAATTTGGGTCAATAAAAGAAGATATATCAACAACATTCAACTGAGCAAGGGAAAGCCATTCATTCTACCGAAGATCGACATGAAGAAAATTCAAACTTCTAATATAACTAAATTAGATTTTAAAGATTTATATGAAATCAATCAAATTTCTAAACAATTAAAGCCAATTAAAGAAATTCAAAATATATTTAATTATTGAAGCATTTTTAGAACAATTTTTGTAATTTTTTTATTTGCATAATTATTTTAATACTAATTAAATATAGAAGACAACTTTTAAGAAGATATAGAAGAAAAACCAAGAAATTGAATTAGAATATTCCACAGAAGATATTTTGAAAAATAACTCCATATTTTTCAAAACTTAAGGAGAGAGGAGTTATATATTGTGAATATAATAAAGTCTTTTATGTTATCATTAGCTTATCTTTGCTTCATAATCATTTTTAGTATATAAATAGGAGTAAAACATTATTGTTGTTATTTGAGGTAGCTTTAGTGTAGGTTTTAGTCTAGAGTTATCTTAAATATCCATTTAAAATAAAATAAAATAAATAAGAGGATGTTTTGGAATTTATAACTAGTTGGTATACAAAGCAAGCAATTTGGTTTCCTACAATTTACGTCCTACTGTCAATTCGATGTGAAATCAATCTGGTAAAATCCTGGAATTGGTTACAGAGAGTAATCTACAAACTAAACACTTTGAAATTTAAAGAAATAATTGCAAATTTTAGATATTTGATTGCATTTTACTTTTTAAAAACCAGTTTAACCAAAAACACATTGATATCTTATCTACCAATCAGTCGTGCTTGATCCGATATTATCACATTTGTTAAAGCGGACCACACACGCAAAACACGACACAATTTTTTTAAATATTTTAATATTACATACAATGAGTGAAATATATAATAGCAGAAAGTTCAAGGATATTTTAAATGAGATTATCAATAGCAAAAAGGAACTAAAAAATGCAATACATGCTTCTGAGGCTAGACTATTATTGAGGGTGGAATTGATACAAAGTAAAGTCACTGAATTACAAAAAGAAAACCAGTTACTGAAGGAAGAAATTGAAAAATAAGAAAAATAGCATTGTCATTTTTGGGCTTCAAAACATTCAAGATAACTTAAATATACAATGTATTTGCTCACATATTAAATCGCTGTTGGATATAGATATAAAACCATCTGAAATTAATGAATTTTATACCCTGGGAAAAAGAATGGCCCTTTGAAAGTAAATTTTGTCTGTTCGTGGGGGAAACTGAAATTTTAAAAAATTGTAACAAATTTAAGAGAGAAAATATAAGAATTGTACATAAACAAACTCCCAAACCAAGATATGAGTCCAGTATTCTTAAAAAACATTTAAATTTGGCAAAACAAGATAAACAAAACAACTGTTATATTAAACGAAATAAGTTATATGTAAATGAAAATATTTATTCTGTTGAAGACTTGTTAGGCGTGGAAGAACTAACGAACAACCTAAACAAAAAACCGAACAGTGCTCCATCGACTCCAACTGCTGTGGACCCAATACTTCCCGAAAATAGAAACGTCTCTTTTGGTACTTCTCAAGATCCAAACATTGCGATTATTGTCAAAAATCCACCCAGTACACCTAACATTAATAAAATTGAAAGTGGAATTCATGTTAAGAAATCACAAACCAGAAACATCAATTGGATGCATAGAAACTGCGAACCAATTTTCAGAAAAATATCTACAGGTGTATTAAATATATCGAAAAAAATAAGTTTTTTTCTTATAACTTTACCACTCTGTAGTTCAAAATCTAAGAGGTGTAGGACGTATGTTTATAGGAACTTTTTTGCTTCATTTCGTCTAAGGGACACGCCTCTGAATTTTTTCACAATATTAAAAAAACACCCTGTATATCACCCCCCTAATTCTTCTGTTAGTAGTTGCCTTGATGAATTGGAGGATAGCGTCGCCAACGTGTTACCATCTTGTGACTTTCATTGTCTCAGGGGGTAATAATATAGATTTTATGACGCCTAGTAGAGGTTGTGATCTATGTATACATTTTTTAAATTCCTATGGACTAACACAAATTGTTAATGAACCAACTCATATAACCCGGCACAGCAAAACTCTCATATACATTATATTTGTGTCAGATGTCCATCAAACAACATGTGTTGAGGTACTAGATGTCAGAAGCCGTGGCTTGTCATATCATCAAGCTGTTCTTTGCAACATAGAGTCAATCGCTTTAGAAAAAAAAAGTATATAACCTATCGTGACTTTTCACGATTTGATATTAATCTTTTAATAATTTACCCATTAAATTACGTTGAAGATATGATTTTCCATCTGAATAATTCCTTGATCCATCTTTTCTCTGTACATGCTCCTTTAGTAAGAAAAAGAGTCACGAAACCGCATACCCCTTGGCTTACTTATATAAAAATAATGATTTCGTTAAGAGAAAACTTTAAAAAAATATAAAAAAGATAAGACTAGCTATACCGAACTAAGGAATTTTACTACTGGAACAATTCGACGAGAAAAAAAGGCTTAATTAAACTTTGTTCTTAGAGAAAAGAATTCCAAGACCACCAGGAACACTCTAAGATTCTTAGAAATTCTTAGAAAAAAAGCCAGTCCTATTATACCACTTAAATAATGTTACTGAAATTAACAAACATTTTAATTCATCTACTACTGCTCTGAAGTCAATGACCAATCAGTCTTACTTGATCGGTAATATGATCTTTCTCTTCTGATTCAGTTTAAAAATCTCTAAATCGTATAAAAAGTCATGCCGTTGGTTTAGATAACATATCACTGCGCATGATAGTTATTTTTATTAAAATAATTTCTTCGTGTCGTGGAAACAGGCTTTTATTATTCCGCTTGCTAAATGTACCAACCAAAATCGTTTGAATTTATACTTAAAAATCAAATTAGCAAATATGTATAAGACCAAAATATAATAACTCCAGCTCAATCTGGCTTTAGAATGCACCATAGTATGACCACTGCCCTCTTATCTATCACGGATGACTTTTTTAAGGCGACAGACCTGGGCAAAGTCACTTGATTATAGCAAAGCATTTGATACTTTAGATCATCCAACACTTTGCAAAAAACTGAAATTTTTCGGTTTTTCTCATAAATCCAGTTGTCTAGTATCAAATTTTCTTAGCAATCGTACTCATAAAGTTATTTTGGAAGCTGATGTATCCAGCAGTCTACCCGTTAATCAAGGTTTTCCACAAGGATCCATTCTGAAACCATTGCTGTTTTCACTATATATAGCAGATTTTCATAGCTTTGTTAAAAATTCTGTGATCCATCATTATGCAGATGATACCCAATTATATCAGTCGTTTAATAATAAGTGCTTACTTACTGCCCAAAATCTTACTAACGACGATTTGAATGCATTACTTGATATTTCTACAGCTCACAACCTTAAAATAAATTCTAAAAAAGCATCCATAATGTTATTTGACCACAAAAAATTAAGACAATTAATAATAAACGCATTACAAATTAAATTAGGCGATGCTCTCCTTTAATTCACGAATGAAGGAAAAAACCTAGGTCTCTAGTTAGATTCTGATCTTTGTTTTAATAAACATACCTCCACCGCATCTCAAAGTTCGTTCAACGTCTTAAGATAGTTGTACCCTAACCGAGACCTGCTTTCCACACAACTCAAACTATGTGAATCTCTCATTTTTTCCAAACTCAGTGATTGTGATTCTATCTACAGTCCAGCCCTACTCCAATCCGATTCCCCTAGTTTACAAAAAATTCAGAATAAATATCAATTTATTGACTTTTTGTCTATACTGTCTTCTCCCCAATCAGCAATAGTATAACCTTGCAATAGTGGCATATCTATTGATTAATCTAATATTTTTTGTGGTTTTAAGATGTTCAAAAATGTGTTTTACCTCTCTCCACAGTTCCTTTAATAAATATTGAAATAATACAAATGTATCTAGCCTGATATTAATATCATTGCCTAAAAAGTTCGCAGAAAAATTCCATTTTTAATAATTCACTTTTCAACTGTTACTAAATTAAAAATTTTAGGTGGGCAACTGTGCCCACTAAATAATTTTTTATGATTCATCAATTTCAAAATCAGACTTTCGGTTACACGATTAATCTTAACAATCATAAGATCTGGCGAAAGTGTGTCACGGTGCAATTAATTGTAATTTTGATTCAGCGGTTATTATTTTAAACGATACATGCATACCTTGGCCGTCTGTGTGTAGCTAATTTACCATAATATGGAAAGTATCTTGTAATTGAAAAGTTTATAGAACTATTCAATGAAAGGATATTTACAATTATTTTCACTTTGCAATAGGTTCATAATTGATATAAATAATGTAAAACTAGTTAAAAGAAATTCGAACTGCTTTAATTTTTTTAATTCCTTTTGAGCCTTTATTTTTTGTATGATTTTTGTGAAATGTTCAGGAAATACCAATAATAACAAAACTTAGGGTGATTTGTTTGTAAACCTTCGAAAAGTATTTGTTTTAATAATTTTTAAAAGGGATTCAAAAAAATGTATACGCCAATTTGTTGCTTTTTTGTTTTAAGAAATCTAGTAATTTTTAAATAAAGGGGTTTCCCACGTTATTTTCGTAAATGTCTGTGTTGAATGATGACTGCACAACATCGTTGCACAAATTTAAAGCTCTCAATATTCTCGAGACTCATAACATCGCGAAGTATTCATAAAATCCTTACAGAATGTTTGCTTTTTGCGCAAAAGTCTAGGTACCTACCTAAATATATTCTAGTATATATAATTGAGATTTAAATTTTTAACGACTCTTTTATTTGAGGTATAATTTTGGTTTATTTTTGCTCGAATTTTCTCATTTTAAATACATTTTCTTGTAGTTAATAAATAGTTCTTCTTAATAGCTATCTTAAATATTTTTTTGAATTTTATTCTATTGTAGATATTCATGTTTTCAGAAACAAAAAATATAATAATTGTATTTCTTTAGAAGCACGAATAACTTTACAAAATAATTCAGTAACATTTTGAATACTATGCAATACTATTGTGGCTTTACTTTTAACAATAGAGAAATAAGCTAGAAGAAAAAAAGAATAATTTAGATAGTCTCTCATCTGACTGCAAAAGTAGCAAAATCAGACGACAGAAAATGCTTGCAAAAATATTTTTTTATTGTTATGGACGTTTAGATGCATATTATGTAATTTTCAGCAACAAAATCCATAGATAAGCAACTTTACTGTGAATATGACATGTTACACGTCCCCTGTAACCAACTACAAATAGCAAGCAAAAAACGATACGTGCAGCGTTGCCAATAGGGGTAAGTTCGTATCAAATCTACACCTTTTTCAAAGTTTCTAGTGCGCCATTTTTTAGCTGTATATAAAACAGTCGAAGACCAGTAATGAAAAAGACAACAATTTTTGATATTCTCATACCATTCCATATCACTTCTTATTTTACACTGTGAAGATTTGATGGGCAATGATGACTTCACAACATAAAAAACTTATGTTTCAATTCTATGATTCAAATTAACACAGGATCTTATTAAGAATGGGACCCAGAATAACTAAAGACTCTGCGAATAAAAATAAGACAATTAAACCAAATTAAAATACAGGGTGTCCCAATGAAAAGTAGCCCGCCCGTTTCCGGAGCTTATAACTTTTAAGCGCCTAATCGTAGAAACGTGCGGTTTTCACTGATATGTGTTATTTTGCTATTAGTTTTGGTTTAGTGACACATAAATTATGTATTACTTATACAGGGTATTTTATAAAAATCTCTTTTAAATTCACCGTAATCAAATTTTATCAAATGGAACACCCTGTACTAAAATACCATGTACAAATTATACATTTTTGAAAAGTAAAAGAGTGTATCTTTCAGATGACCTAAACATATACAGGGTGTTCCATTTGACATTTGGTTACGGTGAATTTAAAATAGATTTTTAAAAAACACCCTGTATAGGTAATACATAATTTCAATGAATCAAAACTTATGGAAAAATAATACATATCAGCAAAAACCGCACGTTTATACGATTAGGTGTTTAAAAGTTATAAGCTCTGGAAATGGGCTATTTTTCATTGGGAGACCCTGTATTGCAGATTTACGAAATACAGGATGTTACAAGTTGAAAATTTAAAAATTATTAATGGTTAAATTTTTTTTATTTCTCAGTATAATTTTATTAAATTTGTTAAACATTCAACAACTTCGCCCTCTCTAAAATCTACGCCACTATTCAAACATTTATTTGAACTATACTTTTACATTTTCTGATGCTTTTTAATTAAATCATGAACCTTTGTTGAGAACTCATAAAATATTCACACTCGAAGGTAAATAATAATCTTTATTTTTAATTTTTTTAATTTTGGATTTCTTTATAAATTCCCAACAAGAGTACATGATGTGTTTAATAAAATTTGAAAATTATAGTTCAAATAAGTTTTTGAAAATTGGCGTAAAGTTTAGAAGGGGTGAAAGATGCCGTACGCCACTGGAAAAATTTATTAAAACGATTTTTTGTTGACATTTAAAATGTTTGTTCAAGAAAATTTAAAAAAAAATCCTAAATTACAAAATTAAAAAAAATATGAGGTTATCATAAAGTAAGTGATAACTTATTATAACTTTTTAACGAATCAAGCTAACAACAAAAATTAAACAAAATCTAATTGCTTAAGGAATGGGATTTTATTTATATGGAAAACAAAAGCGTTATGACAATTGTTGACATGAGTGTCAAAACAAAATCATTCAAATTGCAGTTTATTTTCAAATTAAAACTCAAATAAACGTAAAGTTGTAATGACTCAAACTGTAATAGTATGAATCTACAAACAAGAATTGGTTTAGTTTAGTGTTATTATGAATGCGGCAGATAGAAGATATCCAAGCGATTGAAAATGCTGTTTGAATTAAAGAAGGCACATTTGGCTACTAGGTACGATTTTTCTTTGCGATAATTGGTTCAGATGGAAATTGAACACGAATGGTTATCCCATATTTTATGGACAGATGATGTCCATTTTCCTCTGAATATTCAAAACTGTAGAATCTGGTCTGCAGAAAATCCACAAGAAATCATTCAAGAAGGTCTTCATGACAAGAAATTCACCGTTTGTTGCGGTTTTATAGCTTATTTTATCATCGATTCGTACTAATGGAGAAACAGTATCTGTAACTATTAACGGTGAACGATATTTTTTGTCGACCAGTTACAGAATTGTTAACAAACGTTTTTTAAGATCGCGTTTTAAGCAGACATTTTACAAATTCATGGCCACCAAAATCACCTGATCATAACCCAGCAGACTACTGGCTGAGGGGTTATTTAAAAAATTAGTGTTTAGAAGAAAACCAACAACGCTACAAGAATTAGAAGACAATATTATAGCGCAAATTGGTGCAATTCAACTAGAAATGTTATGAAATACTGTGTACAATTTAAAGGAACGGTTGCTGATTTTATAAGATCAAAATGGAGGTCATATTCAACATTTAGGGTAACTGGGTTTGGACTTACAAAATTTAATTATTAATTGAAAATATCGTTTAGTTTTTGTTATTAAATAAATTTATTAAAAAGTTATAATAAGTTGAAATATATCCCTTACTTTATGATAACTTTGTATATTAAAATGAAGTTCCTAACAAGAGTACACGATTTATTAAAAAAAAAAAAATAAAAATGTAAAAGTATAGTCCATTATTAAATAAATTTATTAAAAAGTTATAATAAGTTGAAATATATCCCTTACTTTATGATAACTTTGTATATTAAAATGAAGTTCCTAACAAGAGTACACGATTTATT
Organism: Psylliodes chrysocephalus; assembly: GCA_927349885.1. Lineage (NCBI taxonomy): Eukaryota > Metazoa > Arthropoda > Insecta > Coleoptera > Chrysomelidae > Psylliodes > Psylliodes chrysocephalus. Next base: position 21,606,608 of record OV651829.1, on the reverse strand, counting down.
AAAAAAAAAAAAAATAAAAATGTAAAAGTATAGTCCAAATTTTAGGACAGTGGCGTAAAATTTTGAAGAGATGAAGGTGTTACTTATCCATGCCATACGCCACTGACAAAGTTTATTTAACAATTTTTTTTTTACCGAATTTAGTAAAATTATACTGAGAAATACAAAAGTTATAGCCACAAAAAATTTGAATTCGAATCCGTGGTCCATTTAACCCTATCACGTCAGTGTTTTGCTATAACCTCAAAAAACACAATAATTGGGTCTCAATGTAATTATGGCGTTTTTAAAGGTTATGGGGCTATTGCATAATGTGAAAACCCTATTTTTTGACTGATCTTTTCAAGGAAAATAGACAAAATTAAATTTAATTAAAACATAACATTTACTCAATACACTCACCGCTCTATGCATAAAATCTCCAAATAGCCAAATAATACCACCTCGTAATGAGTAAACTCGTTATTTTTCAAAGAACGACCATCAGATTAACAGAAAAGACAGATCAGCCCTATAGGTACCCCAATGGAATCCCAACAGGGAAAGTAAAGAAGATCTCTTTACGTATTTTTGTGAATGTAGATAGTAATTATTTAATAAATATTTTAAATTAAATTGGGTTATTGCATTAAGGGGTCATGAGTTTATGGTGTTATAGAGTTCTGGGCTTGGAGTTAACATCATGGCTTTTGTGTTTAAAGTTTGATTTACAGGCTTATTTGCAATAAAAATATGGTCTGATTCACAGACCCGAAAAAATTTTTTGTGTGTCTGTAAATTATAGCGTTTTTTTAAGTTTATGGGGCTATTGCATTAAGGGGTTATGCGTTTATGGGGTTATAAGGTTAAGGAATTGGAGCTAGCAACTTGGCTTTTGTGTTTAAAATTTGAGTCACATGCTTATATTCATTAAAAAGTGCTGAAAAGTCTCAATTATTGGGTTTTTGAGGTTACAGCAAAACCATGACTTGATAGGGTAAAATGGACCGCGGTTTCGAATTTACCAACCCCAAAAACATTTAGATAACACGGTCTGATCCCGAGACCCGAAATTTTTTTGTGCGGCTCTCTAATTTTTGAATTTTCAACTTTATTTTGGAAACCAGTAATATTTTATCGAAGCATGTTTCGTTTAATCGTCTTATTTTTAATTAAAGAATCTTCCGTTGTTCTGTTTCCCATTATTAATGAGACACCCTACCCTGTATAACTTTTCCAGGTCTTTAAGTTTATACAGGCAACGGTTATTTTTAAAAACTGTTTGTTGGTCAGCGGACACGTATCTTATTTTAAATCCTCTACAATTTGATTAATTCCTAATTCCAATTAAACCTAACTAAATTTAGTACTGAATTTGCTTTTTACAACGTGAATTATTTTAAATCTTAAAAATGTATTAATTTCGTTCTAAATTTAGTAATTAATTTAGTATCGTAAACAAACAGCATTAATGGACGATAATTTTCATTAAATTACTATACAATTTAGTAAGATTTTCGTAAATTTAGTACCTTTTCATTAAAATTTTAGTACTTTTTTAATGGAAGTACTTGCAACACTGACGAAGTACCGCTTTTCGTAATCAAATGAGGATAGTATACTCATAAACAGTGTTATTCCTGGGTACACAATCGTGCCAAAGGTAGCAAGCAAACTTTGTAAATAAAATAACACCTCAATAGAAAAAGTTGCACAATAATAAATCAATTTGAACTATATTTAACGGGATGGTAACGTTTCGCCCCCACCGTTTTGCCCCTGCCGTTTCGCCCCCACCGTTTCGCCCCGGCCGTTTCCTCCCCGATGCTGCACAGTGGCGCGGAGCGCCACTGTGCCACCCAAATTACTCTACGACTCACAGAATTGATCCGTTTTAGACGTGCGTCACCTTAAAATGATCGTCTTGAGTTTGCCTATCGACCCTTGTTCCGGGATTTTTGATTTCGAATTTTATTTATCTGTAATTTGTGTCCAAAAATTTACTTTCATGGAAAAATGGCGATTTTGGGTGCAAAAGTCATCCTAGCGAACGCAACATTGAGTTTTTACAAAACTTTTTTGAAAGAAACTCTTCCTCTTGACAACCCCTACAACCCTGTGTACGTCAAATTGCGAGAGAAATTGGCCGTCATGCCTAAAAACGACCATAGTGATCCAAAACTATTGATGCGAAAGGAAATTGTTCCTCAAAAATCTATTGGAACAAAAATCTAAATTTCTTTCAATAACAAGTGTTTGTAATCAATCCAGCAATACGTAAAAATTTTCTCAGAATGTTTGAGGATATTTTTGGCCATTTAATTTGGCCAGGAAATCGCCAAATTCCAGAATCTCGGAAAATTTCCAAAAATTCTGTAAAAATTCGGACATATTCCTTAAGTGATACTGAACACTTTTCGTTCAATTTCGTTCAATTTCTCTCGCAATTTGACGTACACAGGGTTGTAGGGGTTGTCAAGAGGAACAGTTTCCTTCAAAAAAGTTTTGTAATGATTCAAGCTTTCACTCTTACTCACGTAAATGACGATTAGAGGTTTCCCTAAAGCACACTAAACAAATTACAGGCTTGGCTTTGTTCAACTTTGTTTTTTGTTTGTGTTGTGGCTGTTTTAAGCTTTTTCTTGCGTCAGTTCTTTATTGGTCTGCTTTTATTTGTGCTTTGATTTCGATTTAATATTATATTATACCTGATAATTATTTTCCGATGCACTATTTTATAATTGTTGCACAGAATGTCCCTAAACCGTCCCTGAATCTTGTTTACAAAATGTGCAAAATCAAATTGTGCATAGTGTCTTTAATTTTTCATTGGTAGTTATCAGTCTATCTCTATTCACTTCATTGGCTGCGCTTTGGCGCAGACAAGCAAAAAACAGCACAATTTTGTTTGGGACAATCAGAAATGTTTTCGGAACAACACTGCTACATTGTCGACAGCACTGTCTTAAGTGTCAATGAACTGGATTTCATGACAGTAATTTTTATCATTACCAACAAAGATATTCCTTCTTTCTTATTTTTACTTTTATTACTCATTAAAAGGTACACATTTACTACCATTGTCTTTTTAATACGTGGATGTGTATTCTTTGAACAAAGAAATGATTTTACGGTTTTTAAACAAAATAAAAGTAATATTTAAATTAATGTGGTAACATTTATAAATGATGAAAGCATTTTGAATTTAAATTTTGCAAAATTAAAAAGCAGGCCTTTAATATTTTCGCTTCATTTATTTTGAATATAGAAACATATTTCTTTTTACAATTTTTGTATTATGTTAGTTTTATAAATAATTTTCTACAAATGGGAAAGGTAGAATAATTTAAAATTACATTTTTTTGACAATAAACAAAACTTAGACACATTGGCTGAATAGATATTTAAAATACAATTCAAATGATATATTGCAATAGCCACGTTTTTATTTAAAAAAAAAAGTAGATGACGGATTTCAAGATTTTTCTATGAAATCACCGGTTTACGAAATAATAAATTTATTTACGGCGTTTGTTATTCCTGTCGATCTATAATCAATGATCCTGTGTATTTTTATCCACATTTTATAAAATGTGTAGAAAAAATAATTGTTATTAAATATTCCCCATTCTGTTTTATTTTAAAAGCTATAAATATAAATGCAGTACACATTAAATCTGCAATACCTATATTGCTATATTTTTAAATAAAAAAAAACCTCAAATATCTATATACATTCCTCAGAACTATTCTGCGTTTCAAAAAATATTTATACAATCTTATTTACCTTTGATTTCCATCGACGTAAACTTCTATATTCGGTTCAGCAATTAACAATGAAATAATGCAAATAAACAACTTAATAAATACATTATAATGTAAAAGTTGCTGTAGTGTACTCATTTGTAAAATGTATTCGGTTAAAGGGTGTTACAAAATTAAAAGTGGGCGACCTTTAAACATGCATTACCACATGCACAAGAAGAACTTACAGGGAGACCCCATTAGTGAGAGGAATTTTTGTCTTATATCTATTATTTTTAAGTTATATATAATTCAAAAATGTATCACTATATTATAAAAAAAATAATAAATTGTAAAATAATGTACTAGGTGTGAAAGTAGAAGTTTAAGATGATTAAATAATGACAAGTTGATGCCCCTGTAAAATCGTCTGTACATAAAATTAACTTTTCAGTAACAGCTTGTGTCCAAAAAAATTGGGGATTCACAATAACAGAATATAGATCTCAGTACAGATGTAGGTAAAAAACTTTCAGAGTTTTAGAAAGGTATATTCTGTCGTTGTGAACCCCCAATGTTTTGATACCGAGTCGCCACTACTTTTCATTCTTTTAGACGTTTTAGCTAACTTTTATCTTCGTGTTTACCAAATAATTTAACTAATGTATCAATAACAACTTTTTTTTCAAATAATTTTTGTCATTAACATTTCTTCACTAATTTTTCACATTTTTACCATAAATTGACAACCTTTGGACGTAACATTTTACACCGAAATCAATGGTGAAAAAAAAATATATATAGTCATTTGAAAACATCGACATTTATGTTGTTCCGGTGTAAAGGAACACCCTGTGTTTTCACAGTGAAATCAGAAATATTCCCACAACTTTTATTTAAAACAATATCTCACATTTCTTATTAAAGACATATTGAACTTCCTCGAACTCATGGGTCACCTTGTATATAAAGTATGAAATATTAAAACGTTGATTAGCATTTGGAAATTATTACTCAACATTTGAACTGGTTGTGTATCAGGGTGCGGTTCAGTTCACCACTACTGAGCTTACTGTATACATTATCTAATATAAATTGAATATTTTTTCAAAAACCATATCGTCCGATTTGCTTTCAATACAGGATGTTTCATAAGGAATTGTAAATTTTTTAACCATAGGTTCAGGACCTTAAAATATTATTATTTTGCTACATAACACTGTCTACTCCTAATATTATAAAATAGCCACTTTTGATCAGAATTGTTTCAAGAAAATCATAAACGTTAAATCGCTGGTAAATGACAAAAAAAATAGTTAAGAACATCACCAAATACACTAAAGTCGAAAGGAGAAGCTTCCCATACTGGTGAAGTGATGATATAGAGAAAACTCTAATAAAAGCCAGAAGGAAAACAACCAGACTCAACTCCAGATATGGCAACAGAAATGACAGATCGATAAAAGCAAAAGAAGTCTACAACAAATTAACAAAAGAGTTTAGAAACATTAAAAACTGATCAAAGAGAACACTTTTCTTCAATTTTCTCCTAACTTTCCTACAATTTTCTCCCAACTTTCCTACAATTTTCTCCTAACTTTCCATCAATTTTCTCCTAACTTTCCATCAATTTTCTCCTAACTTTCTATCAATTTTCTCCTAAAAATATTAGGGCGCGGGAAACAGAATAGCAATAAAACAAATTAATAATGGACCAGAAGATAAAATGTTGTAATCAACCGTTTCCAAAAAGAGTAATATGGATCTGATCAAATTCGCCCGGAAGCCATACAGATATTAGCCGAAAAGAAACCAAAAACCATTCTAGATATTTTCAATAGGCTATTTTGAAATTAACAGTTCCCAAAGATCTAAAAAGGGACACGAATTGTGCTAATGGGGAAGCTTGAGAATAGAAGCGAAATGAGATTTCTGAACAAGTATTAAAAATTAAAAAAAAAACCTACTTCAAAAACGTGCAGATGCCATCACCACATCTTAACCAAATTTATATGGGACCACCTCTGAAGTACTCCCTTTCTAAAAAAAAAAAAAAGAATCCTGGCAAATAAGGAAATAGAAGTGGGGTTTTTACACGGACACCACGTGACTGGAGAGATCAGCTGGGCAATCCGGACTTCTCACGCCGGAATTCGTTGTCACTATAAAACATTTTTAGCGTCTTTATGAAGATTTTCCCCCTCCCAAACAGACTACTGAGATACAGGGTGCTTTTTATTTTTCGTTTTTTTGCAATATTTTACTTATTATTTAATATATTGATTTAAAATTGGTTAAATTTTTGAGCTAGTAAATCATAATCAAGTTAATAATTTTGAAATTATACAAAGAGGGCACCACATACACTCTACTAGATGAATAAAGCTATTTTTTTTTGTTTTTGGATCCTGAATTCTGAACTCTTGGACAAAAACTGTATACTTCTTGTTTTATTAGCATAAATTTAATCCATTTTGAAAAATTTGCATTTCTAGCTATCTATTTAATTTACTTTGCAATATTTCAACAAAGCAGGCTTTAAACAAAAATAAAAATATACAGCTGTCAAATAATGAAATATACGTTATTTTATTCAAATTTATAGGGTGTACCAAAAATAAAAACTAAATAGTTTTCTTCATTCTGTAAAGTGTAGGTGGCGATCTCTTTGTCTAATCTCAAAATTGATAACATGCTTATAATTTACCAGCCAAAAAATATAACACCAAATTTCAAGTCATTGCGTTAAATAATACAAAAATATTGTAAAAACTAAAAAGTAAATCCTATAGTATCCAGAAGCAGATTACATTTGACCCTGTGTCATTTAGCAAATTATTAATAATTTGAATTCCCGAACCTATGGTTAAAATATTTACATTTCTTCTCAGTTATAAAATAATTTATTTTCTAAACATTGTACAAAAATCAAGTAAATAAGCGATCAAACTAAAAATATGATATGAGCTAAGATCGAATTATCAGCAACCAGTTTTTCTTTGACTCTACAGGGTGTTACAAAATAATGTGAAAAAATGATGGCAGAATTTACATATAAAAATGTGAAAAATGTACATATAGTGAGCACCATAAGTCTTACCCCCCCCCCCCCCCCTAACTAAAACTCGTTACTGGAGTCTTGTTAGGAAAATTGCCGAGACACGTCAATTTTTGATTTCTATAATGTACATTTTCGTATGAATAGTTTACCCTTAATTTCATCCCTTACTGGAGGGGAGCAACTCTTTCGAAAAATTTAAATGGCATAGGGGGTGAATCATAGCTCATTTGAAAGGGGGTTTTATTCTCTATTCAACCGTGTAAAAAATTTTAAAATTTGCTTCATTACGTATTGATTTATTATTGCTTTAAAATAACAAAAGATCACAAATAGGAAAGCAACTAAACAGTAACCTTATTTAATGGCAAAAAGTCTTACTTCACGTCTGTACCAAAACCGATATCATGCAGGCCGAATTTTAATTCTAAGGATGAGTGCGCTACGTTAACTTCAGTTATTCTGAAACAATAATTAATCGAGAATTAATTAAGCAAATTTCAATTTTTTTACACGGTTGAATAGAGAATAGAACCTCCTTTTAAATGAGCTATCACTCACCACCCTATGCCATTTAAATTTTTCAAAAGGGTTGCTCCCCTCCAGTAAGGGATGAAATTAAGGGTAAATTATTCATATAAAAATGTACCTTGTAGAAATCAAAAATCGACGTGTCTCGGCGATTTTCCTGACGAGACTCCAGTAACGAGTTAGATAGGGGGGGTAAGACTTATGATGCGCACTGTATATACATGGGTCCGGAAATGCTGTCAAAAACCAGTAACGTACAGTTTTTTGCTAAACAAAGACATGCCGGCTCGAACGCCACTGATGTAAGTGCTTTAGAAAACAATTTTGCACAAGCAAATATGACCTTTTATGATATATTTGCGTGTACCAAAACTCATTTCAATATCTGAACGGTTATCCATAAATGTAAGATAAACTATTAACGACGGAAAAGTTTAAACACCCCGTTTAATAAAAACTAAGCAATTCCGGAGCTATCTTTAAATGAATTTTTTTTTTTTCGTATTTTTAGACATACAATCTTCCATTAAATTTTCTTCACAACATTCTGTAATACTGTGTATATATCCTATTCAATAAATTAATTTAATTTCAGTAATAAAAACGGTACGCCCATGTGCGCGGTCCTTTTGAAGTTGGGGCTAGTCGGTTATTATCCCGTGTTGGATTGAGTCTAGAAAGAATATATACATAATACGTGCTGGAATAGTTTAAATATGTAAAGTTCTTTTAATTATTCCACTATCTGATTTCAATTTTAACATTGCTCGCAGTACAAACTTTGAATGAACCTTATAAATTCAGTTAAAAATTCATATTAGACAAATATTAGTTTATGTATCTTAAGAATAAAATGTACGATGATATACAATATGAATATTTTGAGTTTCGGGCAGAGGCGACTCGTGGTCTAGTCTATTTAATAAAAATAATTTATATTTCTATTATAATACAAAAAGTTGAAATAATATATTGTGTTCTAATAGAAATATATATTTTTATTAAGTATACTCGTATAGGGGGTGCTTTTCAAAAGTAGACTAAACCACGTAGCGCGTCTGGTTTCGGGTATAAATTCACCAACCAGCAAGGCTTGGTGAAAGTACATTAGTTTTCATATGAATATAATAAAAACAAAACAAATATCAATTGTTATTTTTAAAAATAACTCGATATTTCGGCTTCTTAGATTTATTTGCAGAATTAAACTATATTTTAAATTTTTAGCAGCTTTTTTCTGTAGCAGATCTGAAGCATCAGAAATTCTAAATACAAATGAATAACCATCTCATCAATGGTCTAAAATGTAGCTGGTTATTTTAAATAAAAATAAACTTAAAATCTACCCCACACAAGGATATATTTTGAGTGAGATTTCCTAGTAAGAAACTATTTTATTTCAAGATATTTTTTTACAGTATTTCTTCATTTCTTCAAAGACTTGAACCATATTATTGAATCAATACGTAAACTAAAAAGTTTCAATGATGAATTAACTCTAAAATTATATTTTTTAGCTTGCCCAAATAGATTAAAGATAGATAAAAAAATCTGATGTGTCCAACACATGACTTTCCTATCTAGTTATTACAGGCTTTTTCCGGTTATTTTGTACAACCTATTGCAGCATCTCTATAAATGTTTAGAGGATAAACTAAATATATACATTGTCCACATACATCTACCGCGAAACATTTTTCTATAGATATTCATTGAAAATGAAAATACTGAAAAATTTAAATTTAGCACTTTTCCTACAATTTTTCCATTACGGTCCATTTTAAAAAAATCATATATGAACAAATATTATAGAGATCGATATCGCAGACAACTTTTATTTCAACAATTTTCATAAAAATCAGAATTTTGCACATTTTGTCAAATTTTTCGAATACGGACCATTTCAGGAAATTTTTACATAAAGCAAAAATTATAGATAATAATATTAGAAGTAACTTTTATTTGAACAATTTTTTTCTCCAAACATAAATAACAGATATATTCCATAAAATATAAAAACGGCCTCCCATAAAGTACCCCCCCAGATGTTCCGACTTTGTCAAAAATCTAATCATTTCACGTCAGGCCTAAATAAAACTTAAGTTTAAAATTTAATGTTTTTTTCTTTATCCGTTTTTGAGTTTTCTTCAAATTTCGAAATTTACACATTTTCTCAAATATCTCGAATACGGTCCATTTTAGAGAAACTATCTATAGGATAAAAATTATAGAGAATTATATTACAAACAACTTTTGTTTGAACAATTTTTATAAAAAAAATTTGTTTTTTATATTTTGTCAAATTTCGCGAATACGGACCATTTTAGGAAAATTTTGTATATAACAAAAATTATAGATAATAAAATAAGAAGTAACTTTCATTTGAAGAATTTTCTTCCCCGAACGTAAATAACAGATATATTCCATAAAATATAAAAATGACCACCTATAAAGTACCCCCCCAGATGTTCCGACTCTGCTCAAAATCTTATCAGCTCATTAGACGCTGGAACAAAGCTTAAGTTTGAAATTTGGTGTTTTTCCGTGTATCGGTTCATGAGTTATGCGTTATACAGACACACACACACACACACACAGACACACACACAGACACACACACAGACATCATCGCGAAAATAGTCAAAACGGATTCAGGGGACCTCAAAACGTAAAAATCCATCGAAAACTCGAGGTCGAAAAAAATCATGATTCCTATACTTTCCTTATATCTGTATACAGATAGGAAAGTAAAAATGCAGGTGAGGTTAGTATACTGAAATGCAGTGTTAGTTACTAATACACTATTTTGATGTTAGATAGTAATTTTACACAATGAGGAAAAGTGCGGAAAATTATAGAAAATTAGTGTGTAGTGCAATAGTTTTTAGGAAAAACATTTTAGTTATCATGGTAAATGATATTCTTACTCTTTCTTCGCTGAAACCTTTTCTTTTTATATGAGATGTCTAGTAAAGATTATTTTTAGTTGTAATTAAATCTTCATCAATACAATGGCTATAGTATCACATAAAAATTGATAAAAACAATGTTCAGATTTAGGAAATTAAGAATATAATGTTAAAGAATATTTTCGTTGTAGTTTGTAACTTTGGAGATACAGATAAAATCTTAGTGACTTATTTTATGTTATTTCCAATCCCTGATTAGTCAGAAAAAAAGACAATTTTTCCGAGTTCTAGATCGGAAAAATCTACAACTCAAGCCGGAAAAATTAAAAATATTTTGTGGCTCTTCTACACTCGGTATTACTAAAACTTCTTAGAAATTAAAACTTTCAAATAAGTTTTTGGAATTTCTCAACTATTATGCATAATAATTGCTTTAAAAACAATTACAAGGTGTTATAGTTATATTGTTGCTAAATATGACATAAAATCTTTATTTCCTTGTTTTATTTTGTTGTATCTTTGTTATTACATCATAATATAATTCGAAACGTGTTGTTTTTTACTATTACTTGTAAAAGGTCAACAACTACCATTATTGTTATATTATATACATCTAATATTAAAATGGAAAAAACGACATTCCTTAGATGATTTACTTTTACACACATATAGTGCGTTTCGTAACAAAAATTAATTAAAATTTAAAATTTTCGAGATTTGCATTAAACGATAAAATTTCCCAGTTTTTAAATGTTGAACCACAATCAATTGGTCTTTTCACAAAACTAATCTTGTGTTTTTAATTTAATATACCCGGTGATTTAGTTAAGTTTCTTTTATTGTAAACTCAAAATATCAAAATTATACCACATACAGCAAAAAGTATGAGCAAAGAAAACAAGAAATTGTTAAATTTTTTTTAATCTACATAAAATAGGGCATAATAAACTAGATCACAAATACACATTTTTCTATTAATATTTTTCTCTATTTTTAAAAATAATGGTACTTTATTGTTAAGCAAGGCTTTTTTATTATTTATGTAGTTTATATTGACTTTGACATACCGATGTTAACAATTCCATGTTGTCATTTGACTATATAATTTTTTCAAAATCTATTTCACAGCGAGATATTTATTAGAAAAGGCAACAATTTAAAAATAATTTTAATTATACAGGGTTCTCCAAGAAAGTGATATCTATCAAAGTTAGGTTTTTAAAACGGATTTTATTTTATATTTGAATTGGCCCTGCTTTTCCCATTATAATAATACCAAATAGTATGAGATTGTACAGGGTACTTCACACGCTATAATCAGTTTTATAGGAGTATCGTATTGATTTCAATGACCTGTATAGTGCAAAAGAAACAATTGAAAACCAATGCTTTTGCTTTATTAGTCAACATTTATGCCGATGCATTTTTTAATTAGAAAAAAATTCATACAAGGTGAGTCAAAACATAGTTTTCTGTTTTTTAAATTGACCACCCTGTATTTTATTACCATTTGAAAGTACCTTAATTAAAGTTTCATTTGAGTTAAGCCACAATCGTCTTTAATCTTCTTAGCCACAAAGACAAAAAATTACAACGTTGTGAAGAGGTCTATTATTTCTTTCTTTGACCCAAATATGCCAAATGAAAATATCTAGCAGGTTATTTAAAAACTTTCACTTACGACACCCGCGTGCCAGTAAAATACTTGTAGAGTAAATTAGTGTATTTAATATATAATTAAACGGTCTGTAATTTAAAAAATTTGGTGATATTGATAATGATAAGATAATTGTTTGATAAACAAATTTGCATTTTAACTGAAGAAACTAAGAGTTTTATCCCAAGTTTCATGCAATCAAAATGGCTGAAAACTAAATAGTTTGTTTAAAATTGTATTCTCAATAGTTTTCAGTTATAAATTTAAGGTTTTAGTTTATAAGTAAATGGTATAGAAGTTTGAATAATAGGTATCTCCCAAGAGGTACTCTTTTAATACTCCATTTGAGGTTTTAATACATCAGGAAAGAGCGGAGATCACCATAAGGGAGCCCAATGCCCAACGACAGGAACAAACCTGGTATACAGAAGGGTCTAAGACTGCGGAAGGCACTGGGGCAGGAGTATTCTCCAAAAACCCTGATACTAACCATAGCTATGTTACAGGAATACATTCCTCGGTATTTCAGGCCGAGGTATACGCAATTTGAACAATGAACAATGAAAGAACTGTCGAAAATCAGCATATTCAAATAATGTCGACAACCAAGCGGCACTTAAGGCCATATCGAGTCAGAAAGTTACTTCTAGGCTGGTATGGGAATGCATCGAAGAACTAAGAACACTGGCAGACCGAAATAGAGTGAAACTATTTTGGGTGACAGGTCACCAAGGGATCGAAGGCAACGAAAAGGCTGACGAACTTGCAAAAATAGGGTCAGAAAAAACACCGGAACCAGACACAAACCTAGGAGTACCAAAAAGTACAGTCCGGGGTTTCATAAACAACTGGATTCGGGAACAACATATCAACTATTGGGGAAACACCCCAAAACAGGCACATGGAAAGGCCTTCATAGGCAGACCATGTCCCAAAAGAACTGAAAAACTACTCTTAATGAATAGGAACCAGTTGAAAGTGATAACAAGGTTCATGACTAGGCACGCCCCAGTAAAGGGACACTTGAACAAAATTGGCATGTACAATTGGGAACTCATGTGCCGACTATGTCACAAGAAACCAGAAACGGCCAAACACATACTGTGCGAATGCGAAGCTCTAGATCGCAAAAGACAGGCTCTTTTTGGACAACCCCAGGTTGATCCAACAACGTATAGAACCCACTAACCCAAGGACCTGTACAAACTTGTACAAGGTACAAAGGTGACAGAGTGGGTGCTATGAACTAACATGGGGTAAAACACAATAAGCCAATAGGCTTCAGTGTTATTCGGAGACACATAGTCAGACGAGCCCAGGAGAAAAAAAAAGGTATCTCCATCAACATTTTTGATAAAAAATACAATTAGTAGTTTGGCACCTACAACTTGAAATTTAGGATTTTTAGACAAATGATTGTTTTATTTTATTTTTAAATGGTAATAAAGGTGTATCAGTTTTTAAGTATGCTAAAAATGAGAATTTAAAGAAAAAATGTTTTAAACTCTATTCCAAGGAATGACTGGGACCTTTCAAAAATAGTAACGGTTTGTTAAATAATTAAATTGAATTAGATGGTAATCTAACGAAAATTTCTGATAAATTAAAGCCTAATGCATGTCACTGTATTTTTCCAAATTTGCCATAATACCTCTCAAAATTCATACCCACTCAAAGAAAAAATCCAGATGAAAAAACAGAAAAACATATTGAATGTGTTAACCAATATTGAAATATCCGATATTATAGAAAATTTAGGGGATTTAATTTGAAATTTTAATAGAAAGATCATCAAGTTTCGGAAAGCTGGAGGAGTAAAATTATAAAGGATTTTAAAATATATTTTTATACAGTGAATTATTCAAAGGAATGTCTAATTTACTGGCACACTTACCGTTAAAAAATTGCTCTTCAATTGTTTGTTTTGCATTATACAGGTCATTAAAATCATATAAAACTATTTGGTATCGTTATAATTGGAAAACCAAAGGCAATTCAAATATAAAATAAAGAACAGGTTGTCATATTTAAAAAAATCTAACTTTGATATGTATCACTTTCTTGGAGAACCCTGTATAATTAAAATTATTTTTAAATTGTTGTTTATTCTGATATAAATCTTGCTGTAGAAACAGATTTTAAAAAAATCAAATAGTTTTGGTCCCACAAACCGAGGCGTTACCGAAGGCCCACCCTGTATATAAAGTGGGTGGAATACTACCTAAATTGGCCTTCTGAAACTTCTAATAAAACAGAACCAATAATATGGCACATTTATGGCGTGATTTAAGAAAATCAAAATAACGATTGTGGTCCATCAATTACTAAAATTTCACTTTAAATAAAACACAAAAACTATCTAAACACAGGGACGTAATAAGGTAGGTATTGTGTGGTTAGGAATTGTTAGTACATACAAAGAGAAGTCATAAGTGTAGTCTAATAGACGTATCGTCTGTGACCTAAAAAATGAAAAAATAACAGTGCAGACAGTTGACATATATGTAAGAGGATAGAACAAAAAACGAAATAGAAAAAGAAAGCATGCTTATATTTCAAATACATAAAACAATGAGTACACAACAATTTTTATACAATTTTACATTATAATGTATAAGAGACTAGAACTTTGATATCACAGAGAAATATTATATAAAATAATTTTATATAAATCACAAAATACAATAAGCAAAATAATAAAACACACAAGTATAAATAAATAAGGAAAATTAAATATTTACAGTGATAATAGTAATATTTATTTTGTATAATGAATACATGATTTGTATATTTATCCATACTTGTAGTTAATAATATAAACCATAACCTTTTAAAACGATTGAATAAGAAAAAATATCTTTTAAACACTGTTTTAATATAAAATATTCAAATTTTATAAATTTTAATAGTACTGTATTCAGTTTTTATCCTAAAATAGTAGAATATACCAGTGATTTAATTAGTACTGAAGATGAAGAAGACATCAAACTATTTGACTGATAAAGAAACATAATAGCTAACGATAATTGCAAAAAAATATAAAAGTATAAATTAAAAAAATATTTATTCTAGTCCAATCCTTTTTAACTCTCCAAAAACAAATTTTCTCACCCTCAACATTGACCTCAATATCCTCCAGCCGCCCGGGATGGTTAATCAACAACGTGCTCGGTCTGTGTACAGGTCCGGGTCCCGGAAGCGTAACACTAGGTCCCGTCCCACTACCGCCTACGCTCACTATCAGAGGACATCCAACCACAGCTCGTTTATTAAAAGCAACATTGACCACATGATCGCAAGCTTCAGCTGGCACAAAGCTAACGGCGAATCTAGCGTTACCTTGGGGATGGACTTGGGTAGGAATGTTTAATCCTCTAGCTGATATTGTTATTTCTAAATTGCCCTCTCCTGCCTCGGACGCGTCTACAGAAAAGGTCACTGGGCGACCCACAGTACCTCTGGCTACAGTTCCAACGGTCACCTGGGAGGAATCACCAACAAAGTTAGTTTAGATAGTTTATTAGTAATCACTCTTACATTCAAAATTTCCTTTTAAATCCTCCATTCACACTACAATCATTCCATCAAAATATTCACCTTATTCGAGTCAAAAGCTTTGGCAATAAACGGAGTCCCCTGCACCGGTCTTCCATTGTAGTCGACGCTGATCTGATGCGCACCCACTTGCACTGGAGTAAATTCAGCAGTGAATCCAGAATGAATATCGCCCGTTACTTTAACAGGAAGTTCTCCCACCGGTCCCCTGACAGCCACGGCGAGCTCCGCTGCTCCTCCACCGGCCACTCCCATGTGGAAGGAGCTCGGCTGGTTGACGGGGACCAATTCTAAATGGGACAGCGACAACGTGACCCTGCTTGTATCAGAAACCGAGCAAACGAAGGGACATCCTCTGACTGTTTCGCCGTTGAATTTAATGTCTATTAGGTGGGGTTTGGCTTGGTCTGGAGTGAAAGACACGAGACATCTTCCTCCTCCTACTACTTGTACGTGGTTCGGGACTTCGCCTTCGTTTATTGAGATCTCTAGTTGGCCTTCGCCGGCTTGGCTTGCATCCACTGAAAAAGAAAGATATTTGTGGTTAAATGAATATGGAAAATTTGTATTAAATATCTCAATTAATTATTTATCTGTGATAGAAAGAAGTATTTACAAGAAAGCCTTTTTATATAAAGGTTTTCAAGGTTTGAAATTAACCGGTTCAAAAGAAAAAGGCAATATACTACTATTGCCAGCATATAATGTAGGTATATATTTGTTGAGATTGAAAGAACACAATTATGAGATATTTAATACGTAATCAGTAATTTATTTATTATAAACCAGATTATTGGAATGATGTTTTTAAACATTATAGAAAGCGATGGCAAAAATACTTGATTCATCACTCAACATTTGTTTGCAGGTTAGATCGTTTCCTTTCATTTGTTGTATATTTAGTATTCTTTAAAATTTACAAGAAACAGTTACTAAACAGTTATTTTTATAACTAAACTGATTGTGTCAGCCTTCAGTGTGAGATGAAAATTGAAAAACATTAAAAAATGCCTAAATCTCTAAGCAGCAAATATCAAGACATAGTAAATAATAATAGTAATAATAGCTCTGTTAAACTATTTTCAACTAGAATGTAAAATGGAGGGCCACTGCTTCCACTTACTTCTTTTATAAGGGACGTAAGTGATGATATTTATACAAAAAAAAGTTGTTTTTTTTAATATAACAAGTTGAATGTAAGATTAGAATTATGAAACTCTAAGTACCTATGCTATATAAAGTAAATTAATGTTACATAACAGAGTTTTGCAGATGCCTTATAACTAAGTCTTACAACGGTGAATCGTATTGCAGCCAAGCACAAGAGAGGTGAAGTTCCTAAAAGCTCACCATAACGTTCAAAACCTATTGTTGGTATAGATGTCTTTGATCAAAATGTGTTTCAATTTCCGAAACATTATTTATAAAATGTATAGAGTTTGTATCAATCCTACAATATTCAAATCATTTAATACAAGTATTTTTTAAGAGAAACACATAACCTTACAAACATTAAAACAAAAACTTCAGGAGCGTGAACTTTCCAGTGTTTCTATATCCTCACTATGGAAAATTTAAAAAAAAATTGGTTTTAAATACAAGAACTTAAGGGTTGAGGACCTACAGGCCGAGCCTCCGGGTGGTAAATAGAAGGCGGACTGACTATTTGGCTAGTGACAGCTATAAGTAAGGTGAGAGGACTTAAAAACACTCAAAATCTTAATAATACCTGGATCAAGATATTGCAAACAGAGCCTTTGGGACACACCTTCATCTTCCAGAGTATCACAACCTTACTGCGGCATGCGGGGCTCTGCCGTAGCGCACTGTTTCTCCCTAGCAACGTGGGATCAAATATGAATTCCAAAAACAACACAACCAGCGAAATACAACAAAAGGTAACAGCGTCAACCTCGAAAGAGGATACGATGAAGGCAACGTTTCTTGCGAAGGCTGAAAAGCTAGCAAAGAGGCGTAAAGTACATCGTTTCCTCTGTGAAAGAGGTAGACCAAATGTCCGAGGACGAGGTAAACTCTGCCCGTCTTGGTGGACATTCAAGAACGGGGCTAAAGGAGCTCTTAATTACACAGCCGCAAAAAGGTAGGTAATTAAGGACATTTTTCAAAGGGCTCAAACAAAGCCATAAAAGCCCCAGAAGCTAGAGTGTCAAGACAACAAGGCAAAAGGAGCTGCTAAGCAAGGCACAAAAGCTCTAAAACGAACAAGGTCAACAGACGTAACCCCGCCACACAACCGACTGAGGAAGAAGGCTAGGACGGACGAAGTTTCGTTCAAAGAGGCTTTTACCTCAGTGAAGGTTGCAGTGGAGATCAAAATTAGTCCAAAGAAATTAGGAAAAGTTCAAGACTCGATTTCCGAGGCCAACGATAAAATTACCACAGAAGGAACACGATAATAATTTATGTCGCAGGTTGTGTGGAAAAAATTGGGGACTACAACCGAGAATGTCCCTATAGCTATATATCAGATACCTACGGGTTAGTGGTATGGTGACCAAAGACTCGGCAAGCTGGAGCTATTCGATAGCTCAATAGTATTTAAAGGCAAGCGTGCCTGAGTACCACGGGAGCTATGAGAACGACTCCAACAGCAGCCATAGAAGTCATGCTAAATCTAACACCACTACATATATTCGTAAAAGACGAAACTAGGTCTGTCACAAACAGACTGTACAAATAAAGGTCCATCATCCATAAATAGTTTGCATGGACGTGACTACAGCGAGCTATATAAAGAGTTGGAGAACGACCAAATAATGGGAATGTCTTCGAGGACCTCCTATTCATGCAGAATTCACCTGGTATACAGAAGGCTTCAAAACCCATGAAGGTTCAGGAGTAGGTATATATAGTACCAAGCGCTAAAGACAAGAATCATTTCACTGAGCTTAGGTAAACGTGCGACAGTATTCCAGGCAGAAATAGCAGCAATACGTCACTGCGCAAAGGCGGTATTAAAGGTAAATGAAAAAACCATTGTTATATACTGAACTGAACTGTAGTGAACTTGAACCAAGATATCAGTAGCAGCAAAGAAAATGATTATTAAAAAATTGTAAAGGTTGGAACTGTTATTTTAACAGAATCATTTCTTACTCAAATATCGTTTGTCGTCTATGCTTTTATCAGAGAAAGTGACATTGATTTTGATCTAACACACAACGAAGAATAGGTCACTTATATTTTGATTAATCTCGTTCATCCGAAGTATTAAATTATACTTATATACGTTTTGTTAAATAATATGTTATTCAATATATATTTTTGTTCAATGATTTCTCGTCCAATTTTTATACATAACCTCTATATCAGCTATTAATATTACAAAAATGGTGCCTCAAATGGGTTTTTTTTCTCTCCTGGGCTCGTCTGACTATGTGTCTCCGAATAACACTGAAGCCTATTGGCTTATTGTGTTTTACCCCATGTTAGTTCATAGCACCCACTCTATCACCTTTGTACCTTGTACAAGTTTGTACAGATCCTTGGGTGAGTGGGTTCTATACATTGTTGGATCAACCTGGGGTTGTTCACTCAAATGGGTTAAATAGCTCTTAATTTTGAAATAGTTTCCTTGTAACTATTAAATTATTGTTCTAATTCCCATAGGTATTTCACAGAGGTTAACTAAACTAACTGCATGTCTTGTATTTTTACTAATATTCTTACCTCTTATTTTAACCTTTTCTATACATCTTAGTGCAGTGATTTATTCAATGTTTTTACCTACTTTTTATTAAATTTAGTAAATTAAATTCTACATTTTCTTTAGATTTTGAATTTCTTCCCTTTATAATTTATTTTTATTATAACTATGTAATTGAAACATTTATTAGAAATGTTTTTCTTGATTGGTAGTAAATTTATATATTGTAATTGAACTTGAGTAATATCGGAACTTACAGCTCAAAACACAATAAAAAAAATATATAATTTTATATAAAAGCTAACACATGTGTCATTCATTGCTGATGTAGAGGTTATGTATAAAATTTGACAATCGGTCGAGAAATTATCGAACAAAAATATATATTGAATAACATATTATTAATAAAACGTACCTTATAAAATCAGACGGTCATTAACATAAATAAATATAATTTAATACTTCGGATGACCGAGATTAATCAAAATATAAGTGACCTATTCTTCTGTGTGTTAGATCAAAATCAATACGTCACTTTCTCTGACACAAAGCATAGACGACAAATGACATTTGAGTAAGAGGTGATTGTGTCAAAATAATGGTTCCAACCGTTACAAAATATATTATAGAAAAATTCTTGTTCGAATATTTTTAAATATTTTTATATTAGTATGATTTCGTATATTACAATAAAAAATACAAAACTACATAACTATTCATTTTTATTTGAATCTTAAAACACTTTTTTTAATACTGAAAATGCTTTATAGTCAAGATGTTCTTGTTCTATAGACCTTTAATCAATCAATAACTTAATCAATAGCACTTTAAAGTTAAGAGCACATTAGATGCACTTATATTCGAACTAGGAAAAAAGAAAAAACACTGTCACAATGTTATCTTTAAGAGGGAAAAAATCTACCTGGTAAACAGGTAAGTTTTTTATCATGTGATATCACTGTCTTTTTATCGTAAAAATACTTGACAAATTTTTTTTTTACTATTTAAAATGCCTTTTTTATACAATATACATTCGAAGGGTTTGTCCATTATTATTATTATAAATCAACAAAGTTCCCACCCACGTACCTATCAAATCACAAAGAATTATAAATCAATTTCACATAACACTGACAAATTTACACTAAGCAATACCTATTAATGCAAAATAATTTCAAAATCGTACATTTACGCAACATCTCGCTTTTTATTTGTAATTTTACCTATTGCTCTCCGATTTGTTGGTTATGATAACCGTTGTTGTTCGATTCCATTAATTTAGCTAATTGCTAAGGTCGACACAATTATTGACTTAACCTTGAATTTTTCTAGAGAAAGTTTAAAAGTTAATTGGAGGCAATAAAGCATGAACTATTGTATAGGTGGAATTTATTCGAACAATCTGAAATTTTAAGAATTTATGCATACATGGTCATAAAGAAATGTTTGGTCAATATTAATGCATGTCAATTTGTGATTTATATTCGATTCTATGGTTTAAATCCTACTAATACTGGAGTTGTAATTTATTGCACCTTTCAGCTTTTTTACACCCATCTATTTAATAACACTCTCATTTTAAGCAAAAACAAGAGTAAAATCAGTAGGCACAGATTCTAAAATTAAAAATTTAGTCAAATATAAGAATAGGTCAGCCAATTGAGGATAAATTTGGAAAACCATTACCAAACAGGTGTAGTTTTATAAAGATACTAGAGAAAACTGAAAATAAATCATTGAAAAGGAAAATATAAGAGAAAACACTATAGAGACGGGCGCCTGAACATCTTGGAACAATGGGAGAAAACTGTAGCTTTGTTAATGACATGAACTTTAGATAAGAATGACAGTAAAGGAATATCGGCAACAAGATATGTAGAGCACGTAGTAAAGAGGCCAGAATCCAATAAAATCAATATTTTAGAGATGTAGAGGATAGAAACAGAGACCAGCTACCAACTCTGGAGGTACAAATACTAAAAACATAAAATTGCACTACAAGTACGAATAATAACAGTTTTTGATGAATTAGGAAATTAGGTCAATTCTGAGCTCATAAATAAACTATCGACTTCAAAATAATCTTGTCCAAATCTATACATGGAAAATTTTAAAACTTTAGAAGCATTTTTGATCCTCTTTGTCAAAAAATTAAGAAAACTAAGCCTAATTGTATTTATAGAAACAGAAGCGGTACTTACATGGCCAGAACAAAACAACAAATAAAAGAATACTTTTTAATTTTAGCAGAGATGAGTGCATTTTTTAAGATTAAGACTACATGCTTGGTGGCCCACCACATTCATTAAAATTGTAAAAAAGTTAATTGCCATAAAGAAAGTCAGCCATCCTTCTATTTGTGTCTAATTTTTAGGACAATAATTACAAATATCAAACTAGCATTTTATATTACATTCTTCGCAGTTTAACAGACCCCCCTTGACTCCTATCTTCAATAAAAAAATTCAGAATTAATACGCTTCATCCCATTTTCCTGAAAATTTCAATTTATTTTCGTTTTATTTCAGAGTTGGGAATTTTTTAAAATTACTTTTAATACTTCTAATATATGTGATCTTAAACTTAACTATTTATTAGGCCGTTTTTTAACAGACTTCACAAAAAGAGGAGATTCTCAATTTGTGAGAATTTTTTTTTATGTTCAGTAGGGTCGAGCGAAAAAAAAATAATATTATATAATACCTGAGAAAAGTTGCCTCTACATATATTTTCTAAAATTTCAATTAAAAAAAAAATGTCTTCAGGGTTCTACCTCCAATTAAAAATTTTAAAAAGCAAAAAAAAATATTCCCAACCTAGCTCGTATTTCTAACTTATTTGGTATTTCGGACCGTTCTGCAAAAGCACTTACATCTGCTGTATTACAGGATTTGGGAATTATTTCGAAAGAAACATCGTCTTCAGTTATTGACCGAAGTAAGGTCCGAAGAGCTCGTCAAAAACACCGTTTTTATTTAAAAAATAACCAAAAACTGAAAGAATACTTGACTTCTAGTGGTATTAAGATTGAAATGTCGATGCCTTATTCTCCTCAGCAGAATTCTATAGCTAAAAGAGCTAACAATTCTATTTGTGAAATTGCGAGATCTATGATGATGGACAGTAAGTGCGATAAATCATTGTGGGCAAAAGCCTGTAACACCACTGCGTGTATGTGGTTGTAAAGCCATGGTACAGGTTCCACGTCAAAAAAGAAAAAGTGGGTTGCTAAGAGTGTTGAACATACTTTTATTGGATACTGTGAAGACTCGACAAATAATAATTGCTACAAATTATTAATGAAAAACAATAAAGTCATCAGAGCTAGAAACATTTTCTAAACAGAAAGACTTTATTTAGCAATGAAACCTGGAAAATGGTTGTGGTATACCTTGCAAGTGTGTATGAGTAAAACTTGATGCTATTAGTAATGTGACTAGATACAGAGCCCGATTAGTTGCTAAAGGATACAAACAAATCTACGGAATCGACTACGATGAAACCTTCGTTCCTGTAGTGCGAAAGGAAAGCTTAAGACTACTAATTGGTATAGTTGCTGGATATTATCTTAAAATAGATCACATGGATGTTAAAACAGCATTTCTTGATGGCGCTCTTAAAGAAATAGTATATATGAGTCAACCAGAAAATTTTGTTGATGAAGAAAACTCCAAAAAGGTATGTTTACTGCAGAAATCCTTATATGGTCTAAAATAAGTTGCTAGTTATTGGAACTGCAAAATTCATGAAAATTTATTAGACATAGGCTACAAACAATCACAATTTGAACCCTGTATATATCATAATCTGCAAAATGGTACTATAATGATTATAGCCGTGTACGTTGATGATTTGGTAATTTTGTATAACAATTTGGAAGAAAACGTTCACTGCTAGTTTTAAAATGGAGGATTTAGGTAACATTAAATGTTGCTTAGGCATAGAAATAATCAAGCAAGGGGAAGCGATTAGGTTAAACCAGAGAAAATATATATTAGATCTATTTGAGAAATTTCGTTTGCAAGATACTAAAGTAGCTCGTACACAAATAGAAACGAAACAGAAACTCATAGGTGGAAATAAAAATGGTGAATTACCTGATGTACCCTACCAAAGCTTAAAGGATGCTTTAATGTACTTGTCTACATGTACAAGCTCAGACCTTTCTTTCGCCGTTAGTCTACTTAGCCAATTTAATACCAATTATACCATAAAATTGTGGCAACATGGAAAAAGAATACTTCGTTATTTGAGAGGAACCCTAAATAAAAGTTTACAAACCATCAAGAAAAGCTCTTACTACGTTCGTTAATGCAGACTGGGGTGGAAGCGACTTAGACATTCTTACACTGGATTTATTTTTAATTATGGTAATGGACCAATTTCATGGAGTAGCAGAAAACAGCGATGTGTATCTCTATCGAGCACAGAACTACAATATGTTGCTCTTTCAGAAGGGGTCAAGGATGTATTTTCTTGAAAAATTTATTGAAAGAACTTGGTACAGAAGATGGAGTAGTAACGGTATACAATGATAACCAAAGTTGTTTGCTAATGCTACTAATTACAATCGCACAAAACACATCGATGTACGTACCTGTATTTCTAATGAAGAATTTATTATTAAATACATGCCCGCTGATGTTATGACAAAAGGTCTACCATTAATAAAACACGAGAGGTGACTTAGAAATATCGGGATGATTTGAGAAGATGTTGCATTGTTGTAAAGTTATTTTATATTTTTGTTTTTCTTTAGGGGAAGTGTTGCAGATATTATCTATGGCTGCAAATATATTCAAAGAACATGTATCATTGCTGGAAGAACAAGGTTCAAAATATATGGGTCACATTACACCAACAACAGGTACAGGGAAACATATTGCTATATCTACAGTTAATTTTCTACAAGAATTTGACGTTAGTACAAATAAGCTTTTAGTAGTAGGCTGCGATGATAAAGCGGTTAATACAGGAAGGAAGAATGGAGTTTTGCAGCATTTAGAAACAAAACTGAAACATCCTTTGCAGTGGATGATATGTCAGCTACATATGAATTAATTGCTTCTTCGTCATATTTTTTAATATCTTGAAGGATAAACTTCAGGACCTCGTGTATACTCCGGAGCAATAGGAAAAATGTTGTAGTCTTGCAGAAAATTGCCCGTTGTAAATGTTGTTCCTATTGTTAGCCCTTTACCAAAATGAGACGCTGCAGCAATTAGGAATCTTAGCACTGATCAAAAGTACTTTATGTGAAATATGTCACTCAATTTCTAGAGGAAACTGTTCATTAGATCTAGCAGCTCGTAATCCACGAACAATGGCTTACAAACGCAAACCGTATATTGCGTCTATGAAAATATCCACTGAAGAAATGGCAGCAGATTCCTCAACCAAGGCAGTGTGCTCGAAGAAGCATGCTTGGTGTAGAAGTCAGATGAACGTTGTCGTTTAATATCTGCAAGAGGCACTTCGTTAAGAGGAGGTGTTGGTTTTATTGTAACGAAATACCTCCATAAATTTGGTACATACTGTATATATTTTTTGTTTTAAAAAGCACTTGTTGTAACAACTGATAATAAAAACGGTATTAATTCAGTCTCTAAAATATTTGATTTATTAAGTAATTACAAGTGCGTCTTTACATCAGAAGTAAATGTCCGTCTACAATTTTAAGAACAATCGCTGAATTTGTGGTAAAAGTTTATGCGCAGTGTGGTTTGACATTAAAAGAAAACCACCATGTACTGATGGAGGAAGACACGTCTTCAGAATAATACAGTTGTCACGCTACTCTAACAACGAATTAAAGGCAGTCATCGACCCTGTTGTCAAACGAAATGCATATTTTTGTCATATGGAGAACCTTCTTCTAGCAATGCTTTCTGATGATCGTCCTGATATAAGACAACTTGGCTTATGAAAAATATTGAAAGTGCGCACAAAAATATCTACAGACGTAAGAGAATTTGTTATTCCTGAATTAGATTTCGATGCCAGTGAATATTATGAGCTTATTGATTGGCAAAATTGCTCAGTTACAGCACCACCTCTTTTAAGTTCTGCAACTGATAGATATATCAGATAATTTATAAACGATACAGGAACTTGTCCTGTAGACGTTTTGTCCTTTCCTTGCCATACACAGGCAGTAGAGAGGTGTGTGAAGGTTGTAACAGAAGCTTCAAATTCTATTGTCGGCCATGACTCTGGAGATGGATTTATTCGTGCAAGAATTCATTCTAGACTAGAACCACACTACCTCGATTTAACACTAAGACGAAATACAATGCATGAATTTTATATACCTATTTTTTTTTTTGCTCGTCTATGTTATATTGTTAAGTTGTACACGCTTTCGTTTATAAACAAAACATATTTAAATTGTTTATTAGATTATTCGGGAAAATAGGAAAATTCAAGTAGGTGTAGACCCCTGAACATGACAATTTAAAAATACAATAAGAATAGTTCGTTAATCATTCTTACATTTAGCAACTTTTCCACACTATTGCGTTACGAAAATAAAATAAAAATTATTTTCTTCGTGTTTCACTCCAACCTAATGTTCAGCGAAAATTCTTTACTACGTTGTCCGATTTCTATGAGTGTCTTTTTTTTGTTAGAAAGTGGGTACCTCAGGGGTGGTCCCATATAAATTTGATCAAAATCTAATAATTGGGTCCATGAGAAAATCCTCAAATTCTTAATCTTTCATGTATGTTTAGAGATAATTCTGTACCACCTTGTTCGATTTCTATGATTGTTTTTTTTAGTAAGGGGGTGTCCCAGGAGTGGTCCCATATAAATTTGGTTAAGATATGGTGATGGCATCTGCACGATTTTGAAGTCGGTTTTTTAAAATTACTTTTAATACTTGTTAGGCTACGTTAAGGCTATTTCTAGACCCTATTCAAAAATGTTATGCTCCTCGTTTTTTACAAAAATCAAGGTGCGCTGCTGCGGATTTTTTTTGTATTCTTTCGAAAAACAACTAAATCACATTCCTATTAAAATATTATAAAACTTTTGCATTTTTTAAATAATATAGGGTGCTTTATCAAAACGAAGCCAGTAATGCACCTCGTAAGTTTTTTATTTAAACTAGGTATGTCACATTTTTAGGATATTTTTGGGGTCTTGAAATATTATAAAACTTTAGCAAAAATTTGCTATTTTTAGGAAATACGGGGTAGTACTGGCTTTAAGCGAACCCAGCAAGGGCCCACAGTTTTTAAATTATTTTTTGTTTCTCTAAAAACAACCAT
The DNA here is from genome assembly GCA_927349885.1 of Psylliodes chrysocephalus. Lineage (NCBI taxonomy): Eukaryota > Metazoa > Arthropoda > Insecta > Coleoptera > Chrysomelidae > Psylliodes > Psylliodes chrysocephalus. The sequence goes on along the minus strand of OV651829.1, from coordinate 21,580,237 downwards.
CTCACATTTTAGGCTACTTTTAGGATCTTGAAATACATAAAAAATGCCGAAAAAAATTCTGGCATTGAACGAAGCCAGAAGCACCTTGTTTTTTAAGAAACTAAACACATTTTTAGGCTATTATTAGGATCTTAAAATATTAATATTATAAACCTTGACTTTAGAAATATAGACAATGAAGTGCAGTGGCGCTACACTTACATTTTCATATCAAATATTCCAAAATATCGTTAATTAAACAAAAAGATCATTCCAATAATAAGTTTTTTAGAAGATAAAGTATAACTGTATAAAGAAAAAACGTGTACTTACCTCTAAACTGCACAGGTTGTCCAACAACCCCTCCTCCAACATCCGCTACTTGTATTAAACCAGCGTCGTACACTTTCGCGACTAGCGGCCCAGAGGGCAGTTTCTCACCATCAACGGACACGTCCACAATATGCGTACCAATCTCGCTCGGCACAAATTCGACGCTGTGCACGCCGAGGCGCGTTCCGGGCAAAACCCGCGAGGGTACGACCCTTTTAGAGGGCGCTACTACGTGCACTCTGAGATCCGTTGGCGGCGTCGAGGAGGCGGTTATTATTTCGAAGACGGCGGGTGTGTTGGCCGGGACGAGGCGCGTCGCCTCGCCCAATACTGACAGGGCGGCGTTGTTCGACATGATGTTGACATGCCAGGGGCTGCCTGATGAGTAAGAGTAAGAAAGATGTTTAGCGAGGGCGTGAATGAATGGAGAGGTGTACTCTGGAGGCGCGGTTTGAGGTTTAAATGCTTAGTACTCGTTCCTAAAAATATATACCTCTTTTAAGCTGGCAGGACCAACGGGACAGAATCGATTAAGATCTATTTCATTCTAGTACCTATTTTGTACTAATTTGTACTACCATTAAACATTTTGTACCATGTACAAAGGACCGCGGTTGCTATGCTGGCGAGAGACCAAGATAAACAACCAAAAATTTTCCACGTCAAATCATTCACTTATCAACCAAAACTCCATGCACCATATTTATTGTTTATTTTTTTTATATATTCAGAAATAAACCTTTTCAAAATTAATTTCGTTTCCAGTTATTCGAACAATTTAGTGGTTCACCAACAGGGGTCCACTAAATTTTGGTGACCCCGACAGAACATTCGCAGACAGAAAATTCCCAGACAGAAATTCACAAGTAGAAAACTCCCCAAGCAGAAACCACGTCCTCAGCTGCATGTCGGTTCAGCATAGCAGCGTCGAGAAAGAAAGAAGTTCAACGGATAATCAAGTGAAGTTTTTGAAAAAGAATCAGATAGGTGAGCCATCTGATTGTGCCTTTTTAAAAACATTGCATTTGATCACTTTTTCTTTTTCGTTCATTGCCTAAATTGTTATTTTTATAATGTCAGAACCAAATACCTACACTACTGAGGGAATTGACTCATTAGAAAACCTGAAAAATATCAGACTTCCAGCTTTCTGGTCATCCAAACCAGAACTCTGGTTCAAACAGTTAGGGCCAGTTTTTCAATCAAAGTTTAAAATTTCGTTCACCTGAACTTGGATCAAATATAGAACTGAGATTACCATCAATAGCGTTTTTCAATCATGTCAGTATCACAGTTTAGGTGATCTAAGTTTAATTTATATTGGTAGTTCTGAATCAAGGAACTTCTGACAGAACTGAATGATCTATTTCAGTTTGGCGTTTTTAAAAACTACCAGTGAAGATGAAAAAATGTATGAAATGGAAAAAATTGATCGATCAATGAAGAAGAATTGTTAGTAAATCTTAATTGCTGAACGTATGTACTCTACTTGGTGGTGGTAATTAAGAAAGATATCGATGCAAAAAATCGTAAAGTTAACAGAACCATGACAGGAGTTAAGCATTATTTCTAGAAAATAAAATATATGTTATTATAAATGTTATTATCTATAAATCCTCCTTCTGTTTTGATAATTGTTCTGTTAGCCGTTGTATTAGACAAACGAAATCTTGCATATTCTTTTGGGTACATGGTACATTAATATGCATTAAATAGGTAACAATTTGATCATCGTCTTCACTTATTACTTCGAACATAAAATGTACAAAAAATTGTAAAATATACTTATATTATGTCAGTGTCAAAACGTTGATCTTAGTTTAAACGCCCAACTTTGGCAGTTCAATTTTTTGGATAGTTTAAATTAAGTTCAGACGTAAACTACATTTGAAATACATCATCTTTCAATTAAACTCAGTTCATTTGCTGAACTCAGTTTAAACTTTCATTGAAAAACTGGCCCGAAAGTCAATTTTTCATTTACAATGTCAAATCTGATAAGAGCAAGTATCATGTCATTGTGGCGCACTAACCGCCAGATATTTTCAGCGAGGTTAATGACGTAATTAGTAAACCTCCAGTAAATAATTTATATGATTTTCTAAAGGACACAATTCTCAGTAGATTAACGCTATCGGAGGAAGTGCGTTTGAACAAATTACTGTCTAGCTCAGAATTGGGCGACAAAAAGCCTTCCACATTTTATAGGGAACTTATGCAAATAACAGGTGACAAAATAGTTGATGAAAAATTATTGATTAAATTATGGAGGAGGCGGTTACCGGACGTAATTGAAATCGCCCTAACCTCCTCCGGTCAACAAAATCTCTCTCACTTATTGACAATTCAAAAACAGCGACGTTATTGAAAAAGAAGAGATCAGATGGTTGTCACTCTAAAAACACTGCATATAACCAAAAAAATAAAAATAGTGACTCAAAACGTCACACATGAAAGAGCAACTGAAATGTCATAAAAATCATTTGGATGTTTTTTGTGTGCTCGCCAAACGAGACGCGAGCATCACAGTTACTTCTGCAATAAAAGTAATATAATTTGTTTACTTTAGTCTTAAGCTTAATATGAATTTTGGATAGTTTCTATAGGAACGGCAGGGGTACAAAATCTGAAAATTTATATTTTTACGGTACAAATTATCTTAGTTTTATTGCAGGAGTAACTATTGATTCTGCTCGTGCAAAAGGATATTTTACGCTTAAGCCTAATATGGATTTAGGATAGTTTCTATAGGAAGGGCAGAAATACAAATTCTGAAAATGTATGTTTTAACGGTACAAATTATGTTGTTTTTTATGCAAAAATGACAATAGATTCTGTTTATGCAAAAAGTCACCTTTTTCTTAAGTATAACAGATTTGGATTTAATTTAAAGTTGCTTCAGGCAGTGTTTGAATAAACAGATTAGGTGTTTTTTAATGGTACAAATTGGTACAAATTCAGTTCTTTTTAATTCCTTATTTGTATTTTTCAATATGGTCCTGCTAGAAGCCCCATGTGTTTTTTTGTAAACGGTACATAGTACAAAAAATTAATTGGTGGTACAAATTCATGACTTTTTAATTCTACCTTTGTTTTATTTATTTTTTTTATGTGGTCCTGCTAGCTAACTACTAACCAGGCAGCGCCATGTTTTTTTTGAAAACGGCACATAGTACAAAATTTTTATTGGTGGCACAAATTAGTACAAAATTGGTAATAATGTAATAGATCTTAATCGATTCTGTCCAGTTGGTCCTGCCAGCTTAAGAGAGGTAAAATATATCAGCCCTAATTTTTATATGGTTTATACTTTTAGTCTAAGATCTAAACGCAAAAAATGGAGAGTACAAATTATTGTAAGCTAAAATTTAATAATTGAAGGGATTATTGAGAAACGTGATGATAAGCCACACTTTTTAAAATAGAAGTATTTTTACTTCACGACAATAACAAATAAGGTTACAAAAAATTTAACCAAATGGAAATTCTCCAACAAATACCATAATGTGCCGAAAAATCAAGTTGTTGCAGCATTTCAACAAAGCTGTAGTCTACTAGAATACCAAAATTGTAGATAGTGAGTCATGTTTTATAGGCTAATCAAATTAGACGTTCACCCTGTACAAAAATAGTTATTTTTAATAGTTGTTGATTTTTTAAATACCGACAAAAGGAAAATATTCAGTATTAATTAATAAACAAATTAGTGGGGTATTGCAGAATTTATTAAATCTTTTACAAATTTACAAAATCTTCTTTTTCCTCTACTAAAACCTTTTTCTTCTACCCACTCTTCAAAGACTATACGTTCAAAATTAAGAAGATCGCTATCTTTAAAAATTTTTTGAATAACTAATTCATTTGTTTATTATTTACCTCCAGAACAGATATCATTTTGTTGAAATAATTAAAATAATTTGACTGGTCTATTTTAACTGTTCCAACGTCTTCCAAGGGATTAAAAGTTTGAGGTAAAATAAAAAGTTGTCTTTATCTAACGGTAGATAATGTCCGAGATCCACACTGTCGTCGCAGATTAAAGCGACGTTATTGGCAACAACGCCTTTTACATTTTCTTGGATGTTATTGTCTAAGCAGTGTCATAGTCGCGCTGATAGGGATTTCATAAAGCAGAGACCGGAATTATTTGTAATAGAGAGTTTAAGTATAACCTTATCTTTTTAATATGAGTGAAAGGCTACGTTTATAAACAAGGAATGAAACAAACGATTTTATGACGGCGGATATAATTCATTAGCCTATTATATATTTCTGTTTTATTGATACTAAGTTAACATGAGAGAATCATATAAAGTATTTTACAATTGTTTTTTTAATACTATTAATATACGTATACAAAAATGTTTCTTAATATTTTATAGATTTTTTTTATTCTTTTGTTTTAATCTTATTTTAAAACATTTGGTGTTTTTTGTTTTCTGATGGTTTTTTTTGTTTTGTTTTGTGTTTTTTTTCTTTTTATTTGTTTTTTGTTTTTTTATTTTTATTAGGAAATAACATGGACACCTTACGCTTAGGGGTCCAAACGATATTAATACTTCGAAGGCTGAGACTAGAGAAAGAAAAAAAATAAAATTGGAAGATATAACCAAACAAGTCATTCATCGTGCAGTATACATGCATTTTATATTAAAAAGAAATTACTATCTGTAAGGAAAATTGCTTCCTCTCTTCAATTTAATGAAAATTTCCCAAAAATATCAAGACGTACTTTATTGCGTACTTTGCGTGAAATGAACTTCATGTATTTAAAGAGAAAGAGTAATAGTACCCTTATTGAAAAATAGAAAATCATTTTATGGCGCAGAAAATATCTAAAAACAATTGCAGAGTTTCGAGGAGATGACAGAAAAATATATTATACAGATGAAACCTGGTTAAATGAAGGACATACTGTAACAAAAATTTGGCAGGATTTAAATGTAAAAACAAACATCAAGCTTTTGTAGATGGTTTTTTGGCAGGTTTAAAAGCCCCATTTCGAATGGGAAAACGCCTTATTATTACCCATATTGGTAGAGACTCAGGATTTGTTGAAGAAGGTTTAAACCCATTTAAACCCAAGACTAGAGATTATCATGAGGAAATGGATGCAGAACATTATGAAAAATGGTTTTCAGATATTCTTTTAAAAATCGATTTAGGATCTGTTATTGTTATGGATAACGCTCCATAATACAGCCGGCATGTAGAATAGTTACCAACTACCAAATGGAAAAAAGCCCAGATTGCAGATTGGCTTACTAAGAAAAATATTAAATTCAATGAACAAATTTTAAAAATTGAGTTACTAAACTTAGCACGGTGTCATAAACATAAATATGTCAAATATGTATTAGATGTTGAACTATTATTACTATTACTAGCATCTCAAAAGACTATTACAGTTTATAACAGGGATATATAAAAAATATACTATGCCCTGTCTCAGTGAAGTTGGCCCAAAACCACAAAACATGATATTTGTAAATTTATCTCAGGGCAAATTAAAATTTTGTTTAAAATATAATATTTTTGGTTCGTTTAAATGTTTGTGAAAATATAATAAGATCAGCGTGGCTATTTTTAAAGAGTTTTTATTTCGAAATTGTTTTATTTGTAAAATGATTTGTGTTTGATAAAATACATAATGGAGACTTGGAGACAACTTAAGTTGAATAGTCGGTTTATCGGCTTCAATAAAAACAAGGCAGACTTTGTAAAACAAATGATAATATTTGACGTTGCTAAGAAGCCGATTTTGACGTTTTAATCAACTTTCGTACACTGGTGTTATTGTTAACAACTTAAAATGGCTCGTGGTAAAGCTGTTTCTGACGAAATAAGCAAAATGATAATTCACTTGCATTTGAAGGGCCAAAATTCTTCCAAAATCGCTGACAGTGTTATTAAATCGAGATATACAGTTCAAAATATTAATAAACTGTACAAAGCAACTGGATATGTGGCTCAAAAACCGAGAACTGAAAATTATCCGCAATATTCCAATGCCAACTTAAGAGGTTTAAAAAGGATTATCAAATAAAATCGCCGTGCTAATTATAACAAATTGAAAATATTATGAAATCAGGCAACGGGAAAAACATTTTCCAAGCAATTTATCAAAGAGCTGCCAAAAAACTGAGATTTAAAACCTACAAGGAATGCTTGAATTATTTTTTGCTTTTGTTTGTTTTTAATTCAATATTTCATAGGCAAAAGAGAAGCCCTCACTAACAAAGATTCAGAAGAAAAATAGACTAGCGTGGGCAAAGGAACATCAGTTATGGTCTCCGCACCAAGAGAACTCCATTATTTGGAATGATGAAGCCATATTTAAAGTATGCATTGTTGATTGTAGGAGTCGTGTTATAAGGACAAAAGAAGAAATGTTTCAGAATGACTGTCTTAGAAAGAAAGTTAAGTTTCCGGCCACTTGTCACACGGCTAAAAAATGGGAATGGTATTTTTTAATATAATAAATTCCTATTTTTCAAGTTTTGCTTGTATTTTTTATTTAACTTTGTTAATAATAACTTTTGACTTATATGAACTAAGAACTTTAAAACCCCTATAAAACCTCATAAAACCTTATACAACCTTAAAAACCCAAATAACCTAAAAACCTACTTAAATATATTTTAATTCTTAGGTTTTCTCCAACCATAATAAGAAGTACTTATAGGTATTGATAATTGTTTATATTTTGAGTTCTTTATTTGTTAATAATTAATTTCTTTTGTAAATACACACGAAAATAAGGAATGAACAAATAAAAATATACGTGGACCAACGATTACCATGTTTATATCGAATAAAATGTATTAAGGTTGTTCCTAAGGACTAGGCGTATTATTTAAAAAAAAAATTATTATCTCTGTTTTGAGGGGTGGACAAACAAGACTTTTGGTTGGACAAAAGTAAAAAAATCATGGACAATAGAATGCAACTTTGAAATAAATAAAAAGTTTCATGCCAGTGGTGTTATTAAATTTGGCTAAAATCTTAAATTTTGTCATATTTTTTTTATTAGTGGACAAACGAATTTTTTTTTTGACAAATGTGTACAAATCGTGGATAAACGAATACCAACTTTGTTTTATAAAAAATCGCATTTGGCGGTGCTAACTTCATGGATCTGCTAATTTAGTATTTTTGTCAATAAAGTTTTTAAAAACGTATAATTAACAAAGATTATTAGACCAATTAGGCAAAAAGATTTTGCAATGGACAACACATTTTTTTATATTTTTGATATATGTTTCATTTTATCAATGTTATTCAAAGTCTGTAAAATCAAAGGCTATAAAAAATAGTAAGTATGTAATAAAACATCAATTAAAGGGTAGGTTTAGAATGATTTCAAATAATCTTCATAAAAAGCATTTAAACCACAAGATAATGTAACACGCTACTACCTATCTTGTATTAGAAAGTAAATGTGCACTGAAACGTAACAATCTCCATTAAAAACCCGAGAGTACCAAACATCGTGCCTCCGTAGTACCCTATCCATTCATCACATTTTTTTATTTGCCACTCTTATCGATTTTTTTCTGTTATCACATTGATAAAACGTTGTTTACCTGGCACTATACACTTTGCGGAAGTATCACTAGATAGTACCGTTGCGTTTAAAAGTACCGAAATTGACGAAAAAAGGTTATACGAACGCGACGAGTAGTAACTACTCTACCAACAATACCAGTAGGTAGTACCTACCATTGGTTGCGAATGCAATGGTACCGAGCAACCGCGATAAGTGACGATGGTACCAATCGGGGGTCACAGTCAGAATGAGGCAGGTGGGCGCAGGCAGAGAGAGGCGAGGTACATTCCACGGCAATGGATTTCTTTCGGATAACTTGAAAGAAGTAGGAAGTCAAGGAATGAATAGAATAGCATATAACATTTTTACTTACAATTTTTTTTGTTTGCACATTGTTTTTCGTTTCTTAAACGCACACGTGTAAATTTTAAAAATACCTACGTATATTTTTAATATTTTAAAAACAGAAGTTTTAAGAAAAATTCCTATTGCAAAAAGGAAATTAATATTCTGCCGATTTAAGATCTTAAATTAAATCAACTTTGACAGTTACTATACTCTATTTTTAAACTAGGATGAGCGAATTAAAAAAACACATTTACAAAAGGAAAGGCAACTAAAAAAGTACCTAGATATAATTTTAGTGTAAACTTGAATCTAGTTTTTGTATCATTTGAAACAAAGCATTTTATAACTTTGTTACGACTGCAAAATTTTCAACCAAAATTTTATATAATCAACGAATAAAGATGTCATTACTAAATTGTGCTCATTAGCTTTTTTTATTAATTGTATTTTTTTAGTTTTTCGCTATTTCGGCTAAGCACCGACTAAATGCCATGTCAACCAATAAAATATTTTGTTTATCATCATCCAAGAGTTATCTTTCTAAATTGTTACAAATGACGAACATAAATTTGTTGATATAAACATTATTTTCATAATTTAAATAAAAAATAAATATACCTCTGGTAAAGAATGATCATATATTATTAAATATAGTAATTTTGTTTTTGTCTCGATGATATTAAATAATAACTTATTCTTTAAAACTTCTTATACCCGACATGGTGAAATAAAAAAACTTATTACCTATTACTTTTTTTTTAATTCATTTATAGTTTTGCCTAAATGGATACATTTTTTAAACTGTGTAACTTATGACTGCTGATAGTGTAACAATACTTTTTTTATGAATTTGTTTCAGAAGCTGTAAGTGGTTCATTATAATAGATTATTCAGACAAAAAAATATTTTTGGCAAAATATAAATATTATGCTGGAACACTATATCTTATGATTATTACCAGAGGCGGCTCGTGGCCTAGGCTCGTTTCAGGGAGGGCCACAGTACAGTTGCTCACATACTCAATATAGCTCACCACGCCAAAAAGACCTTTAATGATCACAAACAAACAGTACTCGTGGCTCTTGACACTGAAAAGGCGTTTGACACCGTCTGGATCAACGGGATGATAAACAAAATGATTGTGAATAACTATCCCGTTTTCATTATAAAAACAATACAGTCGTACCTACAGAACAGAACTTTTCACATTAAAATCAATAACACTAGGACAGGACCATATATAGCGGAGGCTGGAGTACCCCAGGGTTCAGTATTGTCTCCCCATTTGTACACCATCATGACCCATGACATGCCCATGGGACTTAATGGTGTACAAACGGCACTTTACGTCGACGACACCTGTGTTTTCAAAGCCTCAGATTCAGTCGAAATAGCCACAAGAAGATTGGACAATTATATAAACAGAACGTTGATCCCCTATCTGGATAAAAATAAAATGAAAATAAATCCAAACAAAACTGAGAACACACTCCTTTCCCATCTACGCAAAGGGAAAATAATTGGAAAACTAAAAATCCAAAACACTACGATAGAACCGAAAAATACAATCAACTATTTAGGTTTTCACCTGGATAGGAGATTAACGTTCTACGCCCACATCAAGAATCGTATTGCAATAACTAAGGGAATGATTAAAATCCTGTATCCTATGCTAAGCAGGAGTAGTAAAGTTTCCAGAAACAATAAAACCCTAATCTCTAAACAAATCCTTAGGCCCATCCTAACGTATGGATGCCCAGTCTTTTGTTCCATGGCTCAAATGCACTTTAAGAAACTTCAAGTCACCCAAAACTGGTGTCTGAGGCTAATCCTGGGGTGCGAAAGGTCAACCAGAATAACGGACTTACACGAAAACACAAACATACTTCCTATAAAGCAGTACATTCTAGAAACGTCCGAGAAATTTTACAAAAATTGTCTTCCTAATCAATAGGGGGAAGACATTTTCAATATAAAAGCTAAAAACAATGCGGATAGGAAACATGTATGGCTGCACGAAGGACTTTCAATATACAGACACTAAACAAGACAAAAAGAAAGCAAAATAACAGGACAATCTTAGCATGTTAAGATTACAAAATACCCTATTCGTATAGACTGAACGATGGTGGGCGGGGCGTAGAATCGTAGAATGCCACTGATAGACTCTGATTCTGCGGGCGGCCAATCACCGTCCGGTTTAGTTTAGTGTATACAATTCACCGAAAATTGAACGAACAAACATACACGTTAAAACCCTGTTTTTTGACTAGCTTTTTCAGGGAAAATCGACAAAATTAAAATCAACACAGAACATTTACACAATACACTCACCGCTCTTTGCATAAAAATCAAAATAGCCGAATAATACCACCTGGTAAGGAGTCGACTCGTTATACTCAAACTCTAAACATCTGAAGTCACAGAAAAGGCAGAACATCTGCCCTAAGCCCTCTTGGAACCCTAAGAGATGCAGTAAAGAAAACCTCTTTACTATATTTAGTTTTGTTATGTAGATATAAATATGTATACAGGGTTGGCCAAACCTCTGTCGTAGTTCTATAACTCCTACTATGCAAATCTTAACGATTTATTTGATGTATACCTGTCAATGGTGGCCAATACCAAATATCCCAAAATTGTTTTCTTGTGTACAGGGTGGCCCAATAGTAAATTAGGCAAATCACTTAATTTTTTTTTAAATGAAATGACCCAACTTTTTTTACAATTTTAGGTACTCTATGGTCACTAGTACATACCCACAAAATATTGTTTCTAACATCCCACCCCTTTCGCAGAAAAAAAAAATTACCAAAAAATATTACATTTTCAGACGCCTATTAAAATATGCAGTGCTCTCTCGAATTTGATGTTAGAATTTAAAAAACTACGATTGTATAAATCCAATAGACCAAAGATTTTTTTGGACCAAGTTTGAATTTTTTATTTTGTACAGGGTGGTCACAAATTAATTTCACTTTCCAAAAATTTCGAGGGAAATTTGTTAAATTTTTTCAAATGTATTACCCTGTATTTCTATTCATCAACTGAAGGAGAATTTCATACCATTCCACTTCCCTATGTACTTTCCTATACCTATCTGTCGCCGTTATAAAATAAATTCAAAAGGAAGAAAATTACGATAATAAAATTTATTTGAAATTTATCCTAAAACATAAATTTACATTTTATAAAAGATGCTCAAAATGTCTACCATTTTCTCTAATGCATATATTTATTCGTTGGGCGAATGATCGAGAAATGTTTCTAAGCATATCAGGTGTAATGGAATGGAAAGCTTGCACTATCCTTTCTTTCATATTTTCAGGTGTTGTAGGTGGCGTAAGATAGACTAGATTTTTAATATAACCCCACAAAAAATAATCGGGTTTTGTTAAGTCAGGTGATCGAGCTGGCCATTTTTTTTGGACCATTTCTACCAATCTATCTATTTGGAAACTTTTCATCTAATTCATCTGCCACTTCGCGTAAAAAATGCGCTGCTGCCCCATCATGTTGGTACCACATTGTTAGTCTTACAGCAAGGGAAATGTTTTCAAGTAAAGTAGGAAGATGATTTGCTAAAAAATCTAAATACATCAGACCATTTAAGTTGCCTTCAAAAAAATACGGCCCAATAACATGATCCCCAATTATACCTCCCCAAACATTTACACTCCATCTTTCTTGGCTATGTGTTCTGATGATGTTAGGATTTTTCGTGGAATAATAGTGGAAATTATGTCTATTAACGAATCCGTTCTTGTGGAATGTAGATTCATCAGAAAACAGCACTCTATCAAAAAAAAAATGGATTTTGTTGCAGTTTAGTTTGTGCCCAGTTACAAAACAACATTCTATTATCAAAATCGGTGTCTTTCAGCTCTTGATGCAATTGTATTTTGTAAGGATGATATTGATGCTGTTTTAAAATCCTTCTAACGGATGTTCTACTTATACCTACTACTTCGGCAATCTTTTTTTGACTTACATGAGGATCTTCTATCGCTGTCAAAATTACAGATAATTGGTTATCATTGTCAGTAGCACGTTTGTCAATTATTGGTTTTTTATAAGCAACATTTCCTGTTTCGGTAAATCTTTCATGTAACTTTTCAAAACTTTTTTGATCAGGGATGCGTCTATCGGGATATCGTTGATGATAAATTCTTTTTGCCAATAAAGAATTTCTGTCGGATTCTCCCAAAACATAGACCATGTCAATTAATTCGTTTTTCGTAAAATTCATTATTAATAGAAGAATTATCGCGATCAGGTAAAATAACTTGACACTTCATTAATAAATAATCTGACACTTCATTAAGACCCAGCCTACTTGATTGAATGTTCACTTTCAATAAAACCACTGGTAGAAATTGGATTTTTGATAGATCAATGTCTTTTTGGAATTTACTTTTAAACGACGACAGACAGGTATAGGAAAGTACATGGGAGAGTCGAAGGGTATAAAATTCTCATTTCATCGATGAATAGTAATAGAGGGTGTTCTATTTGAAAAATTTGAAAAAATGTCCTAGAAATTTTAGGAAATTGAAATTAATTTGTGACCACCGTGTACAAAATAAAAAATTAAAACTTGGTCTAAAAAAATCTTTGGTCTATTGGCTTTATACATTTGTAGTTTGTTAAATTCTAACGTCAAATTCGAGAGAGCACTGCATATTTTAATAGGCGTCTGAAAATGTAATATTTTTTGGTATTTCTTCTTTTTCTGCGAAAGGAGTAGGATGTTAGAAACAATATTTTGTGGGTATGCACTAGTGACCATAGAGTACCTAAAATTGGAAAAAAAGTTGGGTCATTCCATTTAAAAAAAAATAAGTGATTTGCCTAATTTACTATTGGGCCACCCTGTACACAAGAAAATAATTTTGGGATATTTGGTTTTGACCACCATTGACAGGTATACTTCGAATAAATCGTTAAGATTTGCATAGTAGGAGTTATAGAACTACGACAGAGGTTTGGCCAACCCTGTATATATAATTGTTGAATAAATATTTTAAAAGTAGGCTACTTTTGAAAGGCACACTCTATATAGGTCTTTCTTATCTTTATCTTTATCGGTTGTAAGCAGGTAGGGTTAGGTTTGGCCCAGAACACTGCGGCCTCTTGGGTCTATTATATTCTTCTGCTTTCCACGTATTCAGGTACTATCTTTGGAATAGTCCTGTGTCTTTGGTTAGTTTTAATAGATTCCCTACCAAGTGTTTCTAGGGCGTTCTTTCCGGTTCTAGGCCGAAAAAGATGAAACGTCGCCTAGAAAGAGCTTCGCACGTAGTGGGATCATTGTGCAATCCCATCACATGAAGGTGTTTGAGCAAGCAGTGCCCCGTTAGTAATCCCACAATGGTGGATATCTGAGACCTTGCGAGCTGTAGTACCTCAGTAGTTATGCGTGGGTTTGGTCCCATTCGCATGAGCTTACTGATTCTGTGCCCTCTTATCTGTTGCCAGTGAATTTGGTGTTTTGTGGTTATCCACCTGTTCGCTGCCTGCCGAGCAGAGGTTTTGCTCTATACAGGGTGTAACTAAATAAGTGTTAAACATTTAAGGGGGTGATTCCTCATCGAAAAAAAGATAGGATCTTTCATATAAAGAAACTTCATTGAAGCATCCCTTGTTAAGATACAGCCCCTTAAAGGGGGTACATAAAATTTGTTTAACAATTTTTTTCACAAGCACTGAACAAGTTACAATATTAAAATTAACCTGACATTTTCTACTACCAAAAAGACACTTAGCCAGTAATTTATTTGGTTTACCCCATGGTTGCAAGGGGTGGAAAACGCAACCCCTAAAATTTTGTTCCAACGTAACTTTTTGTCTTATTATTTGTTTACCATTTAAAAATTTATTTCTGATAGCCTGTTTTATTCTAAACAAAAAATGTCTCTTGAATTTTTTGCCCAAAATAAACCAGTTCGCAAAAAAATATTTTATGACGATGTTTCTCTGTAGTTGTTCGTAATTTTTAATTTTTAATAAACAGTAGATTCTTTACTGGTATCATTTTTACATTTTCTGATATTTTACAACCTAATCTTCCTTCTCCTACACCCATACACGTCATTTGCTGGCCGTTTGCAACAGTAACTTTTTCGTCATAGTTTTGTAAACTAGTGAAGAAATTTTTATTGCTTGTTATGTGGCTAGATACTTTGGAATCAATATACCAATCTTTGGCATTATTATTCTTAGAGATTATACAGAAACAAACATTTTTTAATCTTTTTCTTCTAGTGCATACACATTTAACAGTTTGCTTATTTTTATGGCTATTTTTATTGCCTTCTGTACAAATCTTATTTTTCAGAAAATAACCATTTTTTTTGAAAACCTTTCTTTTTACAATAAAAACATTCCACATTTGGATATAATTTCTTTGATTTAAATACTTTTAGTGCAGTTTCCTTTTCTTTCTCAGAGTTGTTTCTTCTATCATATTCGTCTAATAACTTTCCTTTATTCTAAAGTTAATTCATTATCTGGACGGACATCAAGTGCAGTAACTAAGGAATCATACGTATCGGGTAGACCGCTTAACAACAAAGCTGCGACATGAAAATCTTTGATTTCTTCTTCAATTCCTATTCCAATAGTTGCACTACTAATTTAAGTGTTTTGAGGATATATTCGGACATATGATATCTAGGTTCAAACTTTATTTGATATAATTTTCTCAGCAAATACTTATTACTTAAATTTGCTCTTTTATGAACCTTTTGCAGCATGTTCCACATTTCCTTAGCAGAAGAATACTTACAGATATATAATAATAATAATAATATTAATTAATCAAACTTGACAAAATAGTAACTATAACAACTTAAAAAACAATATTGTTAATATATAGGATGATCAGGTGATCCATCCAAACAATAACAACACAATAATCTGCAGCACGTAGAGCATTTTCATGGCAAAAACCATAAATGAATTGCATTTCAGTTTTAAAAGTAGATATTTTTTAGGTAAACTAACGATAGTTTTGGATAACATATTATATATCATATTTTTGTATATTTTTCACTAATATGAATATCTTGCTATTTTTAATCAATCTGATTATTTTTATCTCAACAAGTTTATGGTTTAGAATCTATATTTAAGAAACTTGTAATAATTTATCACAGAACTGAAAAAAAAAACATTATTAAATTGATTCTATTACATGATAAAAATCTATGTTAATAAAAAACACAAATATTTATATGTTCTACCAATGGTTTTTTATTACCCAAAGTAATTTAGAAAGATATGCATCTTAATAAAAAGATGTTTAAAATTTTGGTTTAATAAAAGATAGTTGTTTTAGATTTAAGAATCATATATTATGAAAATGCTATTGCAAAAATCTATTAGAAAATTGTAATTTTATTTTCCTTGAGATCACTTCTTTTCGTTCCTACTTCTTTGGTTCTAAATAGAAATTGTACTGCCCTGCCTGATAACCTGCACTCATCATATTATATCCTACCTTCTCTGAATTTATTTACAATGTATTCATCGGTAGTTTTAAATAGACTGCATTCACTAGAAGAAACAGGTACCAAACAAATTCATTGTAAGGTAAACGAAGAATGGACAAATTGAAATTTTTTTTCAATTATTATTTTGGTGTCAGTAGGCCGTCGATAAGTCAACGAACTGCAGACAATTTTTACAAATCGATAAAATTGGAATACCTCTAAAATTCTGAGCGTTTTTCGAATACCTGCTTGTATTCAAATCAGTAGCGTAGGCAACAATATAAGGTATTTTTGTTGTTGCTGGAAATCAGATATATTTTCAAATATCTATGTTTTTTAAATCTAATATGTTTATTATTAGATACGTCGCGAAGTAATTGTAAATTTTTGAATAATTAACACAAATTATCAGAAACATTTTTAAAACAATTAAAAATATTAATGATGATATTGACATTATCAATAATTTTTAATTATGTTTTTATATTAAAATAAATTAAGTAGTCGTAATACTTATATTTAAAAATGGTGTCAAAATGTCATCACAAAAGATGTGATAATCGAAATTACCCATAGATATATAGAAAAGTATACAAATACTTGTCTGGATATTCTAAACCAACACCATCATGTATAAAATATACATAATCGAATTTTCTATAACGAAAATTTTCACCAATAGGATTGTCAAATTATTTTTTTATTACTATGTATCTCTATTAATAGAATTGTCATTTCAAAATTTATAATAATGCATAATAATTGATTAGTGAATTACAAACATTATTTCGATTGGCAATTAATATAACTATCTTAATTAGTATATTGTTTAATTGTTTATTTCATAGAAAATTCGACTATTCAAAAAGATAAAACTAGGCCTCTGAAGCTTTAGTAAAATTATACTCGTTTCCAGCTATTAAATATTATTTAGTTTATTAAACTTTTTTTTCTATAGCTTCAACTCAGCCAAAACAAAAATTTCACTTACCTGGTACAGTCTCCCCATTAAATTTGATGTCGACCCTATGGGGCAAAGCCTGATGTGGTGTGAACGCAGCCTTAAATCGTTGACCGCCTAGACTTTTGACGCTTGAAGTCACTCGACCCCCTTCCACCAAGATTTCCAAATCGCCTGAACCAGCTCCACTACCATCAACTACAAAAATTACATGTTTGGGTACTTAAACTATCGTTATGAGTTTAATCAAGTCAAAAGAAAATGTTGAATTTATGAGGGTTGATCTCTATAAATCGTCTCTGACATATTTGAAATAAAAAGAAGACTATATTTTATTTATTATGTTATTTTTCGACTATTTTTCGACACATTTTCCACACAGTGGCTCACACGTCCAGGTCAATGTTTCAACATTCGATGTCCTTTCTTACATCACAAGTGGGCATCTACATATTGGCTACATACTTGTTATGTTATATTGGGAATGGTTAATACACTGCGACCTAAAAGATTTATTGTGCCCCTTTCTGTCAAGAAAATGTCTCGATGCCTATAAAGACTCTTCCAATTCTATCTTCTCAAGGAAGTGTAGGATTTGGAATGGCTTAAAGTTAGGTAAATCTCCCTCTTCTATTTCATATGATCCTAGGTGGATTTTGGAGTGCTATACAGTCAGTCAGAATGTAAATGGAGGTTTTGTTCTCCTCCTCAAGAATCAGAACTCATTATCTTTTAGGATACTACCCTCAGTTTACTAAGGTGTCTTTTGAGTCGGCAATGTTTGATAAGGACCCCTGTTGCAATTCGTAGTCTGTTCTTGCTTAGGCAGATACAGGTTCCTATCTTTTTTGCTTATATTTACCCAGAAGAATCTTAGCCTGTCTTAGCTAAAAGAGATTGTTCCAATTATCGTTAATTAACATATCAGGCATGACCTATCTAATCGCAAGCATTATTCGTTCTCTTAAGTCATCTAAATCACGTGGTTTAGTTTTGTAAACAATATTTTTCACATAGCCCCATAAAAAAAAGTCTAATGGGGTAAGATCAGGTGATCTTGCTGGCCATTCTATTGATCCTCGCCTCCCTATCCAGCGATTTGGAAATGTTAAGTTGAGGTACTGGCGGACATTGATTTGGTAACGTGGAGGTGCTCCATCTTGCTGGAACCATATGGTATTTGCTAGAACTTGAGGGTTTCCTGGATCAGGAAATAAATTTGCCAAACTTGGCACCACATCATTTTGTAGTAGTGCTAAATAATTATCGCCATTCAAATTCCCCTCAATGAAAAAGGGACCAATCATATGGTTTTCAACAATCCCTGCCCAAACATTAATCTTTTGAGGGTATTGTGTATGGACCTCTCTCATCCAGTGAGGATTTTCCGTTGACCAGTAGCGGCAATTTTGACGATTAGCATGACCGTTAACGGAAAAAGTGCACTCATCAGAAAACATAACGTTTTCTAATTGGATGGTATTGTTATTCAACATTTCCATCATTTGTTCGCAAAAATTTGTTCTCCTATCAAAATCGTCTTCCATGAGTTCCTGAGTCGGTATCATTTTATAGGGATGCATTTTGTTTTCATTTAATATGTTTAGTATCGATGTATGGCTGACATTAAATGTTGCAGATGCTTGTCTACTCGATGTATGTGGGTTTTCCTCAAACTCAAGCATCATATCTAATTTGATATCATCACTCAGTGCATTGGCAGCTGTTTTTTCACATGCTTTACATGTCCAAATTCGCGAAATTGCTTCTCTATTTTACTAATTGTACCTTGGGATAATAATAATATAATAATAATAATATTTATTCACACATAATAATAATAATATAAAAGTTTTACAATAATACACAAATATATGTATTGTAACTTCAATGTAAATAAATCATTGACCCCATTAAAACTGTTAAGTCGAGCATGGGAAATGCCAATTTTTATTAAAAATTGAAATTGCCAAAACGCAGTAGATAAAAGAAATTATAATTAAGGTATACATAATAACTAAAATAATAATAATAATAAGATATTTATAACTTATATAACTAAATAATAAAAATTTAAATTGGTGAAAAAAATATAGTTAGCAGAAATACTGATGCGTGATGCTTCTAATAATTATTGTTTATGTTCTAAAATTATTAAAATGCAAATTTCATCAAAACCATGAGAGTAATCGAGTCTTATCAAGAGTACCTTTTTTAAAGTAAATGAGTTGCGTAATCTAAATTTCATACTCAAACTCCTTTTCTTAGAATTTTTAAAGGTGCAATTATTTAATAAATCAAGTTCTACGCCTATGTATTATTATCGGACAAAATTTTAATACCATTTTTTTTGCCACATAAAACGCTACCAATATACCAAATTTCAGCAAAGTCGCATATTTATGCCGTTTTAAATTTATATGGGAAAAACGATTTAAAAATTGTACACGGAAAAAAAATTGTAGAACAAATTTCTACAATTGTAGATATTTTCTCTACAATAAATAGTACATATAGGGACAGGGACAATTTGTAGTAAAAATTTCCAAATATTTGTGGAGAATGTATTGTAGAGTTATTATCTACAATATTTAGTAAAAAGATCCAAATGCATCATAAGAATTGTTCTACAAATTGTTATAATTTTTGCTATTCATTGTATGAATTTATATTAAAAATGTATTGCGTTTTATGAAAATAAATACGAAAATTTTACACAATAAATAGTAAAAATTCATACAAATTGTAGTAATTTTTAATAAAATTTGTAGTAGTATTCCATAATTATTATAATTATAACCTAGAAAAAAATGTTCCTTAATAAAATATTTAATTTATTGTTTTAATATAAAAGATACAAATTCTTAATTACATTATGTAATAAATAACAGTAATAATAGCGCCCTCAGTCTCAGTTGGCTTTTCTGCACCTGAAAAATATGAAATAAAAATTAATACCAATTGAATTGTTCATACCCTTAAAACGGGGATATTTATCACCTTTACACTGATTTGGATATTAAATGACTAAGTCAGATAACTAACAAAAATGAGAAAGTAGGAATGTCATAATTAAGACAAAAAACATCATTGAACTTGGGGCACAAAATTCGATCGTTGGGCACAACATTCGATCGTTGGCCACAACTATTTTTTTAAAATAATCTACTAAGGTTATTTAAATTAGTTATCTAAAGGTAAATTATTCAGAAACAATAATAAATGTACTTACCACCAATAGAATTTATTATTAAAATTTTCTCAAACGCATCGGTACTTATAACATAATAATGTGTTATAGATACTCGTATATGTACCATGCTTTGTTATGTGAACATGGCGAACGGCTACTGCTGTCTGGCCGTTTATGATCGACGTCAGAAAACGTTGGCCAATAGCAGAATTCTGTTTTGTTCACATGACTTACAATTTCTACAATATTATAGAATATTTTTGAAGAAGGGATGTAAAGTATTACTATTTTTTGTAGAGAAAATTACTATTTTTTGTAGAGATAATTATTAATATTTGTACAAATTTTTACAGAAGTTAGTAGTAGTAATTACGATAATTGTAATAAATTTCTACTTCTACAAACAATAGTAAAATATACTAAACATTGTGGACTTATTTCCTATTGTTGTAGCATTTTATTCGACAATTCAATTGCTACAATAATTAATAGTTTTTAACTATAAATTGTAGTAAAATTTTCTACAAATTGTTAAGTATTTTTCTACAAGTCTACTACTACAACATTGTAGTAAAATTTTCTAGTCACATTTTTTTCCGTGTATCTTCAAAGCCCTCTGGAGCCCAAACGAAGCAACTTTGTACTAAGGTAATTTTACTTAAATCGACTTATTTTGGTCTAAGGAATATGTGGTATGTTTTTGTAAAGACCTTTTACAGATACCCTGTATAATTTGTTTGTTTACTGGGTATCTATTGAAGTATCTGTATCTGATGATTCAAGTGTACTTTCAGGTTGGAATTGTCTCTGTATTTTTTTTTCTTAGTTTAGTAATTCTAGTCTTAAGCTTACTATTAGTACAGTAAGAATGAACCTTTATTAACATATCTATAAGGCCTTCAATATCATCAGAAAAGGTTTTTACAATACTGAGGGGGTCTTGTGAGCCTTGGGCATTTTCTATTAGTAATCTTAATTCTTCGAAGTTAAGAGGGAAAGCTTGTATGGGTTGCATCATTTCATGTAGTGGTTCCTGTATTTTCTTGTTAAGATTAGATGTTTTTGATTTTTTCACTGGTTTAGTTCGGGATTATCCTGTGCTGGTGGCGTTAGGATTTCAGAAATTTACCTTTTTGTGAATGGAACGGATTTTTGTTTTTCTTTTGATCGTTAATATGCTGGTGTGTTGTGTTTTCGAATGAATTTGGGGCCACTAAAGTATCAGTTGGCATTAATGTATTTGTTTGTATGTTGGCCTCAGGTTGGATATTGCTTGATTGGGAACAGAATTGTATGATAGACATGTTAGATTGGTTGGAATTGTCTACTGGAGAGGAAAAAGCATTTGTGGGGATGTCGGTGTATTGCTTGATGAAGGGTATGATTGTGGTACATTTATGATCGATTTGCTAGAATTATTTGCTGAGGTAGTTCTATTGTTTCCCTTGTTTGTTTGTGATAGTGATTGTGTATTTTGGTTGGTTGTGGGAGAAGAGTTAATGGAATGTGGACAGCTTTGTGCTATATGGCCACTTTGTTTACATACAAAGCAGATCTGGTTGTCTAACGACAGGTAGATTCGGTTTTGGTCATAATCAATAATAATAGAATCTGGGATTGATATATTTTTTGGAGGGTTAATGTATACATGTCTCCAGAAGATATGTAGATGTGTTATTGTGTTTATATTCTAAAGCTTGGGTTTCACCTTAGGAAATTTAAGGTAGTTACAAGTAATAGTCCAATTCGTTTCAAAGCATCTTCGATATCTAAATTGGGAATTGTCAGACAAACGTTAGAGATGATTAGTCGTTCGTTGGTATTTATTAGACGACGGTCTTAAATGATTTGTTGATTAACTGCTACTGATCCATTATCTGTATTTAGGAATTTTTCTACGATTGTTTCACTTGATAAATAAATGCATATTCTGTTATTTGAGATGTGAGATATGAACAAAATATTTTGGGGTTGGATTTTGATTCCAATTGCATATAAATATTCTTCCACTTTAGTGTTATCTAGGGCAGAGAAAACTATTGCTTGTTATTTTAATGGGAAATTAAATTTATTTTGGGTGGCGACTGTTGAGTAGGTTCTACTTTGGTTATTATTAATTGTATTTTATAAGCTTCTAATTCGGGAAACTCATCCATTGTTAAATAAATTCATTTAGATTTATCCTAAATACGGTCCTGTTGTTTATTGGTAAGCGCTGAATGGCGGTGATATCTATACTCGGACAAAATATTGGCGAAGGTGAGTCATATGCATGATCAACACTGTTGTCTATGAATGAAAATTCCGACAGAGTCAGCATAGGCGGCGTATCAAATACCAAATAATTATTTATTATTTATTAGGTATTTGTTAGTAGACTTTATTAAATTTGTTTGTCAACATCTTTATTTAAATAAAGATGATACGTTAAATATACCTTTTTGATAGTTTTCAAGAAATGAATATATTTATTCCCTTCGTTATCTGTATTTAATGGTTTTAAAATGTGTTTCAAGTAAATGAACGACAGACGGGTTACACATTGAATATTGTCAGCACAGGCACAAAGACAGTTGAAAACTAACTTTCGACGAAGTTAGATTGGTATCGCTTTAACTATTTACGATAATTATTTTATATTTTATAAACACCTTTTTGTATAAGTGCTCTTTTCTGATATACGAGTTGGTGTTCATGTTTGTGCCTTACAATTTGGTAGTGGTAGTGCATATTCGAGGAGTTATATTTATTATGTAGTATATTAGGTAGGTACTTTAAAAGTTTATTAAATAGTAAAATATTGGTGTCTTTATAAATTTAATAAAAACAATTTAACAGTAGAATTATATTGTTACAATAGTAATGGATTCAGAGGCGGGTCCAAGTGAAACCCAATTACGTCGGCGAAAGCCCTTATCAAAGGACGAAAAGAACATTATATGGAAAGTGTACGCTAAAACAGACACTTCCTACAAATGAAGCTGTAAACCGCAGTTCTATTTTAACTGGAGTATCTGTTTCAACAATTGAACGTATTGTACGTGAAAAGACCAAAAAAATCTCCATAGAAGCCCCTAAAACGCATACCCGTGTTCGAAAATTGTTGAAATTGGACGATAACCAAAAACAAATCATTCGAAGAACTGTACATTCTTTTTTTTTGAAAACAAAGCCCCAACACTTAAAGTTTTTCTTACGAAACTAAGAGAAAACGAAGAAATTCCATTAATGAGCATTAAAAGTTTACGAAAAATTTTATGGGGCCTAAAATTTCGTTTTGTCAAACAGTGTAGGAAATCAATTTTAATTTTTTAATTTAAGGTCAGATATAGTGTCCTGGCGACGGCGTTATTTACGAAATATTAAAGAGTCTAGAGCCGCTAAAAAAAGAAATACTATCTAGATGAAACGTGGGTGAATGCTGGACACACGGTATCTAAGATATGGCAAGATAGTTCTGTAACTAGTCATCGCCAAGCTTTTATAGAGGGATTATCTACAAGTTTAAAAGCACCATCAGGTAAAGGACAGCGCCTAATTGTTACCCATATCGTGACAGTGGATTTTTGGAAAATAGCGCTCTTGTATTTATATCGAAAACACAGGAGACTACCACGAGGACATGAATGCGGAAAAATGGTTTACTGAAATATTACAGCGTGTAGAACGAAATTCAGTAATTGTACTAGATAACGCTTCTTATCACAGTCGACGAGTTGAACGCATTCCGATAATGTCCAGTAGAAAAGCGGATATGCAAACCTCGCTGCGGGATAAAGCAATAACATTTACTGAGGAGATGCTTAAAGTGGAATTAATGGACCTAATAAAGGAACACCGCCATAAATATATTCAATATGTTGTCGACACAATGGCTCGTGATCGTGGTATTACGGTATTAAGACTTCCCCCTTATCACTGCGAATGCAATCCTATTGAACTAATTTGGACGCAAGTGAAAGGGTTTGTAGCTCGAGAAAATAAAACTTTTAAAATAGCCGATGTTCAAAGTTTATTAAAATATAAAACCTGAAGATTGGCAGAATGCTATTTCCCATGTAATTAAGGAAGAAAATAATATGTGGCGCTCGAACGGTATGATCGAAACTGTAGTTGAACCTTTAGTCATAACTTTAAGTTCCGACGATAAAGACGATTCCAGTGATAGTTCTGCAGAATCAATGAATTACGAAATTTCATAGATTTAGAATTCAAGTAAGTGATACCAAGCTTAATTTACATATTTTTATAATAAACAAAATACAATTATAAACATAGATGAATTATTATAACAAAAATAGATAACCAACCTACTTACATCTAGTAATATTCACAAATACCCATTAAATTTGCCAATACAGTATTTCTGCGACACTGGAAGAGTGCATTTTTATATGACAACGATACCTCTAGTATAATACCCCTTTTAATTTTCCAATAGTGTTTCTACGCCACTGGCATAATATTTACATATTTTAACAATAAACAAAATTATAAACATAAATGATTATTACTACAAAAATAGGTAACCAACCTACTTTCATATAATATTATTTACTATTACCGCATTTAATTTACCAATAGTTTTTATACGCCACTGGCGTAATTCATTTTGGCAATAAACATGCATTTATGACTAGTTGGCACGTGATTCCGATAACTTCTGCAGTTTTAAGCGCGTGATTCCATTCATTATGCTCTGGTATAGTATGATTGTTGTACGTGAACAGGAAGGAATCAACTTCTTCAATATTTTGTCCGAGTATAGACCCGTTCTTGACCTTTATCTATTTCTGTTGATTTTCGACTGGCAAAAACTGTTTTTAATCGTAAAATTGGGACAGAATGACTTACTAGGTTTGTTAATTTATGATTATTGGTAGTTTTTCACTTAAGCACACTATGGTAACACTTTTACTATTAATTAGTCAACTTTTCCAATGAAAAAATCGAAAAATGGTCAAGCTCAAATTACCACTTGTTTAATTTTCGGTGTCAGCACCGGACTCTCGAGTTTATTTTTCTATCGTCAATAATTTAATCCAAAGCTAACGGCCTGTAAACACATGGAAATACAGTTTTCCTGGAATTATAACCGAGTGTAGCATGCAAAAGGTTTAATATCCTGATGCAGGCGACACAACAGTCAATATAGAAAATAAAAAAAGAAAAAGTCTGCTGCTATCTTGATAGAGGTGGAAAACTTTCAAGTTTGAAAAATAAAATTATTATAATAATGTTTTATTTACGCAAGACTCATTTTTTTCTATGATGGAATAATATACAGTGAGCATCATAAGTCTTACCCCCCCTAACTAACTCGTTACTGGAGTCTTGTTAGGAAAATCGCCGAGACACGTCGATTTTTGATTTCTACAATGTACATTTTTGTATAAATAGTTTATCCTTAATTTCATCCCTTACTGGAGGGGAGCAACCCTTTCGAAAAATTTAAATGGCATGGGGTGGTGAGTTATAGCTCATTTGAAAGGGGGTTTTATTTTCTATTCAACCGTGCAAAAATTTTTGAAATTTGCTCTATAACGTGTTGATTTATTAATGTTTAAAAATAACAAAACATCACAAATAGGAAGCAACTAAACTAACAGTGACCTTATCTAATGGCAAAAAGTCTTACTTCACGTCTGAACCAAAACTGATTTATGCAGGGCCGAATTTTAATTCTAAGGATGAGTGCGCTACGTTAATTTTCGTTATTCTGAAACAATAATTAGTCGAGAATTTTTGAAATAAATTTCAAAATTTTTTGCACGGTTGAATAGAGAAAAAACCCCTTTTCAAATGATCTATCACTCACCACCCTATGCCATTTAAATTTTTCGAAAGGGTTGCTCCCCTCCAGTAAGGGATGAAATTAAGAGTAAACTATTCATACAAAAATGTACATTGTAGAAATCAAAAATCGACGTATCCCGGCGATTTTCCTAACAAGGCTCCAGTAACGAGTTAGATAGGGGGGTAAGACTTATGATGCTCACTGTATATTATTAATGAAAATCTATTGCTGCAATTGATCAGGCGGTGAAATACTGTGAATAGAATTTCAAGAAGGTGGCTACAACCATTTTTTTTTATTAACTTTTGATGTATAATAAAAAAAGTTTCAAGCTTGCTCTTCTATGACAGCGTTTTCTACACAGGCTTTTTCAAGACGTCTTTATGGAGTGCTCCTGTTTCTATTTTCGTTAAGGTAAGAATGTACGATATAATAATTGTAATAAAATTTTGCCTTTCGCAAATAACACACCTAAAAGTGCCTTTGGCTCCCCAACCAATACTATCAAACGCAAAAACAAAATTACATTTGAGGATGAGTAATGAAAACTAAAGATAGGAAACATAACGACAACAAATTTTGATGATTTTAAGCGGACATAGAATTTGCGCATAAGAAATAGAGATTATCAAAAATGACCTTCGTTCTTTTATTTCAGTGCCCACATATATATGTAGTCTTTCTGGATAAGCCGTTCACGAATTTGCCGTTTAAGCTGATCTGGTGCACAGTTTTGTCCCTCCTTTGCGGATTAAAAAAAGGGATAAATATGCTTTGATTTTAGTTAGAATGCTTACTTAGACCTAACCCTAGGTTATGTTCTTTTCGTTGTATATCTTTTCAGTATATGGGATGAACTATTAGGGGTAGTATCTTGAAATCTAAGGGTGCAATTTGCTTATTAAATGTAATTGTTGGGTAGAACTCGCTTCACGAGCCGTCTATCCTGTTACTTTGTAAATCTGAAGATTACCTACATAAATTGATAAGCCGAACTTTAATTAACTAGTGAACGTTGAGTAGTTATTACCTATTTCTAGACCTCGCTTCACGAGAGGGCTATGTAGGTACCTGGTTATTTAATTTTAACTTCTTTATATAACCAGGGATAAATAGTTATCGCTGTGTTTTATCTTATACGTTTTCTTTAGGGTTCTTGTGACGGGCACACACTTGTTGTGACGGGCTGACACTTCTTGTGAAGGGCCAACACTTCTTGTGACGGGCTGACTAGCACATCTTGTGACCAGCTAGTACTCCTTGTGATCAGCTAGTAGTCGTCTAACGGGCTACCAACCTTTACGACAGGCAGGTTGATTTGTATGCCGCAGTAGGACATCAACCGTCTACTAGAGCAGCTGGGAAGAAGTCACGGTGTACCGCAAGTTTTGCTACCTTATTTTTTTTATATTAATTATTACTATTTAATCTATTTTATTGGGGGGTGTTATTAGTACGTGTTTTAATCTAAACATAATGTAAACGAGGTTTAGGGGTGTATGGTTTACAGTACATTTTTATTAAACCCGAAACACGTCACCAAGAGCTCTTTGTGGGATACATTCTTAAGAGTAGTTAATATTTTTAATAAGTAACGGAGTTTTACATGTTTTTACCCCTAGCGTCCGTAAATAGTACACTATTATTTATTTATTTGCTAAATACAGTACACACCTCATGTGTTACATGTTTACGATTACCCCTAGTCCCATTAATGATTTTTAAGTTTAATATAGCGTTTTAGTTGTAAATATTACCCCCAGTGATACTGGATTACTGTTTATGTATCTACGTCAATTCATCGCCCGACAATTCATCGCGCGAAAATTCAGAGCCGACATTTCATCGTAAGACGATTCACCGCTACGACAATTTGTCGCCAGCCATTTTTTAGAATTCATTTTATGGTTTATTTTATTTTTTTTATTATAATCAAAATTTTATTTTATATATTTTTTAGTATAGGTAATAAAAAACAAGTAGGTATATTGAAAAAAAAATATATTATAAAAAATTGTAGTTGCTAGTTATTACATTTTAAATTGAATTAATATAATATAATAATAATTAATAATTTAGACTTGCATTCGAAAATTATACGCAATTCCTCGAAGATATTCCATGGTATTACGAACGTCGTAGGATTCTGTAAGTAGTTTTAAACGACGTGCAGAATCTTTGTAATTTTTTT
Source organism: Psylliodes chrysocephalus (assembly GCA_927349885.1). Classification (NCBI taxonomy): domain Eukaryota; kingdom Metazoa; phylum Arthropoda; class Insecta; order Coleoptera; family Chrysomelidae; genus Psylliodes; species Psylliodes chrysocephalus. The sequence continues at coordinate 21,552,393 of OV651829.1, read as the reverse complement.
TTTGAGTAATTTCATTACCTGCCACAATTTGCTCTATTTTCAATTTGTTAAGGCTTTCCTCCTTTTGTAAAGCCTTAATTATTAGCCTCCAAATGTTGGGATGTGCAATGGAAACAATTGAACTGAAACTGTTATGCCATCCTTCAACTGCATTATTGGTTCTAGCAATTCCCTCTCTGGCTGCATTGTAACAATTTCAAGAAGATGTAGAAAATTTTGGTAACCGTCTTCTTCCTCTTCTGTCTAATCTACCAATCCACGTGTCTTCAAAATAGTTTATTTAATCTGCTAAGTCCTCGTTTTCTGCATAGAATTCACTTTCCAATAATAAATCAAAAGCACTTTCTACATGGTCTTCAGGAACATAAGCAAGTGCAGCCAGAAGTCGCAAATTTGATGAAAACACTTCTTAATCCACATATCGCTGCTTTTTCGAAATCCATTAAAAAAGATGTAGGGCAAAGTTCAGGTTTCAAATTTTTTAATGCTGCATATAAACGTCTATAGCTTTCTTCTCTTTTATTTGGCAGAATTGCATATACTGTTGGAATGGTATTTGAATATTTGACGCCATGGATTGTATATATTTGGGAAAACATATTAGGGGCTGTTGAAAAAGTTCCATCTCCGTACCAGTGTTCACACCCCAACATGTAGTCAAGATTTCTTGCTGTTGTAAACACTAATATTCGATCTTCTGATGGGCCGCTGTCGTACATTAAAAATAACTGACCACTGCTTGTCAGTGTATATTCCTGTGGAATAACTAATTGAAGCAGAGAATTTGGAATCGCAGGAATTCCTTCTGTCTTTTCCTTTTTTCGTTGAATAGTTTTTTTCATTGCACTCACTTGTGGTAATCTGGCTGCAGCCGATGATGATAAACCCTCGGAAACTTTTGCAATGATTTGTTGAGTAGTGAAATCACTTTGTTCAGCTAAAACTTTAATTTTTTTAACAGCTCTTCTTACTTCCACATCAGCACTATTTGACACGTGATTATGTTTGGTACTCTTCACAATTTCATCGCCTATGGTATGAATGCGACCGGTACATCTCCATTTATGATATAGAGAACATTTCCAAATACCTTTTTCTCCAGAATTTTTTTTCTCTAGAATGTGTATGGCCATTGTATAAAAGCATTTTGTGACCTCTTTCGCTGTCAACAAATTGTAACGGCATTTTCAACTTTTACAATGATGTAAACTCGTACAAAGACAAAATAAGAATGATTACAGTTCGTTGGTATTTCTTATTTAAACCTTATATACATATATTATAAAGAGGACACTCGAATTCCCGTCAAGTACAATTTTAACCATAATCCGTTCCTAGAATTCCCGACAAGCAGTTGAAGCTTAAGATAATCCACTACTCGAGTTCCCGTAAGGGACGAATTTAATTAGGTAGGTAGGTACCTACCTCAGGCGCCCGATAAGGTCAGCAATTAAAAGAATTATTATATATATTTGCTTTCAATTATTTAATAGCTTAGTAAATAACAATTAAATCGATTATATATTAAGATGAGGCCTCAATAAGTATATTTAGGAATTTTTCGCAATATTATTCACTATTACTTTAGTGCCTCTTTGTGTATTTTTATTAATATGAATCTTCATGTGATAACAAGTGAAAAAGGAAAACCTTTAATTTTGTTAGAAAATTATAAGTTTTACAAATATCGTATTTTAAAAAGTACAGATGAAACTTGTTGGTGTTGTGTCACGAAAACTTGTGCAAAATTATACACACTAGGAGATGAAAAAAAAAATAATTTTTTCAAAGAAAAGTGATGAGCATGAAATGTTAGATCAAGGTGTATTAAACAGACAAAAAGTGAGTAACCAAGGAAAGCGACAGACCTGCCAAAATTATCCACAGGGAAATAAACTCTCAAAAACAGTGTTTGGATACTCTTACAAGTAAAGACATGAAATACATTCGAAATAACTTTGGAAGAGAAAAACGTAAATTATTCCCCAAATTGCCAAAATCTTCTGCAGACGTTTAAATTACTTTGAATTTATTAGATATAAAAACAATTAAGGACGAACAATTTTTATTGGTCAACGATCCCACCGAAGAAATAATTGTGTTTTCTTGTAAGAGCAACATAGAATTTATGTGTGCTCATACAAAATTTTATATGGATGGAACTTTCGATAATTGTCCAAAATATTTTTTTCAATTATTTTATTTGCATGTATATGTAAAATGATACATAATGTTCCAGTTGTATATTGTTTATTAAAGAACAAAATGAGATCAACTTATGTGAAATTGCTTCAAATTTTAATTGATCAATGTAGCGAATTTGGACTCCATAGTCGTTGATTTCGAAAAAGGAATACATTCTGCTGTTACAACCATTTTTCCACACACCAACATTATAGGATGTAGATTCCATTTGGCACAAGCTTGGTAAGAACACATTTATTTTAATCTCTAGTGTAATAATTGTTTTTTAAATATCCATTTTTACTTTTCCTCAATTATACGAGGCCTCAATGATACATAGGTGCCCCAAAAAGTTTTTTACAAATGGGAAAAACATTTCATAAAAAAATTATTCTTTATGAAAATCTCTGCATGTTCTAAAACCTAAAATACAACCATCAAATATTAATATTTTTTCAGTCGTATACACGGTATGGTAGGTATCTTGATTTTTGAAGTTGTAAAAAAACTTTGTTTAGAATTAAATTTAAAGTTAAAGTAAACAAATTTAAAAAATCAAATAAATTAAAACTGAATTTATATATCAACAATTTTACGTATATGTGATAATAATTATTATCAACTTTGATATTTTCAAAAACAAAGATACTGTACTCTTATACGAGTGAAAAATTTCAATATCTGATGTTTATAAAGATTTGTTTTTCTACGATTACTATCCAAAGTAGACTTTTCCACATTCAATTCTAACTCGAAAGTTGATGTTTTCCGTGAATTGTCAGTTTGACATTATTACTCTTTACACACGCTTATTTTCATTAGAAAGGTTGTTATAATAAAGCTAATCGGTATTTTTAAACAAAGTTGAAATATTGAAATATTCAAAATAAATAAATTTGATTCTTTTGTTTGTAAACTTAATTAAAACTTAATACATTGGATGAGCCATCAATTTGCGATTTGATTACTCTAACCGATGATCTTGTAGGATATTTTTAAGATGTACTTACTAAGAAATATTTTTTATGTAAATCATAAAATTAATCTTCAAGTAAATAAACAAAAAGATTTAAATAAAATTTTGGATATAAATATAATAAAGAGTGTATTTTGTCACACAAAATCCATTGGTGTACGTTAAATGGGTAGAGTATAATAGTAGAAATAGTTTTTTCTTCATAATAATACAATACGAGGCCTCTACAATACTCATTGGAGAAAGTTAATAGAGGTTTTAAATAGTAAAATTAAATAAATTATATAAAAAATAGAAAGGTCTTTGAGGAAAAGTACCATGTGTACTAACAAAATAATTTTTCTTATAGGTATAGAAAAATACTTCAACTTGGCCTATCAAAAGAACATCGCAATCCTGTCTGTGAGGTAGGAAAATGGTTACACGTTACACCATATATTTGGACTTACATTTTTACATCCAGATGAAGTAGGAGATGCATTTGCTTTTAATTTTGCAGAAGATATGCCTCAAAATGAAAAAGTGGTTCAATTCGCGGACTATTTAACCGAAAATTATATAAGTCAAGATTCAAGTTTTCCCCCTAATATTTGGGCAGAATGTTCTGCAGACATTACTAGAACTACGAACTGTTGTGAAAGTTTTCATTCGAAATTTAAACATTATTGTGTGGCTTATCATCCAAATATACACGTGTTTCTTGAGGCGTTGAAAAGAATCCAAACAGATACTTATATTAAAATAAATAGTAGCAATAAAAAAGAAAAACGATTAATAAAAGAAGACGTTTTAAAAAGCCAAAATTTCATTACTGCCAAAATTTCATAATATCAGTGTAAAGAGATTAGCCGCTATGATTTTTTAAAATGTGTGGCATATAAATTTAGTGTACATTTAAATAAATAAATATGATGCAACTTTAAAAATTATGTAGTTTTAATTATTACTAACCGCTAACGGGAATTCGAGTTAAGGATTAAGGATAAATTTGAACCCTGCCGGGAACTCGTGTGCAGTATTAAGAGACAAAAGTTGAAACGCAGGTAAAAGGTTTTATGCTGACGGGAACTCGAGCCGCCCGATTATAAACAGGGCATCTAAAATACTAACTTACACAAACAAGCTATTGAAGATAATCCTTTTTAGAATTAAATATTGATTGCACTATGAATTTCTCCTTGAAAGGATTAATAAAGGATAATTATAATTCTTTATTATTATTAACTAATGTCGTAACTTACCCGAATTGGCTAATGAAGATAATCCTTTTTAAATAGTAGGTAAAGGACTGTTGAGAACCTGCGACTGCCGCTTATACACTTTAAATTGGCTTATCAATAATACATTATTGATATTTATTATATTTTTCTTAGTAAAAATTACTTGATTAGCAGAAAAAAAGTAAATCATATTTTTGTGTAATTTAGAGTAAGATATTTTGTAATTTTTTCGAAAAAATAATTTTATTTGGTACTTATAAGAAAAATTCAATATAGCACAAAAAAAATTGTTTGTTTTTCAGACATACTGTATAAATCATAGATACAATACGATATTTTTGGGGCGATAAATTGTCATAGCGATAAACTGTCGTAGCGATGAAAAGTCGTGGCGATGAATTGTCGGCTCTGAAAGGTCGCGCGATAAATTGTCGCGCAACGAATTGACTGGATACCACTGTTTAAAGTTGGGGAATCTGATAGTAATGTACTAAGTGATTTAGTTGTTATTAATTTGGTAAATATTAGTACATTTCATAGTGTGAACGAAGTTGATCCCCCATGTCAACACGATTTATATTTATATTATTAAACTTGAGTATATATTGAACTTAACTTATTATTTATCCCCACTTGCTAACTGTCAGCATCTATTTTAATGGTAAAGTAACTGATATAATATAAGAGGAGCATACTCGATTTGTAGCCGCTTGATGGCCTTGTAGAGGAGATGCTATAGTTTCCTATTTGGAGTTTGGTAGTGAACTGTCACATGGATTGTTGGATGTGAGGTTAAACTCCTGGCGCCCACTCACAAACATCACTTTTTCTACGACTCACCCCCTTCTTCACTGTAGTTAGTCGGCATCCAACTTTGGATTGACATAAATCCCACCTCAGGTGCTTAGGCACAGAAAGTAGGTAGCAAAATCTAACAGACTAGTGGAAAGAGGTCATAGGAGAGCAATGGATCAGAGCTATGTCAAAGCTGGAGCATGGAGATCAACACTCGTATACAAAGAAGTGCGTGATGCCTTGAATATACTTACTCTCGAATTCTACAGGTTGTCCTAATACTCCGTCTGGAACAGGTTGGACTCTAACAGCCTGAGCTCCGCCCTCTTTCCTCATTCTACTATATACAGGAGAACTCCTTCCATAACTATCGCTATATTTTTTCGACGAATAATTTTCATTGTAATTTTTATAGCTCTGCTCTTTCAAAATAAACTTCGAATGTTCCTCAGCTTTCCTGCGTCTCAACTCAGTATCGAGTTGCGATTCCGTTAAGTTGGCTAAAGATTCTAAACTTCGATCTGAAAGAATGTTCCTGGTTTTTGCGATAGCATCCCAAGAATCTCGACGACCCAAGGACGAATCGTTGACGGAGGAAACTTTAATGATAGGAGTTGTATCGACTCCATTTGTGGAAGAATTGTTGGTGTAAACGCGGTTTTCTGTTACTCTTTTGTCGTATCTGGAGGTAGAGGTGTAGCCTACGTCAGGACTCGACCTAGAAAATAAAAATACAGTAAGTATTACCTCGAAATAAAGAAACAGGAGATAAGGGTTTACGGAACAATCAATTTGAATCTTCTTTCCATCACTTAAAGTATCAAGAAGTGTCAGCTTCTGTGTACACAAAGAAAGTTTACGTACCTTTCTAAATAACTGGGACTTCTTGCGTCTTCCACTCTCATAGAGGACATTTTGTTGGTAAAATCATATCTTTTTTCGTTTAGCTTTCGACTGCTAATATAATCGGGACTGTCTCTTCCATGACTTGGACTCGTTGGACGGTAACTGGGACTTGGAGGCTGATAATTTGGACTTGCCGTTCTAAAATGCAAAAAATACATGGAGATAAATCCAATGAATTCAAATTATACAGAGGACGAATTATAATCTATCATTAAATAGGCAATGAAATGAGAGTTCCTCAGGAGGTGGTAAAGTGAGTAGTGACCACTCACAAAAAAAATTACGCACATAGACCGTTTCAACTCCAATGTACATATTGACGGCTAAAAGATGATGTTTGATGTAATTCACAGCTACTGGAGGGCTATTTGTAAATTTTAAATAAATGGGAGTAGTCATTTCTTTCAAGATTTTCACGAGAAATGAGTACTCCCATAGTTTGAAAATAGATCCTCGATAAACTAAAAATATAATTTAACCTAATTGTCAATAAGGAAACGGCCTCTAACCTATGAAGAAAAGAAACCAAAGATGAAAAGTAAGGGGTCGTGAAGAAGCCTCCGCAGGAGCTGAAGAAACGACGTAACTCATAGCTAAGTTCTCTTTCGTTGATTGCTGTAACAGGTGTTGTCTACCCAACAACAAGCAAGGGATCGTTGTTGATGTCACAATAAACAGATAGGTAGGTAGGTAGCCAAAAAGACAAAAATTATGCGCAGTAGCGTTGCCAAAAAAAAAGACTAACCAGACTGCCAGACACACGGACAAATGGAGAGACAGAGATATTCATATAAATTCCATAGAAATGTATATAATTTTCATGGAAATTCGTAGAAATTTGTACAATTTCGTACAATTTTGTACAATTTCGTACAAATTCTTAGAAATTCATAGAAATTCATAGAAATTCATAGAAATTCATAGAAATTCATAGAAATTCATAGAAATTCATAGAAATTCATAGAAATTCATAGAAATTCATAGAAATTCATAGAAATTCATAGAAATTCATAGAAATTCATAGAAATTCATAGAAATTCATAGAAATTCATAGAAATTCATAGAAATTCATAGAAATTCATAGAAATTCATAGAAATTCATAGAAATTCATAGAAATTCATAGAAATTCATAGAAATTCATAGAAATTCATAGAAATTCATAGAAATTCATAGAAATTCATAGAAATTCATAGAAATTCATAGAAATTCATAGAAATTCATAGAAATTCATAGAAATTCATAGAAATTCATAGAAATTCATAGAAATTCATAGAAATTCATAGAAATTCATAGAAATTCATAGAAATTCATAGAAATTCATAGAAATTCATAGAAATTCATAGAAATTCATAGAAATTCATAGAAATTCATAGAAATTCATAGAAATTCATAGAAATTCATAGAAATTCATATAAATTCATACAAATTCATAGAAATTCATAGAAATTTAACTGAATCGCTCTAAGTAGCACAGGTCCTAGCAAGATTTGTTTCCTATCCATATTCTGGTAAAAAAGAGAGAAATGCCCCATACAAAAAAGGCAAAGAATAATGAAATAAGTAAATGGGAGGAAAGGCAAAGACATCTAAACAGATGGCGGCAAAGGGAATGGGATGAGGAAAAAAGCTTATACCAGATGCTACTTGTAAATATAGCATCAATAAAAGGTAAAAAAGAAGAAAACTCCTTTAAATCTCACAAAAAAAATAAATATATTTGTGAGATTTAAAGGATTTAAAGAACCTTTTTTCTTTTCTACCTTTTAATCTAACCAACTTGCAAAATGCCAAGTTTGAATACAGAATCAAAAACTTTTATGACACAGGTGCTAAGTGAGGATGAATCATTCAAATCCCTTACCAAAAGGATAGGAAAGATTATCGATGACGTCTGCGGACAAGAAGACACCCCAGATCGCATGTTTTCTATGTTTACATGAAATTAAATACTCTGACAAGATGCATGCAAAATTATGGAAGATACTAACCATGAAAAATATACTGCAGACTATAACAAGAAGCAAGGCATCAGGAAAATCATGGCTGACACAGTAAAAAACAATATGAAAATGAAAAAACGCAAGGAAACGAAAGGAGACTAAAAACAAAAGACTACTCTGCACTTTGAAGAAATACCCCAGAAGGCAGTTCCGGAAAGCAAAAACAAAATAGAAAAAGAGGAAGAGGAGGTGATATTTGACAGGTAGACTTTCAGAAAGGAAGCGCGGATGCCTATGGGCTATTATGGGCGCACACCAAGTCTCTGCGCACTCCTTATTTGAAGAGTTTACACCATAAAAAAATTAAAGGTTTGCACAACTCATCTGCCTGCCCAGATGTCATTGGATGATTTTACACCTTCACAATAAGGTAGTTTTTGTAGTATATATGTTTAGAAGAAGACGTAATTTATTTTAGTCAAATCAAAACCAAAAACCAACAGTAAATTTAAAATATTAGAGGTTTAGGTTAATTAGTAAGGTTGGTATTGAATTATTGCATTACAAGTTTAATTGAGATTGGGGTGTTTTAGTTAAAAATTATTTTTAAATTGTAACAATTCAAAATTAACCATCTAAATTTATTGGTGCAATCTTTAGTGTATTATTATTTAAGAGATTACCTATAAACTGGACTGTGAGTTCTTTGATTGTAACTGGGACTGTTTCTATCGACGTAGATTGGTGAACTTGAGGTTAATCGTTTTTCAGCCACCGATTTCATGTGATAATCCTGAGCGAAATTGTGGTTCTCCTCCAATAAAGGACTTGCGTTTTGTCTATAGCTAAAAACCAAACAAACAGAATTAAACTTAGTATTTTATAGTCTTAAATACTTTTGTACAAGATGAGATAACAACGTATTAATTTTACAAAAATGAAATATTGTAATATTGTTAAATGATCGTAACACATTAATTAAACTGTTTAAACTTCCAACTAATCTAGATGGCCCTCTAAATTTTAATTTTTATTTTAACAAATATAGAATATTAGCCTAGAATATAAAAATAAAAAAAAAATGTGAAAAAATTTAAAATATTGTGATAAAAAGTATATAGGGCAAACTAGAATATCTTTCCAGACTAGATATAAAGAACACCTAAAAAACACTTAGTGAATAAATCCTAATTCTCTTACTTTGTGTAGTTGTTATTTTTTGTTGATTGACTTGAGAAATTGGGACTTGGTGTATTGAATCTATTCGTAGGACTAGCACGGTAGTTAGTGGGACTACTACTAGATTTGGATCGCTTTTGTGTGCCTACTCTCATCATGAAGGGCGAACCTTTCACGTCGTATCCATTGAAATAAATATATACCTGCAAAAAAAAACGAAGCCATAGTAATTTATGCAAGTGCGTAAAGTGGTACTTTTTTTATGAATGGAAAAGTTTACCGCACGAGTGCGGCAATTCCAAGAGTAAAAAAAGACACTTTATGCATATGTTACATAATAACTATTTGTGTATTAAGAATAGTGATACTTTGCCGCTTAAGACAAAAAGTTGCCGCGTCGAAAGCTGCAATGAACTTTTCGCTCCAAATGCACATAAGATTTTTTCTACGATCACATTATTTTAAGAAATAGATATAAAAACTGAAAATTTGTCATAAGTAGTGCATAATGAGCTGCCTATATCTACGTCCCAGATAGCACAGGACGTTCTACATGTTCATTTATCGTCTGTACGTGCAGGACTAAAGACATTTTTGTGCAGGACCAATTCTGGAAGTTTTAAGTATGTCCAGTTTAGTAAACCCTCGGGACGTCAAGAAATAGATATCCGCAGAACGTCAATTCTACGTGCTTTACTATATTTCCATGGATTCACATTCGCATTATATTATTATTTGGTTATATTATACAAAAAACATATATAATGATATAATATAAAAATAATTATTAAAAATGGCATTGTCCCAATATCCAAAATAGACGAAAACGAAGAAGGTTTTTGCAAGAAAGGGACATTGTTGACAAGTGACATTTTATTTTTTATTTTTATTTATTTAGATTTAAACACTGAAATATTCTTAGGGCTCAGGTTTTATTAAAAAAAAAAAGAAAAAGCAAGGTGTTTAATGTTCATGATTCGATGGTATATATCAGAGATAAGGCAGATAAAAATAGGAAACGCCCATACGAAGCCAATGCTTAAACGTCTCTGTTGTCTCTGTTAAGAGGAGTATTTACTTGGCTGTATCGCGGAGCATGCAAGGGTTTCGTAGTACCCCACTTTTAAAGTTTATTTTTGACTTTTTCTAAAAGAAAAAAATATGTACGTATAGGTAAAGGTTAAATCTGTGCTCCTCTGGAGACACTTTTTCAAAATTTGATTCAGTTTTTTATAAAAAAAAAAATACAAAACTCGACTTTTTTTACCCATTTTCTCAATTTTTTTTAGAAAAAATTAAATTGAATTTTGAAAAAGTGGTTCCAGAGGAGCATAGATTTAACCTTTACCTACACATACATATTTTTTTCTTTTAAAAATAGTTAAAAATAAACTTTAAAAGTGGGGTACTACGAAACCCTTACATTGCAAGATTTTTCGTCTGGAAAGTGGCGCCTCTGTTAGATTTTTAAGAAATTAATATTTGGGAATGAAAACAATTTATAATATATTTAACTGATGTTTTACGAGGGATAAACAATTTTTACCTATTTGTACACCTTATTTTTTAGGTAAATCATTTCTGTAGTACTAAGATTGGCATATATATTATATGCAAGGGTTTCATAGTACACCAAGTTTACGGATTATTTTTTATTTTTACCAAAAGAAAATTTATGTAAGTACAGGTAAAGGCTAAACCCGTACCTCTTTGGAGTCACTTTAAAAATTTGAATCAGTCTCTTCTGAAAAAATCTAAGAAAAGAATTAGAAATGTTAAAAAATGCTAGAAGGGAACAATATATTTAATTTTTGTCTACAGGAGCATTTATTTTTCTTACAATAAAAATAGAAATACATTGAAAGCTTTTTCTTCTAGAGGGTGACACCAACCAAATATATATCTTTTTCTACTCTTTAGTCATTTGAATTAATTTTATTTTTACATATAGTAATTTCGCTCAATTATGTTAAAATAATGTTATCATTTGTTTTTTAAAAAAATTATCCGAAATTAAAAGGTATACACTGAGATGTGAATTATAAAAATATGTTTTTGTTTAACTTTAATGAATATCTGTTCGAGTTAACAATAATTATTAATTCCAGCATGTTAACAACTCTTCAATCCGTTAAAGTATTGTAAATCATTTTTCTTGCATTCACACATGGCTTTGATCTGTCGCACTCTTTGAGGCGTGTTGCAAGAGAAGATTTTCTAAAATATAAGCCAATGTCTATGGATGAGAAAAAACGATTGTGACAATTGCTGATTGTGCAATGTGGCACAATAAAAGACGAAAACTAGCTTTAAAATTTGTAAAAAATCTAAAATCTTTTATTTATTGCTAAAGCCACCCGATATGGTATAGGCCATAAATTCAGAGCAAAATAAGATTTGGAAATTTATTTGCAAGAAAAAGTTTTTCAATGTGGACATTTTATTAAATCCGAATTTGATTATGTTGCTGCAAATCTGGATGGAATTAAAAAAAAAAACAAATTCTATGATAGAGTTGAAACGTCCATATGGAGCTAGAGTTCTGAATGTAGAAGAAAAAATATGCAGTAGAAAAATAACTTTTAGGAAAAAGGACAATACCATTAAGAAGAACCACTATTAGTATTTTCAAATTCAGGGCTAGCTGTACGTAACACAAATGGATTTTTGCATTTTGTGCTTTTGGACTTCTGCAGGAATAAAAGTGGAGAAATTTTTATATGCAATATGCCTTGTCGGAACTTGTTGACAGCGGAGCTAATAGAGACATAGAAAAGTACGACACAGAATACTAAATAATTCGTGACAAATTTGGTTTTTTATTAATATAACGCAAGGAATCTTAAATTATTTTGAATATGTTTAAAATGTTTATTAATTTAAGAATTACATTTTATTTATTTCTAAAAATGATAGTAGGCGATCCATTTAAGATATAATTAATGTCTTATTATTATATTACGCTTTTTTAAATTTAGGATTTTACCAGTGTCAGTGGCAATTGATGATATATAATTATTATTGTACCCAATGTTTTAAAAGGCTACACCAACTAGTGGAGCACGTTTTTAAGTCCCCAAATAATAATTTCAAGAATTTGATTCCAATAAGAAGTTTTACTATACAGGGTTTTGTGCCAAAACCAAGTCATTTATTGATATTGTAAAACGCAGATGAGTAACTATCACATCAATAGAAAATTCACATATGAATCTTTAAAACGTAATTATTTATAACTTTAATAACTTCATACGGTCAAAAATTTTAGCAAACTTATTTAATTTTAAATATAAATTAATTTTCATTTTAACTTAGAAATTTTCGAAAAGTTCACTATATATTTTGGTTGTTGCAACTTTATTGCGCTTAAGTAGCGTTCAGATTAAAATATGAATTGATTGAGGGACCTTAACTGAAAAACGGGAACTAATGCTTCCATTCCAAAAAAAAGTATTATGGTCAATAAAAGGAATTTTAAACTGTGATATCTTCAAGTTCTTATTTAAAACCTTTAAATATTAATATTATCATTAAACAAGATTTATTTTTGCAAATTGATACAAATATCGAACCTAAGTTTGTTGACATAAACATTATTTTCATAATACAAATAAATATATCTCTGTTAAAGAATGGTCATAATTTATTTAATATATTCATTTAAACATGTTTTTGTTTTTTGTCTAGATGATATTGAATACTAACTTTTTCTATATAACTTCTTATACCCGACATTGTGAGATAAAAAAACAGACAATTAATTAAGAGCGTACTTATAATTTTTCGGGTATAGGAGTTTCAATGTTATATTGTTTCCCAAATTATGAAAATACTAAAAAATTTAAAAAGCCAATTAAAGATTGTGTTAATATCTGCAGAAGAACTTGCTTGACAACATCGTGTTTCTTTTTTGGAAACAGAGAACAATAAAAAATTATGAAAATAACAACATATTTTTATTTCAAAAAAATAATAGGTCAGTTTTTTGTTGTTTATGTAAATCGTGTCATTTTCAAGGCAATAAATCAGAAGAAAACTCACCGAAAACCGATTTCAAAAAGGTCTTTTAGTTTTTTTTAGAAAATGGAAACAGAAAAAAAACGTTTTTTAATCGAGTTACAATTCTTTAATAATTTCGCTGTTTCTCTTCGACGATATCCGGTCTCCCTCTTGTTTAAAATCGATAACTATAAACGAATTAAGGTATTTTGTACCTGTTAAAAAATTTAAGAAATATTTTGAAGAATATAATTTTTTATAAAAAATAGTAAACTTTAATAAACATATACAATATTCTAAAGATAAATCACATTTTTGTGATTATACAAATTTTTTATTTATTTTTCCAATATAATAGGGATTGTCCTCTAAAGTATATATAGTGGCTCGCAAACAGTCTGCTTTTTTATGGAAAACTTTTTCTTGTTATTTTTTTCAGAAAATGTCATTCCTGATAAAACTTGATGTTTAATTAAACCTAAAACTTTATTTATTTAAATTTCTGTACCATAAATATAAATTTGGCTGCGCAGTGAACTAGGTACTCTTCTAGAAACCGAACCCACATTTTTACATATAAAATTAATTTAAAAAAATGTATATAACCCCATATAGTAGTTTTTAGTTAATACAATTAATATAGTTTATTAATGTTCAGCGATAATTGTTTAACACGGTGTCCAATTTAAAGGATTCTTTTTTTGCTGGAAAGAGGGTACTTCATGGGTGGCCCTATATTTGGTCAAAATCTAATAATTAGGTCCATGAGAAAATTCTCAAACTCTTCATTTTTTATGTATGTTTGTCCGATTTCTATGATTCTTTTTTTTGTTAGATATATAAATATAGTATATTATGTACCAACGGACTAAACTTTCACTTTTAATCCCGCCTTTTTGTCGTAAAAGTCTTTTTAAGATGTTTACTAGTGACGTTCGTACCGGGTTTGAACTGAATATTTTTGCAGAAAAATAAGGTACGCCACTGCTTTTTCTAAAAACCAAAATTATCTTTAAAATCCTTATTTATTTTGGAGCAAATTTGGTTTATAGATGTACTTTCGTACGACGCAAACCTTTTCGCGTAAGAAAAAAACCAAAAATTTTTTTTTAAGTTTATTGAAACTGCGTTTGATATTTTGTTGTATCGGCACTCAATTAATAAATACCCTGTATTAATTGATATTACCTTATTCGAAACAATCGTCTATTTTTTCGTTATTTGTATATTAGTTTTATTTTGCCCATCTTTCACAACTCTATGCTTCTAAATATAATTTAATCTAACAAAAGCTATTCACTAAATTAAAATATAAAAATAATGTAAAACCGTTTAATAAATCGAACTGCGTTATAATAATATCTCACAATGCAGCAAGAAAAACAAATTCGATTCTGGTTTCCCTAATTTAGGTAACTCTGAGTCACTCAATAACTGATAAACGTCGGCAGCGGGGTAGAATTTTTCGGTTCCTTTGTCTAAACATCGCGCGTTAGAGTTTAGAATTATGTATCCCTCGTATCTACATGCAATTGTTAAAATTATGAATGAATGCGGATTTTGTTTAGTCTCGGAAGTAAGTTTGTAGTATTTAGGCTCCACCCTCAAGTTGTAATTTTTATACTTACTAAACTACCGTTGCCCCGCAGGTCTTTCAGTTTGTAATGTAAATTTTCCTCTTAACAACTACCAGCTTTATCGCAGTTAACATCTGACCCACTATGTGGCGCTTTCATAGATATCAAACAACGCGGCGGGAAATTTAAAAACTTGATAATAAAGGTTGCCAAATTATCGACTGCACTCTCATGTTCTTGTAAATAAACTTAAACAATGTAATTACGCTAAATTATTTATTAAAAAGAATACTACACTTACAAGTCTATTATCGATTAATTATTGTATATCTGCATTCATGATAAATATTTTTTAATGTTTGATTGTTATTTGTAACACTGCATTTTTGTTTCTATTTTGGTATCTTATTTAAAAATGTTAAGTGCAAATTCAATAACAGGAATTCAGATATTTTTCTTCCTATATCCCTAGCAAACATTTTCGATATGGGGTCTATTCTGTAACAATTCCTTTATATTTAACGGCCTTTAAAAATATTGGCGGCCTTTAAAAGTATATTTGTATTCGTTAATTTACTTATGTCATTATTTAAACAGATTTCTTTAAGATAGTCCTCTAATGTATTTTAAAAATCCGTTTAAATAATGACAGAAGTAAAGAAGAAAATATTTTTAAAGGACGTTAAATATAAAGGAATTGTTACAGAATAGACCCCATTATTAGCTATAACTCGACTTGGTAAAAGTAATGGGCCCGTTCACTTTCATTTTTGAATGTGAATTAATTATATATTTATAAAGATATTGAACTCTTTTGTCTGGTGGTACTTTTCCCGTTAAGATATTTTTGCTAGAAGTAAGGGAATTTCCATAAAATTCTTTCAGTGACTCATTGCGTCAGAAAATCCCTAATTCCGTTCACGTCTCGTATCTGTTATGCTTAAAGACGGTGAGGTTGTCGGAAGTATCCCTAATATAGCATTTCTGCATTTATATATGTAATTTAAATAGTAAAATTCCATTATTTTTCTAAAAATCATGAACTTATATTTTCAGATTTAAAGCTGGGAGCTTATTTTTTAACTTTTTAATTAAAACAATTATTATTACTCAGGCTGAAAATTAACCAGACCATAATCAAAAAGTAGAAATTTAATTTGCAATATTTATCTCGTAAACGTGGCAACGTTGCATTAATTTCTAGAAGTGGTAGACAACACTATTTAGAAGTACTTACACGTTTACCAGATACATTTTCTCAAATAAAATTTCGATCTGGTAATATTCAGCTTGAGTAATACTAATTGTTATTAAAATTTAAAAAAGGTAAGGCTTCCAGCTTTATCTGAAAATATAAACACATTATTTTTAAAAAATAATATATTTTTATCATGTAAATTTCTTTAATAAATGCAGAAGAGGAATGGTGGTGCAATGATACATCCGACAACCGCGCCCTTTTAACTATTAACCGATACAAGACCTGAAGGGAATTAGGGGTTTTCTGACGCAATGAGTTACTGAAAGAATTTTATGGGAATTTCCATACTTCTAGCAAAAATATCTTAACGGGAAAAGTACCACCAGACAAAAGAGTTTAATATCTTTATAAATATATAAATAATTCACATTCAAAAATGAAAGTGAACGGGCCCATTATTACGTAAAATTGACTAGAAAAATATACCTGTACTTTAAATTTACCAAATGGTTCTAATTTAGGTATAAATTTACGTAAATTATACCAAGAAATCTACCTCGTACACATATCTGCCTAAAAGTAACTTTAACCAAATCAGAAAGGGAAAAACTACTAACAAAAATAACCAAAAATTGCCTCATAGGTAAATTTCCTTTAAAGTAAAACTAGGTATCATAATTAGGTAGCATTAACCTGTTTGGCAACTAAAAATCGTCTTTATAGTAGTATGTCCTACTAGGTAGATTTGGTTGAACATTTTTCGTAACTTTATACCTGTAAAGTAACCTATTTGAATGCTTTATTTACTCTACTTTAAAGTAATATTAGGTCGATATTGTAGAAAAAATATACCTTATTTTTCTACTTAATTTTAAACAAATAGTCGATTACTCATTTAGTTGACCTAAAAGTCATCCTGAATAAATAAAGATTAACTTTATTGTAGCAATTACCTGAAAAATCTACTACAAAGTAATTTCGACTATAATCAACCAATTTAAAACCTGCCATACATAACCTATTTGTAAAATTTATATTATTTAGGTTATTTTAACGATTAGGTTGTTCACTTATTGTGTTCGTCATTATTCTTAAGAATTACGGCCATTATAAAAAACCGTTGCAATGGTAAACTTAATTCTCTTGCCGTATAGATAGAGCTATAAATAAATACAAAAAATAATAAATAATAGTCTAATCAACAAGTTCAAAAGCGTGTTTTTGGGACATACTATTACGAAAATTATGTTCAATAGCTCATTCGATTCGACATAATGTCTGGATCAATGTGTGAAGAAAAATTTTGCAGTGCATAAAAAATTGCAAAAGTTATAAACAATTAAACACCTCAAAAACATGGTGTTTGGTTTTTCGTCTATAGTTTGTAAACTATAAATATTTTTGGATTTTTCAAAAAAGATCCTTAAAGAGGAGGAAATTTGCTATAAATAAGTTCCGACTCCCGGAACTGTACCTCCATTATTTATAATTTTAATTTAACGCTCAAAGTAGCCTTCCGCGCCATTTTTAGGTTGCGCGCACGGCGTCGAAACCGAGTACGTTACATAAAATAATTTTTTTAAGTTAATAAAATTAAATACAAAAATTTTAAAAAATTACAGTGTATTCTAAACACTTCATTCCAGTTGGAATTTTTCATAAAAATTAATTTTCCAACAAAGTAGGTTATTGTTAATTAACAAAATTTTTAGAATTTCTCTCATCATTACAAATTGATAAAAATATTAAATAATTACCGTAAATTTTTTTTGCTTCGTGCAGCTCTTTTTATATATTTATAAAAATATATATTTATAAAAAAAATTATTCACATTACTTAAACAGAGGGAACAGTAAAACTAAACTATTCTAAAAAAACAATAAATAAAAACTTTGCATGTTTCATTTTATCACTTAATGCTCAAAGTTTACTATGTCATTTTGATGAAATTTCAGCTATAGTTACGTCAAAAAAACCATTATTATTGTGCCTTTCTGAAACACATCTTACTGATGAAATATTCGATTCTGAAATTACTATAAATGGTTATAATAGTTATAGGGTTATTAGTGATAGTCGGCACACTGGTGGGGCTTTAATCTACATAAACAATCAATTAAAGGTTTTGAGTTTTAAAAAATTTTGTACACAAAAAAAAATTGGATAATACTATTGAAATTTTTATTTGAAAAAAGTAATTACTTAGTTGTTAGTTTATACAGATCTCCTAGTAGTTCTTGTAAGGATTTTTTAGACTTTTTTGAACATTTTGCAGATGACTTTTTATGTGATTGTGATTTTAATATAATTGTAACAGGTGATTTTAACATTGACTTGATGCATGACAATACTTACAGTAGCAGATTAAAAAATTGTATTTCTGACATTGGTTTGAAAAATATTGTTTCACAAGTTACCCATCCCTCCAATAGTAATAATGGTGGCTCACTTATAGATCTTGTAATAACTAATTCTGAAAATATTAGGGTAGAAATTGTTACATCGCCTAGAATAAGTACATATTTTAATATTTTAATATATCTAGACTGTTTGGCACTAACCAAGGAACCACAATTAATTGAAAGTAGAGGTAGAATTATCGATTATGATACTATTAATGAAAAATTATCTAAAGTTGAATGGAATTATAGATTACGGATTAATGCCAAATATAAGGATTTTTATGAAAAAGTAATGAGGGTTTTAAATGAGGTGGCACCAAAGAGAACTATTAAGATTTTTCCAAAATTTAGAGTTTGGTGGAATGACACAGTGCACACAGCAACTATAGATAGGGATAAGGCTTACAAAAATTATGTTTTAAACAAAACAGAACAAAATAAAGAATTATATAAACAGAAACGTAATATGGCTGTTAAAACTATTAGAAATGAAAAGAGAAAATATTATGACTCTCAAATTATGGAAAATAAAAATAATTATGTTAAATTATGGAATGTAATGAAGGAACTGTTACTCAAAAACTATAAACAAAATGATCTTGTAGAAATTGAAATAAATGAAAATTTAATTATAAAAGACATAATTGAAATGCCAGATGCACTTAACACATATTACATTGATAGTATAATTGACTTAGTATCTAATATAAATCAGAACGTTAATGATTTTCCCATTATTGTTAAAAATGATAATGTAAGTCTTAAAAAGTTTAATCTTGTTAGTTTTGATACTTTAAAAGAAATTGTTTTTGATATGTCGAATAAAGGAAGTCCTGATGAAATTAATGTACTGTTTTTAAAATACTGTTTCGAAAATATTGCTAAGCCATTGATAAATATAATAAATTCCTCGTTAGAGACTAATACTGTTCCAGACGATCTAAAAATTTCAATAATAACACCAATAGCTAAGGTTGAGAATTCAAATAGGGCAGTGGACTTACGTCCTATTAATATGTTATGTACAGTAGAAAAATTTTTAGAGAAAGTAGTATATAATCAACTTATTGAATATTTGGAAGAAAATAATATGTTTAATAGTAATCAATCAGGATTTCGGGGTAAACACAGCTGCGAGACTGCACTACAATATGTATTAAATGACTGGAAACAGAATCTTGACAACAAGTTAATTATAGGTGCTCTTTTTTTAGACCTACAAAGAGCATTTGAAACGGTAAATCGATCTCTACTGATTAAAAAGTTAAAAAGTTTTGGTATTATTGAAAATTCACTAGAATGGCTTATAAATTACCTGGACAATAGAAAACAAAAATTAAGGTTTAAAAACATTTTATCAAAAGAACAAAAAAATGAATTAGGCGTACCACAGGGGAGTGTATTGGGCCCACTATTGTTCCTTCTATATATTGATGATATTTCTCAAGTTGCAGATGGTTGCTCCATACATATGTTTGCAGATGATACTCTGCTGTATTATTTTGCTAATAATTTGCAGGAAGTAACCGCTACTATAAATACCACATTAAAGCAAATATATTATTGGTGTTGTTTTAATTCGTTAAAAGTAAATATTAACAAAACTAAATTTATGATTATCGGGAATGTTAGGTATTACAATGAATTTACTGAAAATAAATATCGCAGTTTTTATAATCACGAAAAACGTGAAAAATTGCATTGTATATGTCTTTCTTTAAAAGCAAAACGTTATTAATAGTGCTAAGAATATTTTCTTTTCTATAAGAAACTGCCTTCGTAACAGATGTTCTTAAACGAAGAATGTTTTAACTAATTTTCTTAGCTTAATTGGAAAATTCACAAATAACTTTCTCTTTTAGGCTCAAAATTTTACTAAATACCGGTATAACTAAATAAATCACCGATCCATTTCCTATGATAGGGGAAATGTAGCTGGACGATCCGTTCTTGGAATTTTGAAGGTAGGGGTATAATAGGAGTAATATGCCGACAAATTAGTTCTCATGGACGGAGCAATAACTCTTAGCGATGTCGTCCATAAACGATAAATTACTAAATAGGGCCCTTACTCTGTTATTAGTTAAAATACACCGTATTGGCTTCGGACAATAATTACGTGAGAAATTTGACTATTTTAACAACTCTTATTGCAATCATATATTAAACTAAAAAAAGGTTTTACTCTAAAATGTCAATCCATGCAGTTACTGGGTATTAGAATTAGACCATCGATATGGAAATCGTAAAATAAAGTTAACATTATGACACTTTTTTAACTCTTTTTTTACTCTTTTTCACTATAACCATAAACAGTCGATTTAATCGCTACAAATTGGTGAAACACAAGGTGCTTTAAAGATAGGGCGTAGAAAAGATTTGAGGTATTTTTTAGGTACTTCAAATAATATAATATGTAATGTAGAAAATTGATAAGATTATGTCAATATAGATAATATTAAAGTACTGCTGTATTATGTATATTAATTCATCTTTTAAATATGCAGGTTGATAAGATGATGGAAAGCAGAAATAAATATACAAATATATTTGAGAGGTCTTGAAGAACTAAATTCAAAAGTGTTACTGATTGTTTCGGCCTTTTCTTGATAAAAATCCAATTTATTAAAACGAGAAAGCCATACTTGGTAGATTTTCACAGTTTCGAAGTAAAATTTTTTCTTTTTCAATTGACCAATATACAATTTTGGACATCCCAATTTATTATTGAGATTAATTTTGCCCTTATTGTTTTTAATATACTTCCAAGGCGTATTAGTTATTCATTTTGAAAGCTAAGTTAATATTTTGGTACTTTTTCACTAGTGTCACAATTTTGATTTTTAATTATGGAAAAAACTTATTGAATAGCACGTTTGGGATATTAACTAATCTATGGATTGTATGTTGTATGCTGCTAACTTTTGTTAACTATATCAACTATTATGTATTGTAATATTAGTATGTGATGGCTGACGAAATATCCCAAAACTATGGGCTTTATTAATTTTAATATTTAAGTCTAAAAAAATTACTGAATAATTATCCTTCTCTAATTCCATAGCAAATTTAATATTAGGGTGTATAGTATTCATAAAAACTAATAAAGAATTTAACTGTCTACTAGTACCAGTGAAAGCAATCAATATGTCGTCAACATATCTATGCCAATAAAGGCAATATTTATTGCAGTGAATTTTATATTCTATAATATCTGTAAATATTAAGCGCAGAGATTGAAGTGGCAAATTATTAAATTCAAAATGCCCTTATTACTGCCTATCAGGACAACTGCCCACTAAAGGAGAGAAGAGACCTGAGAGGAACTCTATGGTGGAGCAGAAGCCTCGACCAAAAAAGAAAAGAAGTTCGACATCTCTTCAATCGAGCTAAAGAATTTGGCTGCTAGGAAAAATACCGCAAATCTGCTATCAGAAAGGCCAAACGAGAATCGTGGAGAAAGTTCTGTCAGAGTATATCAGATTTACTTGCAAGTACCAGACTTCACAAGATTCTCGCCGAAGATCCGAGACAGAAAGTCGGCTCGATAAAAAGACCCGACAACACCTATACGGACTCTGGTAAGGAAACTTTAGAGATTCTTCTACAGAAACACTTCCCAGGCAGTCGAATCCTGGAGGACAGGCAATATGTACCCCTTCCTTTAACGGAATCGATTATACGACCCAAAAAGGAGGATTGGAACTTTGTTGCATAAATTGTCTCTCCAAACGCTGTAAAATAAGCAATGAATTCATTTTCATCCTTCAAATCACCCGGAGAGGATGGCATTTTCCCAGCCCTTTTACAAAAAGGACAGGAACTCCTGCTATCCCTCCTTGTGAGGTTGTTTAGAGCAAGCCTGGGGTGGAGCTATATCCCGCTAGAAAGGACGTTGGCGTATATACACAATAGTAGATACCTCCCTACCAAACTCTTATCGTCCAATCTGCCTAACATCCTTTCTTCTAAAAACACTAGAAAGGATTCTAGATAAGCATATTAGAGAAGGAGGCCTTCGGGCAAACCCGTTAAACTCCTCCCAATATGCCTACCAAGCAGGCAAATTGACAGATCATGCCCTGCACAATCTAATAGGCAAAATCGGCCATTCCCTAAATCAAGGGGAGATTGCTAGATGCCTTCCTAGATATAGAAGGTGCGTTCAACAACGTCCTTCCTCAGTCTTTATTCGCTTCTATTGAAAGAAGAGGAATCGACAAACTAACTTGTAATTGGATCAAAAGCATGCTAGCAAACCGGAACATCACTTCATCACTGCAGGGAGAGATTGTCACTTTTAGGCCTGCCAAAGAATGTCCACAAGGCGGCGTACTTTCACCCCTACTGTGGACTATTCTTGTGGATAACCTACTAGACGATCTCTCCCGACAGGGGGTGGATTTCCAATGCTATTCGGACGATTTGGTTATCATAATTAGGGGAAGCTCAAAGAGGTGATCTCCAACATCCTTCAACAAGCCCTTAATATGATCAACAGATGGTGCGAGAGGGAGGAGATGTTTGTTAACACCCACAAAACTGTTATTGTCCACTTTACCAAGAGAAAAAAGATCGACAAGCTTCGACAACCTACCTTGGCTGGGGAAACCATTGCATGGAGCAGAGGGAAAAAACCTTCTCCCAGGCAGACTATGCGTTGTACACGGACGGCTCCAAAACTAAAAAAGGAGTAGGTGCAGGAGTTTTCGGCCAGAGGCCTAGAGTTGACATACCAATAAACCTAGCAAAAATATTATATTTTTTCCATTTAGAAGATATCACCAGACTCATTAGCCAATTTCGTAAATCAGCCTATTATTATAAACAGTTTATGATTGTATCAATTTATATGCTCAATTTTCTGCCACACTCACTTTCCACTATCTGAGATAATGCAAACTGCTATTTTTATAAGCTTTATGTTCTAGTTTAGTAAATGTAAAATAGTTATGACTGGGAAAATAAGTGTCAGACTCAAAAAATTTGTTTTTTGTCACTAAGAGAACAGTTTATTTTTCATATACACCAACTGGAAAAATGAATACGAAAAAAATTCACTGCCTCCTGAACTAAATGTAAAATTGCAGAATCAATCAAATGGCATGATTCATTTTATTTTTTAATTTCTGTTCTGAAATCTGAAATGTTCGGGTGGATGTGCGATAAATGTTCGAACTATTTTTGGGGGGGGGGCTAATTTGGTTTTTGGGGACTTAGCCCCCCCAAGCCCCCCCTTAACTTCGCCCATGCGAAGTGAGGAAGCACTATAATAGGGCCAAACACAGAAAAGATTAGCAGAGCTACACCGACGTGCTTACTACCTACAACAAAGAAATCAGAAAAGCTAAACGTAACAGCTTTAGAAAATTCTGCAAGGATATTAACTCTACACCTGCGGTAGCGAGACCACACAGGGCCCTTGCAAAAGGGAGAGTTGATACAGTTATAACATTAAAGAAACCAAATGGAAGCTTCACGAAAAGTTAGGAGGAAAGAGCTTGCCTCTTACTTGAAACTCACTTTCCTGGAAGCACACCTTTTCTAATAAGGGACACAACTAAGGTAAGCAGATCCCCAAGGGAGGCCGCTATAATCGATTAAAGTGGGCCGTAAACACTTTTGAACCTCCAGGTGTTGATGGAATAATTCCTGTTCAGCAGGCACAAAAGGAATTACTACCACACATAATCCGGCTATCCCGGAGCAGTCTGGAGCTAGGATATATACCAGAAGCATGGAGAAGGGCCAGAGTCACCTTTATTCCAAAAGTAGAGAAAAAGGATACCACACATCCTTAATCCTTCCGACCAATCAGCCTCACATCCTTTGTATTAAAAACAATGGACAAGGGTGTTGATAATTATATCAGAACAGAAATCCTGCAGAGAGTGCCACTTCACCATAGCCAACACGCATACCGAGCAGGAAGATCTACAGAAACTGCCCTGGTAGAGTTGACTGACGTAATCCAGAATGCACTGAAAAACAAAGAAACGGTCGTGTATGCCTTCCTAGACATAGAAGGAGCTTTTGACAACACGCCACACGAATCTGTAAAAAGAGCACTTGCATATAGAGGAGTAGATAATATCACATCCAGATGGATGGCTCAGCTGTTATCTACGATAACTGCAGAGACACAGATAGGGCCAGGACACCATCTCCATCTGCACAACCAGAGGAAGTCCACAAGGAAGAGTTTTGTCCCTACTGATGTGGAGCCTAACCGTAAACGAACTTCTATGCAGATTGACTAACCTCGGCATACCCTGTCAAGGTTATGTCGCCAAAATATGGTGCACCAAAATATGGTGCCGTGAAGTGGGACTTAAACCCTACAAAAACAACACTAGTAGCCTTTTCAAGAAAAAGAAAACTTAATCGCAATACCGTTAAATTAGACGGGATAGATATAGAATGGAAAAATGAAGTCAAATATCTAGGCCTAACCCTATGAAACAAACTTTTCTGGAACACACATGAGAAGGAAGTAGTAAATAAGGCCACAAAAGCCCTAATGGTATGCAGAAACATTGCAGGTAAACGATGGGGTTGTAACCCAAACATTCTGCGATGGATGTATGCTGCAATAGTAAGACCAATCATCACTTACGGGGCTATAGCCTGGAGTAAAAGAACTAGTTTAGCTACTACGAGATCTAATATCTCAAAAATACAATAACTAGCCTGTGTTTGCATTACTGGTGCAATGAGAACCTGTCCTAGGGCCGCAATGGAGGTGATCTTAAACCTCACCCCTCTACATTTGATGATAGAGAATGTAGCAAAAGGACACGATATAGAATGATCAGGAACAGAGTAATCAAAGTTTGTTTTGAATTATAGAAAATTGTGATAATTAACATGGTAGGATTCCCCACTCGACCATTCACTGTTGGGTTCTAATTAACAGTGCTGTTCCTAAAGTGGCGCTGGGAAACAGTAACAAAGCCTACACAGAACACGAGGCGAAATAACCTTAGCAGTTGAAGCCGATGACACACCAAAAAAAAAATAACATATTAGATATGTTAATTATTTGTGTTCTGTTCTGATTTTTGTTTAGGTATTATGGATTTTTAAAAATAGGTGGTTTTAATTTTTTTCGTTATGTAATAAATTTTTTGTGAATAATTTAACTAATCTAAGCACTAATGTCTATATCTAGATTCTGTAAAATGTAATTTGTGAGATAATTAAGTTTGTATGTTGCAGCCATTTCTTTTTGAATATTCTTTTTTTATTGTCTTCTAATAATCACTTTCTCAATCCTGCCTGTGTTCCTTTTTCAGCTGGCGGTCAATTGTAGGGTATAAATTGCTTAGGCGATCAATTGCTACGGCGGTAAATTGCTAGCGGTCAATTGCTGGTGGTCAATTGCTGGCGGTAAATTGCGGGCGGTCAATTTTATAGTACGATTCAACTTAGAAAAAGCCACGGGCGTCATCAACTAGTCATCGTCTGCCTCACTTTAAAATATTTCTTCAAAGTTGCCCCAGATCGATATACCAGTAGCGTAGGCTCTTATTTAAATAAGAATTAAAGCAGTTTCACAACAAAAAACATTTATTGGATTAAAAAGTTAAATTTTAATGATTTAAACATTTGTATATTACCTAAATAACTAAACTAAAATAACATTACATATATTTTTCGACTTTAGACTTGCAAAACATTTAGTGGGAAGTAAATAAAAATAGCAACACAATTTTGTAATTTTTATTACAATTTAAATAATAGTTATCTATGCAACTAGTGGAGTACATCCTAGTTCGTCCGTTAATGAACTATTATACTCTGTTTTTAAACTAAGAGGAGCGATTTGAATTTAAGTTGGCAATTCTGTAGCCTTCTGATTGGTCAGATTACAGTCAGTTTCACACAGTACTTTTTAGCATGAACATCAGCTAATAATTGATATTGTTGACAGTTGAGAGAGAGGCAAATTATTGCGGCCTTTGTCAGGTATAATGTGTGTGGCTTTTTCTTAGTTGAATCGTACTCTACCTAGACCCATTTTATTGACATCTGTAAAGTTTTAGAAAACTCGCCTTCCATTTTCTGATACATAAAAATTGTTAAAGTTCATCTAGTGAAAATATGTTAAACCTGGTTATATGATGGATCGAGCGATAGTTATCTATAGATAAGTTCTCAGAAACACTAGATTATTTTTTATTAGGAACATAACTGTATCGGACCGATACTTATTCTTTCAATAATGAAATGTACCGGAAACCGGCCATTAGAGACACTTGAAATAAATAAATTTAAAAAATCAGATAACCTTTTAAATAATCAAATAGATAATTACTCACCTTTATTAAATCTACCTGTTTTTGTGTGTGATATTCTAGATAATGATAAAACCTTATTGGAAGTATTTTTAAATAAAAGTGTATGAAAAAATGTTTCTTTAAGATCTGATGTGACATAATCATCTTAAATAATATATTAAAATATAATTTAAGATTATATTAACATATCTAATATCTAATATTAAATTTTCCAAATAAATAAATAAAAACATACTGAAGTAAAATGTCAATATAGAAAAACTTATTTTATGCAAAAATGGTTAAAATATTCAACATATCCTTCCCGCTAAATTTCATTTTAAAAATATTGATATAAAATAATTTGTATATAGTTACCCTATGTTTTCCAGCATCTTTAGGGGTAAAGTGAACCTTGTAATGAAAATTATCCAATTTCTCTACATGGCAATGGACTGATTTTTTATCGTGGACGATGTCAGCAACGACTTCGCCTGGTACACCCACTGCTCTACAATCTACTTCTATGGCATGAGGAATTAGTGGCAATGCACCTTCCAGACCAGATACGAAAACCCCATTGGGATCGAAAACAGAGCAGGTAAATGGTCCTCCCTTAAAGCCAAAAATAGTCAAAATCAGATAATATAGGACATGGGTGCTTATGAAATTTAAAATAATATTTAAATGAATTTTCCAAGGATCTGATAATATATATATGTTAGTATACCTGAATCTGTTTTCCTTGGTAGGTTATTTCTATTCTCCATTCGCCAGCTTCGTCAGGCTTGAAAGTGGCACTATGAGTTCCGTCTACGACTGTCAAAGGGCAATCTAACGGTCTTCCACTCGGGCTGTAAGCTGTTACAAGTATATCTTCTTTTTTCGGAGCACCTAAATAAAAAACAATAGATATAATACAAGAAAAATGGAAAACAAAAGTAAAGAGAAATAAAGTACAAAAAATACAAGCGGAGAATAATCAAATTCAAAAGATCATATTATTTGATGGAATACCTTGTCTATCATGTTATGTTGTTATGTTGCAAATGGAGTGTTAATACACTATACACTGCGACCTAAAAGATCTATTGTAACCCTTTTTGTCATTAATGCAGCAAGGAAATGTTTCGATGCCTATAACGACTTTTCCAATCCTTTCTTCTCAGGGAAATTAGAGTGGCTTCAATTTAAGTGAATCTCCTTCTTCTATTTGATATGCTCAATACCCTTGCAGTTTGAATTCATTTAAAAAATGAATGGAGGTTTCATTTTTCTCCTCACAAAATCTGCATTCACTATTTTCTACTACTCTCAGTTTACTTAAGAGTCCCCGACACCAATTTTATTTATAATTGAAAAACTTCGGCAACTTCTTTATTTTCAAACTTAGAAGGATGCGGTTTTCACCGATTTATTCTAGATCTAATTCTTAAGAGAGGACTAGTGGCAGATTTTTATATATTTTTTTTAATTTTGCAAATAGGATGTAATTTTTTTTAATAAAAATAAAATTTAAAAAACTAAAACTAGTCCTCTCTTCTCATAAAAACTACAAATACAATGAAAAAACCGCATATTTTTATTTACAAAATTAAACCTTCCACCGTCCAAAAACTATTTACGTCCGTAATATGGCGCCCCGCTAATTTCGTTGCGGAATATATCCGTACTATCTTAAGAAAGCGAGAATACCTGAGATACACGGAAAAAACAGTTTTTATATTAAAAGGATAAAATTGAAGTTTTTAAATATATGCGGTTGTATTTTTTCCGTTTAATTAATTTAAAAAATATTAGTCATGTGTTGTCTCAAAGCGCGTGGGTCAATGGAGTTAATTTATTTATTTTTTATTTTTCTACCTCTAAAGCTAATACTTTTTATCAAACACCAATACAATTTGTTTTGTACTTAAAACAAATGAAAAACCGGATCTGTATTTTTATGACGTAATCGTAAGGTGTATTTCCAGTTCCTGGCTACTTCCTATTGTTCTGTCTATTCGCTCTTGCACTTACTCTAGATAGGTAGTTTTGTTTCTTGTGTCTATTTCATAAGTTTATTTCAGCATACGCTTATGATATTACAATCTCTGTTGGCTCCAAACATGAGCTTCCAGGAACATCTTCTGAAATTGGTCGTCTAGCAACTTTTGATGAAATCGATGAGGTTTCAGAAATACCTGTTAAAACTGTGTCAAAATATAATTTGGAATCACCGGGTATATTTCTAGCTAGAAGCATTGAAGGAAATAGGATAGTTAATATCACCCATTTTTTTAAACAGTTACAAGTTGTATCATATCATTTCAGTGGAGTATACGGTTGCACTTAAAATTTTAAAATTGTTAAGGAATTGAAAATGGGATTTTGTTCAATTTTAACCTTAAGATGTACTATGTGTAAATACGTTTGGACAGTATCGACATCCGATATTAACTGTGACATGGACATAAATATTCGAGCTGTGAATGGAATAACGAGTATTGGAAATGGATTTCGTAATTTGCAAGAATTATGTCT
Source organism: Psylliodes chrysocephalus (assembly GCA_927349885.1). NCBI lineage: Eukaryota > Metazoa > Arthropoda > Insecta > Coleoptera > Chrysomelidae > Psylliodes > Psylliodes chrysocephalus. The sequence goes on along the minus strand of OV651829.1, from coordinate 21,523,210 downwards.
TAATTTAGATATTCCCTGCATGAGTCAAAGTACTTTTTCTGATAATCAAAATAAACTCTTTGAAGATATAAAGCAATTAGCGTTTAATAATATGAAAGAAGCAGCTAATGAAGAAGCTGACATTGCGAAAGAACAAGGAACTATTGGTCTTGACGGTGTTCAAGAAATTACAGTAATTTGCGATGGAACCTGGAGTAAACGTTCTTATAAACGAAATTATAATGCATTGTCAGGTTCTGCCGTTATTATAGGTAAAAATACAGGAAAAGTTTTACATCTGGGGGTTCGTAATAAATACTGTATGACATGTTCTCGATATCGCAACAGCGATAAGGAGATTCCGGAACACATATGTTTTAAAAATTGGAACGGACCTTCAACTGCAATGAAAGCTGCAATTATCGTTGAAGGTTTCAAAAATAGTAAAAGTCTATTGGGTCTCAGGTACACAAAATTTATTGCTGATGGGGATAGTAACTGCTACAAACAAATTTTAGATGCTAAACCATACAACAAAACAGTTCAAAAAATCGAATGCCGAAATCATCTACTGAGGAACTTTTGTAATAAAATTGCAGACTTATGCAAAAGTGTATGTGGACCGAAGAATCTGAGAAATAAAATAAAATCAAAAATATTAAAATTACGAACAGCGATAATGAAAGCAGTATAACATAGAAAAAATGAAGAATGTATAGACCATAATAAAAAATCTTCTAATCTAAAATGTGACATTTTAAATGTAGTGCACCATGTATTTGGACAGCATGCTGGCTGCGCAATATTGAAGTATTTTTGCACTAAGGAAACTCCAGATGAAGAAAATATAATTCCGGATTTAAAGTGCAGTCCTTTATTTGATAAATTAATGAATATGGTCAGATTGCTGGCAACCCATAGCAGTAGTCTTGTGTACGATACAGACAGTAATGTTGCTGAACAATTCAACAGCATTATTTGCATAGAAATAGTATAGAAAGCCGATTCCATATATCAAAAATGAAACCATAAGGAGAAAATAGTGTGTCGGAGCTCATGCGTATAACGGTGCTGGCGCGAACAGGACCGGTGCAAGTTTTTTATTGATCGAACAAATAGTTCGCACGATATTTCAATCATACATTTTTAGAGATGATTATATACAAAAAACGATTAAAAAAATTTCAAGTTAAGGTAAATATGGTTCTGACAGTCCTTATTGAGAAAGATATGGCATAAAAAATGAATTAGTTAATTTTCGGCAATCATTAGTACAGTAGTCATGAGATTTTGCTTGTGATTTTAAAAATACTTTCCAGAAAAACCACGTGCTCCGGTTTTGACTACGTTTATTATTAAACAGCGAAATTATATACAAAAACTTTAATCCGCAATCTAAATTAGGTACTATCACAAGAAAATCACTGTTACAATAATTAATTACTTAACCAAAAACTAAAATACTTTTTAGGTACCTACGTAACCAGAAAGGAGCTGGACCATTTATCCTAATATTGATTTTCTCTCTCCCTACGGTAAAACTTAAAACAATAACAAATTGCCTATCTACTAGGGTCGGTAACTAAACGTATATACATAATGGGCGGATTTTGTTTATACTTAAGGTGATTACAGCACCCCCTTATAATTTTTGGACAAGGATATCTCAAAAAGTAATTTTTTTAAAAAATTAAAATTTTGGCAAAATATATTAAGCAATAATATCTAGAATATGCATATATTTTAAAGTTTTAATTCCTTTCAGTTTCCGAGAAAAAAAATCAAAGGGCTTTAAATTTTGAAATATCATAATTAAAATAAAAGCATTCCTCAACAGCACTATTTTTAATATAATCCCTAAATTTAAGCTCTTAATCTTTTGTTAATGGTTTTTTAAAATTCGCCGAAATTAGTGGCTAAAACGCCTTGTTAAGTGCTATTTTCTGGTTTAAACTGGTGTAAACTGGTGTAAATCGTTGCAAGAAACGAATGATGACTCAGAGTGTATGATACGATAGTTACAGAAGCGTTACACTAGAAAGAAGCACTTAACGAGGCGTTTTAGCCACTAATTTCGGCGAATTTTAAAAAATCATTAACAAGAGATTAAGAGCTTAAATTTGGGGATTATATTAAGAATACTGCTGTTGAAGAATGCATTTATTTTCATTATGATATTTCAAAATTTTAAGCCCTTTGATTTTTTTTCTCGGAAACTGGAAAAAATTAAAGCTTTAAAAAATATGCATATTCTAGATATTATTGCCTAATTTATGTTGCCCAAATTTAAATTTTCTAAAAAAATTACTTTTTGAGATATCCTTGTCCGAAAATTATAAGGGGGTGCTGTAATCACCTTAACATTACACTCGCGCATTTAAATATAACTATGCATATAAATATTTACAAACAAAGATACTTTTCCAAACAGGCAATCATTAGTACTGTAGTCACGAGATTTTGCTTGTGATTTGACATCTTATTTGATAATATCATTTGCTACAACTAAATTTAATCTGGGGAGTGCAAAATAGGGCCCAGGAATATTATGTTCGATATTTTTTTACATTTTGTCAGCCGAGACTATGAGTCATTAGACAGAAAACCTTTCATGTTACCATTTTCAATATAAATTAAAAAATTAAAAAATACTACTACATTTACTTTGTACATATTTAATTTTAATTTTGAACCTTTTTAAAAGGGTCTTTCGGTTCCATAATAAAAATTAGTTGCTGCTTACTAGAAACATTCTATATAGCCTAAACCAATTTATAGTTTGTTTTCGATCAATTTAATACAAAGATTTAAAGTTTTCAGTCGATGATAACATTCCACACCAGCACATTGCAAACCTATTTTATAAATAATAGGAATAAACTTGTAAATCATTAATTTGGTAGTTATCTCACTCATATGATTTTTTTGTTTATATGACTATTTCGATTTCTAAATATATTTTGGCCTTACAATACGAAGCGTTTTGTATCTACCACTTTTTTAATGAACGATGAATGTTGGCAGGCGTGTACCTTTTTCGGAACAAGAGGCGTTTTAACGAAGGAAATGATTTTCGAACTATCTAGTTAGTTTTCGGAAAAATAGAAAACGTTTGAAGAAAGTTGTCAATAACAGTTTGTCGTTCATGTGTTTCATTTTGATCAGCTTTCATACTAAATTGCGTAGAATATTTTTCCGATTCAAAATCGAGATTCTCGATATTTCCACAGTTTATTTATAATACCTTCTAAACTGGATTTATCTATCATTTTATATACTTTATAATATATGTTCATGCCCTACTTTTCACTTTATTAACAATTTTTTTTTAACATACTTCAAAATGGTATGATATTCTCAATTTGTTGAAATATTTTTTTATGTATGTTGAGCGATAATTCTTTACCACGTTGCCCGATTTCTAGGATTATTTTTGTTAGAAAAGGAAACAGTTTTATATACATTAAGTCAAGATCTGAAGATGGGATCCATAAGAAAATCATTAACATCTTTATTTTTAAAGTAGGTTTTTTTTTTAAATTTCTTTAAACCTTACGCGGTAAGGAATGAAGAAATGTAAATAATTGTTGTGCCAGCCAAAAAGCGAAGAGGAAGTACCGATTAAAATATCGAGTGACAGAAGAGTTCCTAAGATTGTTGAGATCGGGTTTATGTTTTAAAATGCCTTAAAACCGATATCGATAATGTCTCCCCGTCGCTGGGCAGCCTGTATATAAATATACAGCTCTCTATTTACATAATTATAATTCTTAGGTAGGTTTAGATTTGCAGACATAAATCTTGTAATAAATGTAACAGCTGCCTAATACATTGATTACATTTTCATTAGCCAATGTAAAAATGTCTTTTATTGTACCTAGGATTTGACTAAACACTACACAAAACTAAAAATAAAATGCCACTTTCATCGTGTAATTAATGCCGCGTTTGAGAATCCACATCGGATGCATTTTTTACATCTCGAGCGTTTTTTATCCACATCGGACACATCTGTCCCATTACATTTACGTATACTGAATCACGTGATCAAAGATTTACTACTTACTACATATCAGATGCATCCGATGTGGATTCTCAAACGCGGCATAAACAATAAACTACAAACGGTCCTATAAGGGCAGCGTCATATAGCCTTGAAACACCGGATTTTAGTGCTATTGCCAGGTCAATATTGAATTTGTAGGTGAATCGCTTATTGAACATTAAAAATACGGTATTAATGACATAAATAGGGTATTTGTATATATTTTTGGGAATGTAATTACACATAAATATTATTAGTTGATTATTTAAATGTGTATAAGTTATTTTGTGGCGATATTTCGTAGATATAAACTGTTTAAATCATATAATTTAAAAATTAATTAATTTAAAATTCTTTTCTGTTAGGTATGTTTAATATATTTGGCAACACTACAGGGACAAGTCATGCATATTGCGCAAGCTTCTAGACACACTATTTTGCGATGTCAGGCGCAGAGACGCGTTTTTATGCACAGTAGGTTTCAATTTCTGCTTAAATCTTATGTTTATATTGGTCTTCTATATTATTTCTATGATTATTTGTAAATTTATAGGAGGTAAAAGAATAAATTATTCTTTGAGGAGACAATACAAACGTAGATGTTTTGCTGCTCTTCTTAGGTATAATACCAAAAATTCTACTTTTTATAATACATATAAATATAAAAATAAGGCCAAGCCCTTCATTGAAAAGACAGAGAGCATGTGAGAAAATTAAAAGAAATAAGATAAAAAAAAATAAAAAAAGATTAAATTTTGAGGACAAAAATTACGGTCCAAAGTGTGAAAAACCAGATTTTGAAGAAGCTAAAGCATATTTTCTATCTTCGCTTCGAAAAACAAGAGAAAATTGAATCCATTGAAGCAAGAACCAAAGAACAGGCCAACAAATTTGAATGGGTCGACATGCGAAAACACCTTTTAACAGCTTCACATTTTGAAGAGGTTTGTAAGCGTAAACCAACGGCTTGTTGTGCAAATTTAGTTCATAAGCTCCTTACACAACCATTTATCAGGAGCAATGCAGTAGAATGGAGTAAAGTCAATGAGTCTACTATAAAAAATATTTTGATAAAACAGCATAAATTGAATATCAAGTCAAGTGGATTATTTATTAGCGGTGAATACCCCTGGTTGGCTGCAACACCTCTTGGTCTTCTGGGAGAAAAAGGACTAATCGAAATTAAGTGCCCTTACTGTGCCAGAGACTCTAAAATAATAGATGGAATTAGGCAGAAAAAAATTTCAATATTAAAAATAAACCAAAATAATGAAGTGTCAATAAATACAGGACACAATTGGTATTATCAGATTCAAGGTCAATTAAATGTAGCAAAAAAAGAATATTGTATTCTTTGTATCTGGACTAAAAATGACATTAAGCTGGAAAAAATTACTAGAGACAACGATTTTTGGGTAAACACTATGTTGCCTCACCATAAATTTTTTTATTTTCACTGCCTTCTTTCCGAAATTGTGGATTCAAGATTAGCCAGAGGTATGTCAATTAGGGAACCCGAATATATCCTTAAAGCAATAGATAACAAAGAAAAGAAGACTTAGAGTTTGAGTTAAACAAATTAAGAATTATTTAATACAATAAAAATATTTTATGAAAATTGTTTGAGTTTTACTCGACAAAAAAATACCAGTATTGCCTTTTAATTTAAAATATAATACAGTACACTTATCTAAATTAGTCACGTAACCGTCTCTGCCTAAGAAGGTAATGTAAATAATATAAATCTTATGTTCAATTCGAAATTTACAATTTTATATTTTTTATACACAAAAATATTTGTTTGCAAAAAAATTGTTATCTGAAATCAAAAAAATGATAATTACCTACTAGTCAACTCAAATAAAACAAAGTTTAAGAACGAAACATAAAAACTTTAAAGAATTAATTAATTTTTATATAATAAATCATTTATTTTATTTAAATTCTCACACTAATAACGCAGTTATTTATTCTGTACTCGGAAATAAATAAAATTTTCAAATAATATAGATGATCCTGCTAATCTACAAAAATTAATTTGTATAAAATAACAGTGCAGCAGCAGCCAAGGAATATTATGTTAGTGTATCACAAACAACTTTTCCAGTGTATCCTTTCTCACAGGCGATTTCTTCGAGGAAGAGAGACGGATGCTAGACAAGAGGTAACCAGCAAAACCGGCATTTGAATTGTACACGTGGTATCGGGGCGTCTTAAGGTTCTTAAAATCGGAAATGCCCGGTAAGGATCCCTGTGCCAATGGGTAGCCTGTTCTTGCCCAGGCAGATACAGGTGTAGGGTATATAGTATGTCGTTAGTTAGCATGTAAGATTAGATGTAATGAAGTTGATGACATTGAAGTTATTAAAATAAATATTTTGAGTTGTCAAACATTTAGTTGTATATAAAAGGCTCTTAAGTTTGCTATAATTGGTGACCCCGAAGAAAAACTATGGTTAAACTAATCAAGAGTCTGACTAAGGAAGAAATCGGCAAACTCTTACATCACTTTGATCTCAGTTGTACCGGCTCTGTGGCCGACATGGAGGTGATGCTTCAAGGAGAGATTCTAAGAAGGTATAAAAGCTTACCGAACGTTAACGATTTTGATTTTACTGGTGTTCTTTCTGAAATACTTGCAGAAGAAACTAATAATGAACATATCGTTGAATCGGAAACAGACTTACTAGCCAATTTAGAACTGAAAGAAAAAAATTTAGAATCTATATGCATGTTGCTAATAGAAAAAGTAGATGAAAATAATGAAAGGTTAGAAAAACTAAACTTATTGTTAAATGAGAAACCGAGTAGTTTAAACCCAGATCCACCTGCAGCTATTAAGACACTAGACTATGAGAATAATTCTGAAGGTGAACAGCTCCAAGCAAAATCTTTCTCAATTCCTACATTCTGGAAAAACGAACCTGAGTTATGGTTTAGTGTCGTCGAGTCAATTTTTGAACTAAATGGAATAAAGTCCGATAAAATGATGTTCACTAAAGTATTATCGGTTTTAGACTGTGGCATCGCTAAGGAAAATTCCAACCTATTTCAGAATAAGAAGAACCTATCATATATGTCTTTAAAATCGCAGCTTATCAAAATGTATCAAGTGTCGGAAGAAGAAAAACTAGTCAGTTGTACCGAGAAATGACCAGTTTAGCCTCCGGCCAAATGTCAAAAAAATTTATTACACTTTCTTGGTTGAAGAAACTACCAACAACTATAGAACAACTAGTTAGAGCGCTCCAAACAAAACTGTCAGAAGAAGATTTGGTCAATATGGCGGATGAGATGTTTAAAAGTAATGAAAATAATTCCCAAATTTCATCTGTTAAACATATAAGCCGGCATTCTTCAGTTGATGATAGGATGGATATGATATTGAAAAAACTAGAAGAAGTACTTGGTAAAGAAAAGCACCAGTCTAGATCACCTCGTAGATATCATTCAAAATCAAGAAATCATTGTTATTTTCATCGAAGATTTAAAGAAAAAGCCTTCAAATGTATCAAGCCCTGTACATTTGACGAAAATACGTCGGAAATCTCAACAGCCAGTCGTTAGCGACGGCTAACGACAAAGGCATATCAAGTAACTGCCGCCGTCTATTTATTTTTGACCCGATCACCAGACATACTTATTTAATAGATACAGGAGCCGATGTTTCAATAGTGCCAAAATTACAGGGCAATTGCAATGAATCAATAAAAACCTTATATGCAGCAAACGGGACCAAAATAAAAACCTACGGAGATGTAATTTTAAATATTTCTTTAGGTTTAAAACGAGAATTTAAATGGCAGTTTATCATTGCTCAATGTGAAAACCCAATCTTGGGAGCTGATTTTCTCCAAAATTTTGGTATTGTAGTTGATCTTAAAAATAAGAGAATCACTGATATGGTAACTAATTTAAGCAGTGCTGGCAATCTACGCCAAGTAATGAATCCAACTGTTGGAACTATTAACCAAAATAGTGAATACCACAATATCTTGGCCGAATTCCCGAACATAACCAGAACAAACTTAAATCAAAGCCTAGAGGTTCCTAAGGTGCACCACCAAATCATTACTAAATGCCAACCAGTTTATTGTAAAGTTCGTAGGTTAAACCCAGAAAAATATACAGCCGCAAAAAAATAATTTGAATATCTGTTAGAACAAAAGATTATACAATCATCTAAAAGCCCGTGGGACAGCCCACTACATATGGTTCGTAAGGCCAATGGCGACTGGCGGCCATGTGGGGATTACAGGTTGTTGAACGCGCATACTGTTCCAGATAGATATCCAATTCCAAATATAAAAGATTTTACATTTATTGTTGCCAATAAAAAAATATTTTCAAAGATCGATCTCGTTAAAGCATACCACCAAATTCCAGTTGCGCCTGAAGATATTCAAAAAACAGTCATTATCACTCCTTTTGGCCTATTTGAGTATCTTAAAATGCCGTTTGGACTAAGAAATGTCGCTCAAATCTGTCAAAGATTTATTCATCAGGTCACAAGAGATTTAAATTTCTGTTTTTCATACCCAGATGATTTCTTGGTAGCCTCAACAGATGACAACGAACACAGGGAACACTTGCGATTATTCTTCAAACGGCTGCAAAATCATGGAATAGTTATTAACCCTAACAAATGTGAATTTGGAAAAACGTCTATAGAATTTCTTGGCTACCTAGTAACTAATGAAGGTATCAAGCCAACCCAGCAAAAAGTAGAAACTATTATGAAATATCCAAAACCGAAGGATATAACAGCACTTCGAAGATTTTTGGGAATGATAAATTATTATAGAACCTCCATTCCACAGATTGCCAATCTACAAGCCCCACTGAACGAATTTCAAAAAGGAAACCCGAAAAGAAAACAACTTTTAGAATGGAATCCCGAACAAACAGAAGTGTTTCAAAAATTAAAAAAATCCAATGCCGACGCTGCCCTATTAGCACATCCGTTTGCAGACCTTCCCGTAACGTTAACAGTTGATGCATCGGATGACGCAATTGGTGCGGTAGTAAACCAACGTGAAAACACTCAGTTTAGACCTTTAGGTTTCTTCTCGAAGAAGCTAACAAACGCTCAAAAAAAATACAGCACATATGATAGGGAATTGCTCGCAATATATGAAGGTATCAAATACTTCCGGTATTTGTTAGAAGGTACGGACTTCATAATTTTTACTGAACACAAGCCTATAACTTACGCGTGGAATAAAAATCCTGAAAAGTCTACACCCAGGCAGAGCAGATACCTTGACTTCATAAGTCAATTTTCTACAGATATCCGCTATTTATCTGGCGATAAGAACCAAGTGGCAGACGCCCTAAGCAGAGTCTCGGTCATTACATTAGGACAGACAGAGTTACAAAATTGGTCAGAGGCTCAAGAGTCCGATGAAGAACTTAAAAAATTGTTAACAGGAAATACTTCCTTAAAATTAAAAAATATTATGCTTCCAGGTAGTGATTCCGAAATTTATTGCGACACATCTTTAAATTACATCCGTCCATATGTTCCAGAAAAATTGAAGAGAAGCATTTTCAATCAATTGCATGGTATATCTCACCCAGGAAGTAGAGCTACAATTAAACTCATCAAAGATAGGTACATTTGGTCAAAGATGGAAAAGGACATTCGTAATTGGACAAAAACCTGCATCCCTTGCCAGAAATCAAAAATAACAAGGCATGTTCAAAGCCCATTCACGTCGTTTGAGATACCAGAAGCGAAATTTAAACACGTGCACATAGACTTAGTTGACCCACTACCTCCTGCCGATGGCTTCACTTACCTACTGACCTGCATAGACAGGTACACTAAGTGGCCAGAGGTCATTCCAATCTCGGATATATCAGCAGAAAATGTGGTCAAAGCCTTTTATAATGGTTGGATATCAAGATTTGGGGTTCCGCTAAGAGTTACTACCGACCAAGGAAGACAGTTTGAGTCTCATTTGATGCAAGAATTTTCAAAATTTTTAGAAATTCACCGTTCTAGGACTACGCCATATCATCCTAGTGCTAATGGGCTGATAGAAAGGTTCCATCGAACGCTGAAAAATGCAATAAAGTGTCTTGGGGACGAAAAATGGACGACTAATCTGCCCACAATTCTGCTAGGTCTACGGACAATGCTGAAGGAAGATTTAGGAACATCCAGTGCGGAATTGGTTTATGAAACCCCTTTGAGAATACCGGGAGAATTAATAATTCCACAAAACAGACCTAAATCCAGTAATGACTTCTTACATAAATTACAGGAAGGATTATTTAATATGTGCCCAGAAGCGTCTTACCACAAGCAACAAAAACCATTTATTTATAAGGATCTTCAAGAAATTAATCAGGTTTTTGTAAGGGTTGACAAAGTTAAAAAATCTCTGGAACCACCTTACCAAGGTCCATTTAAGGTGATTAAAAGACACGATAAATATTTTACTTTGTTGATTAATGGAAACGAAAAGAACATATCACTATATCGTATCAAACCAGCGTTTCTAGAGCTTAATGAAGAGCAAATAGACAAGGTTATACTAAAAAGACCACAATAAAAGGAAATAAAAGATGAAAACACGCGTAATAAAGAAGATGGATACACTTCAAGTTATGGCAGAAAAGTGAAATTCAGATTAAATTGATATTTTTTTTTTGCTTCTTATCATTATCACTAAGGGGGGAGTAATGAAGGGGATATAGTATGTCGTTAGTTAGCATGTAAGATTAGATGACATTGAAGTTATTAAAATAAATATTTTGAGTTGTCAAACATTTAGTTGTATATAAAAGGCTCTTAAGTTTGCTATACAGGCTTCCGATCATTTCTGGAACCCGATTTTTCTACTGCTTAATTCTTTTTTAATCTCTCCCAATATTGTGTTATTGCTAATACCGCAGAACGGTCCCACAAAGAGTGTTTGAGCCCTTTTCTTTGACTATCACAAAAACTGTCCAAGAGACTTTAAAGGAACTATGTGGTGAAGCAGAAAATTGGAATAAAAAAGAAAAGCAGTTCAACATCTTTTCAATCTATCTAAGGAATCAGACCAATGGGACCAATACCGCAAGTCACTAACGGAGTTCAACATGGTCAAAGGGGAATCTTGGAGAAGATTTGCCCAGAATAAGTACTTCAGATAGTTGATTTACAAGATTCTCGCTAAAGATTCAAAAGAGGAAGTTGTATCAATAAAAAAAACTCGATGACACCTACATAGGCCTTAGTAAATAAATGTTAGATATAATTCTATATAAACACTTTCCAGGCAGTCTAATTCTAAAGGTGAGACAACCAATAACCCTTTCTTCATAAAGATCATAAGTACCGTAAAATGGGTGATACATTCGTTTTCCACTATCAAATCACTCAAAGAAGATTGCATATTTTTTGCCCTTCTAAAGAAAAAAGCAGGAGTCTTTGCGACCCTTCCTCATGAGAATATTTAGAGCAAGCCTAGCGTGGAGCTATATCCGACCAGGGCAGTTGTAAACTATTTTTATGATAAGAAGACAGTGACGTAATTTCTAGTTATTTACAACGCAATACCACGAAAAAACCAAGAGCAAATACGACTTAAACTTAACGTGCAGGGAAAATTAACTTTTAAAGGTTGGTAACACTTCATAAAATTGCCGATATGACATAGCGAAAATACTTGATTAATCAACCAATATTCGATTGCAGATTAGGTCGTTTGGTTTGATTTGTTATGTATTTAGTTTACTTAAAAATTTACATTTAGTCTGAAGAATCATGGCGACTTTAAGCGAAAACATGAATAAATATTTGCCAGTGAAAACAAATATATTTCCTATCTTTCATAATATTGGCACTTATATACAATTTTTCATGATACATCGTGGCATTTTCAACTTCAAAATTGCTAATAACCATAGAGGAAATAATTCAAAAAACGGCGGTCCATGTTAGTTCAACTCACACGAAGATGAGCGTAGAATAGAAATGTCGGAAAAATACGGTTGACGTCGTGAAAAAATAATTTTTAATTGATGGGTGACTTGAGGTCAAAATGGACAATGTTACATCTCTAGTATATGTAATTTAAGGTTATTCCCTTGTTACGGGTTGAAACTAATTTAAATTTAAAAGAACATTTAAGTAATTTTTGTTATTATTTTGTGCAACTTTAACTAACAGTGCTATTTAATTTTGTAAGAGAAAATGCAGTCTTTTAAGTTTTTTTTTTTAATTTTTACTTCTTCTTTTTCTTGCACGTTAAAGGTCAATATCTAGTTTTCTATTGGTCATGAAATACTCCATTTTGTCTTAAGATTAGCTGTTTCTTTTTACTACCTCTTTCTTTTCTTTTGCTATTGAATTGGAACCTGTGCTTCCCTATTTCTCGATGAATTTTCGGATTAAATCAGCCCAAAAAGGAAGATTACCTCATTAGTTTTGATAAAAGTAATTAGTAAAGTTGCTAACACACATAGTGTATAAACTATAGATACTTTGTTATAAAACTAATATACTTATAAGCTGCTCATCACACATGGTAAGTTTTCTAGACCAAAATTCATGATCATTAATAAAGAAAGTAAATAATGATAATACATTATTGTTTTAGGCTTTTCTGTATAGGTAGTACTCATTTTTACTTTCCTATCTGTATACAGATATAAGGAAAGTATAGGAATCATGATTTTTTTCGACCTCGAGTTTTCGACGGATTTTTACGTTTTGAGGTCCCCTGAATCCGTTTTGACTATTTTCGCGATGATGTCTGTGTGTGTGTGTGTGTGTGTGTGTGTGTGTGTGTGTGTGTGTGTGTGTGTGTGTGTGTGTGTGTGTGTGTGTGTGTGTGTGTGTGTGGGTGCGTGCGTGCGTGCGTGCGTGCGTGCGTGCGTGCGTGCGTGCGTGCGTGCGTGCGTGCGTGCGTGCGTGCGTGCGTGCGTGCGTGCGTGCGTGCGTGCGTGCGTGCGTGCGTGCGTGCGTGCGTGCGTGCGTGCGTGCGTGCGTGCGTGCGTGCGTGCGTGCGTGCGTGCGTGCGTGCGTGCGTGCGTGCGTGCGTGCGTGCGTGCGTGCGTGCGTGCGTGCGTGCGTGCGTGCGTGCGTGCGTGCGTGCGTGCGTGCGTGCGTGCGTGCGTGCGTGCGTGCGTGCGTGCGTGCGTGCGTGCGTGCGTGCGTGCGTGCGTGCGTGCGTGCGTGCGTGCGTGCGTGCGTGCGTGCGTGCGTGCGTGCGTGCGTGCGTGCGTGCGTGCGTGCGTGCGTGCGTGCGTGCGTGCGTGCGTGCGTGCGTGCGTGCGTGCGTGCGTGCGTGCGTGCGTGCGTGCGTGCGTGCGTGCGTGCGTGCGTGCGTGCGTGCGTGCGTGCGTGCGTGCGTGCGTGCGTGCGTGCGTGCGTGCGTGCGTGCGTGCGTGCGTGCGTGCGTGCGTGCGTGCGTGCGTGCGTGCGTGCGTGCGTGCGTGCGTGCGTGCGTGCGTGCGTGCGTGCGTGCGTGCGTGCGTGCGTGCGTGCGTGCGTGCGTGCGTGCGTGCGTGCGTGCGTGCGTGCGTGCGTGCGTGCGTGCGTGCGTGCGTGCGTGCGTGCGTGCGTGCGTGCGTGCGTGCGTGCGTGCGTGCGTGCGTGCGTGCGTGCGTGCGTGCGTGCGTGCGTGCGTGCGTGCGTGCGTGCGTGCGTGCGTGCGTGCGTGCGTGCGTGCGTGCGTGCGTGCGTGCGTGCGTGCGTGCGTGCGTGCGTGCGTGCGTGCGTGCGTGCGTGCGTGCGTGCGTGCGTGCGTGCGTGCGTGCGTGCGTGCGTGCGTGCGTGCGTGCGTGCGTGCGTGCGTGCGTGCGTGCGTGCGTGCGTGCGTGCGTGCGTGCGTGCGTGCGTGCGTGCGTGCGTGCGTGCGTGCGTGCGTGCGTGCGTGCGTGCGTGCGTGCGTGCGTGCGTGCGTGCGTGCGTGCGTGCGTGCGTGCGTGCGTGCGTGCGTGCGTGCGTGCGTGCGTGCGTGCGTGCGTGCGTGCGTGCGTGCGTGCGTGCGTGCGTGCGTGCGTGCGTGCGTGCGTGCGTGCGTGCGTGCGTGCGTGCGTGCGTGCGTGCGTGCGTGCGTGCGTGCGTGCGTGCGTGCGTGCGTGCGTGCGTGCGTGCGTGCGTGCGTGCGTGCGTGCGTGCGTGCGTGCGTGCGTGCGTGCGTGCGTGCGTGCGTGCGTGCGTGCGTGCGTGCGTGCGTGCGTGCGTGCGTGCGTGCGTGCGTGCGTGCGTGCGTGCGTGCGTGCGTGCGTGCGTGCGTGCGTGCGTGCGTGCGTGCGTGCGTGCGTGCGTGCGTGCGTGCGTGCGTGCGTGCGTGCGTGCGTGCGTGCGTGCGTGCGTGCGTGCGTGCGTGCGTGCGTGCGTGCGTGCGTGCGTGCGTGCGTGCGTGCGTGCGTGCGTGCGTGCGTGCGTGCGTGCGTGCGTGCGTGCGTGCGTGCGTGCGTGCGTGCGTGCGTGCGTGCGTGCGTGCGTGCGTGCGTGCGTGCGTGCGTGCGTGCGTGCGTGCGTGCGTGCGTGCGTGCGTGCGTGCGTGCGTGCGTGCGTGCGTGCGTGCGTGCGTGCGTGCGTGCGTGCGTGCGTGCGTGCGTGCGTGCGTGCGTGCGTGCGTGCGTGCGTGCGTGCGTGCGTGCGTGCGTGCGTGCGTGCGTGCGTGCGTGCGTGCGTGCGTGCGTGCGTGCGTGCGTGCGTGCGTGCGTGCGTGCGTGCGTGCGTGCGTGCGTGCGTGCGTGCGTGCGTGCGTGCGTGCGTGCGTGCGTGCGTGCGTGTGTGTGTGTGTGTGTGTGTGTGTGTGTGTGTGTGTGTGTGTGTGTGTGTGTGTGTGTGTGTGTGTGTGTGTGTGTGTGTGTGTAACGCATAACTCATGAACCGATACACAGAAAAACACCAAATTTTAAACTTAAGCTTTGTTTCAGCGTCCAATGAGCTGATTAGATTTTGGGCAGAGTCGGAACATCTGGGGGGGGTACTTTATAGGTGGTCATTTTTATATTTTATGGAATATATCTGTTTGGAGAAGAAAATTCTTTAAATAAAAGTTACTTCTAATATAATTATCTATAATTTTTGTTTCATGCAAAATTTTCCTAAAATGGTCCGTATTCGAGAAATTTGACAAAATGTAAAAAAAAATTATTTTTTATAAAAATTGTTCAAATAAAAGTTGTTTGTAATATAACTTTCTATAATTTTTATCCTATACATAATTTCTCTAAAATGGACCGTATTCGAGATATTTGAGAAAATGTGTAAATTTCGAAATTTGAAGAAAACTCAAAAACGGATAAAGGAAAAAACATTAAATTTTAAACTTAAGGTTTATTTCGGCCTGACGTGAAATGTTTAGATTTTGGACAAAGTCGGAACATCTGGGGGGGTACTTTATGGGAAGCCGTTTTTATATTTTATGGAATATATCTGTTATTTATGTTTGGAGAAGAAAATTGTTCAAATAAAAGTTACTTCTAATATTATTATCTATAATTTTTGTTCCATGTCAAAATTTCCTGAAATGGTCCGTATTCGAGAAATTTGACAAAATGTGCAAAATTCTGATTTTTATGAAAATTGTTGAACTAAAAGTTATTTGCGATATCGATTTCTATAATTTTTGTTTATATATGATTTTTCTAAAATGGACCGTAATGGAAAAGTGCTAAATTTAAATTTTTCTGTATTTTCGTTTTCAATGAATATCTATAGAAAAATGTTTCGAGGTAGATGTATGTGTAAAATGTATATATTTAGTTTATCCTCTAAACATTTATAGAGATGCTGCAATAGGTTGTACAAAATAACCGGAAAATGCCTATAATAACTAGATAGGAAAGTCATGTGTTGGACACATCAGATTTTTATAGTAACCTATGGATTTCTTTACAGCTTAGTAGTTTCTTGCCTTGCTTCTTCGCTACCTGCTTGGCTTCTGACCTTTCTGCTTAGCCTTATAGCTAAATAGCTTGTCTATCCTGTTAAGCTTAGGATTGTAGGAAAATACCTGGAACCTCTCTAACATGATGACAAAAATTGGTAATAGAGAATCCTACTTCTAGAGACGCTGCTGGAATCAATATTAATAAAAGTAAGAACTTTCCATTGTTTAAATTATTGTCACATACGCAAAATTAGAAACTAGCAAATATATAAAAGAAAACGTCAATATATGTATTGTTTTAAATAAAATTTAACTTATCTTACATAAACGATTAGTACTAATCGGGCTTCATAGTCAAGTTGTACAATTTATTATTTACTCGTTATCTTCCGGCAATATATAAACATAATTACCTAAATGTACATAACTCTGCCAATATTTGTCTAATATTTTGAACCCAATAGTTCTAGTTTTCTCCTGGAGGAATGGTAATAACACCTTACAGCAAGAGGAGATTGCACTGGGTTCTTTTCCAGATATAGAAATTTTCAATAACGCCTTTTCTCAGCATATGATCTCTTTCAATGAAAGAAAAGGAACTGATAAACTGACCTGCAACTGGATCAAAATTATGCTTGGATGTAACACTCATGTATTACCTCAGTTCATACTCATTCAAAGACGATTATGACCAACCCTTCTCTATAAATGGTTCTGCTCAGCTCCGTGAATGTAGTAGAAATGCTCTATGCATTCTTACGACACTAATGACAGGATATTATTATCTAGGGATCTAGGTAACCACATGAGAAGGATAGGTGAGCAAAAAACATCAAACAGTCGATTAAACAGGGTGGAAGATTAATTTAGAGAGCACATTCTAATTACTAGATCTTTGGCTACACCAAATTAGAGCACGATTTTAGACAAGTCTCACCTAACTCAACCTTAACCTTCATTAAAAGATGTTGTTTGTACAGTGTTAGGCATAAGCTACAATAGATTCATCTGAGTTGCAATGAAAGATGATGAAATCTTTAACCTAACCTATCAAAAAATAGAATGTCTAGATGGCTAATAATAATATATAGATAAAGACAAATTTAGGTTGTTTAATATACTATAATACCATTACCTACACTGCAATTTATTAATTTATTTAATGCGTTTTAATTTTTTATGTGTATTATATTACCTGTAGCGTTAACCAAAACTTGCACCAACGATCCCAGGGCACATGGAGCCATACCGGGTGGAGCAACTTCAACCAATGGCGGCAAAACTCTGAAGTAATGACCAGATTGTACTTCTTCCCTTTCGTACTTGACTATAATTTCATGCATACCAACTTTAGAAGGAACAAAAGTGCCTTGGCCTTGTTGCAGTTTATTTCCCAGAAAGATTTTGTTGTCTGGTCCGCGGATTTCGGTCGACAAATGCGAATATGATAAAGATGAGTCTAATAGAGTAACTTGATAGTAGGTCTGGAAAAAAATACGAAATATATTATAAATAATTATTGATCTACATTGCTTATTATATTTTTTCCACACCCACATGGATATTAGCTAATCTACGCACAGATTACAAAATGAAAAAGTATGATATTGCGTTCAACTGAACGAATATATTTCATATTCATTCTAGGTAGTGAAAACACTGCAAAAAATCAAATCCACCATTCGCAGTTCATATTTTGGCACCCATATACTAATAATTCTAAAATTTTAAATAAGTACTTAGATTAAAAATCTAAAGGTCTGTTCCAACACGCGCTAAAACTGTAATATTATCGTACAAATCATGCACTGTGTACAATTTTTGCGTAGAGCGCATTATGTGTACGGTAACATTACAGTTTTGTTAGTGAGTGGTAGATAAAATATATTGTACAACTCGAGTGGAGTGTCCATATCCACTCATTGCACAAACTACTATTGTGTTACTTAAACTATTAAATCTGAAATGTGATTTTTACTTTGACAAACTGCAATAAAATGACTATAAATGGCAATTATATGTATATAAATTCATTTGTATCAGTTTAAATTTTTGTTTAAATTTAGATCATCACATGGCTGTTCCAAAGATTAGAATTGGTTGTGTACATAATTTGTAACCCCAGAAGGTATTAAAAATCAAGTTATGTCTAATAATTGTTTTCTTTTTGTCGAAGGACAGTAATACATTTTTGGTAACATGATTAAATCATTTATCACAATCTTTATGATCTTGAAAATGGATTATTATTATTATCATATAAGTACCAATATTAATTTATTAAAATGCATAATAATGTGAATAGTTATCATCATTTAATAAGACAGATTATTTAAGATATATACGATAATTTCTTTCCTTTTAATTAAAATCGCAAAACATTAGAATTTATATTAATTTAATTAAACAATTTGTTTTTTTTCTGCATTAGAAATAGTAATAGGTCTGTTATTATTTAATTAAAGGATTCGATACTAGATATTAATGAAACTAATCTGTCCTGAAGCAAATTTGCTAAGAACGTTTTTACGTTTACTCAATAGAAAAAGATGGACACTATCGGTCACTAAAACCTCCTGTCCCAAATAAAATAATTTCTAGTTTATTCCCGCGATTTCTAACAAGTCCTAATCCGCACGATACATGTGTCAGTAGAGAGTTTCTTGTCTCTATTATAAATTTTACTTTTCGTGGGTTACGAGATGTTAAAATTAGGCAGGAATTAAGCCATCGATATCGAGTGTACTTGTCGGAATCTAGGGACACAGTTTAATAGCTTTGTACATCGATTGTAATAATATGACAACTTTTCTCCAGAGCTTGTTCTTTATCTCTTTCTTTTTCAGCTCTAGCTGCATTTTTTGCCATTATGTGCCTCTTGTAGTTTTCTTCAAGTACATTTTCATTCTTAAACATGAAAAAAACATCGCACTGATCTTTTCGAGGCGAAAAATTGCAATATTCATGTTTCTTGCTATCAGCCTTAGTAAGAACATTGCGATTTTTATCTTTACATTGTTTTTGGCAAACCTTGAACTGATCGTTCGAAAACTGGAAAGTTTGCTCCAGATACAGCCGATCTGTAAGTTTTTTGCAGTAATAGGATGGCAATTTAACTTGGTTATAAATGCCTCTAGGAATTCTTTATCTTCCTTGAAGATATCTCTGCGTTTCGACCTCGAACAAACCTCAACCTTATCACTTTTTATCATCCCATTATTTGCAGATAAAGCCCAAGATCATTAACTTTCATTAAAAATATTTTTTTCTGAGAAATTATTACACAAATTTTCCAAATATGTTATTGTCTACAAATAATGTACGGGTGTCCAAATAGGAAAACAAAGCCGGCTTATAACAAAACGATTTTCATATTTTTGATAACTTCATTTTCTTAAAAGAATTTCGGAACTTTGAAATTTCGAGTTTATAAACACAATTTCAAGATCAAACTCAAAATTTTCCTTTCAAATGTAATTAAATGGAAACATTGCAAATATCGAGCCAAGTCTAAGTGGCGTTCTTTACATTTTTGTATCATTATCTTTTTAACAAAACGAGAAGCTTTTAAATTTTAAATTTATCGAAATAATCTAAAAATAAATTTAAAACGTCGTTATCAAAGTGTTTGATTTGATTTTAAAATCATCTAATTATGATATATCTTGCTTACGCTCTTATCTCAATATTTTTCTAAGAAACCACTTCAGTTCTATAGACAGACACCTATTTAAGGAGCTCATTAATTCTAACACCGTTTAGTATAGCAATCACCTGGCTAAATTCAATTTTCAGCAAAATGATCAAAATCATTGTCTTGTTAAGCGCTCTGGCTTGCGTTTATTGCGAAGGTAGGAAAAATTTATATGTATTTTTAAAATTTTTACATTTAAAGTAAATAGTGACTAGTTACGAAAAGTAACATTATTCGTAACTTGTTACAAATAGTTCGTCTCATCAACAAGTTGAATACAGGATATGAGAATAAAACAGTTTTAAAAATATTGTATCGACACAGTTTTTGAAAAGTTTATTTCCACTCTCATTCACTCATTCAATCATTTGTTCAAAAGTCTTGGACATCTATAATGTACTCATACGCGAACACGTTTAAATTCGAGAACCGAGTGTAACCATTAAAAAAGAAAAAGCAGATTCTAATATGTAGTAATAAATCCAGCTTAACTTTGATTTCAATTGATATTCAGCCTTTTCAAAGAAAGTACTTTACAATGGCTCTAAAGTCTGTTTTTTCCATTGTTTACAAAATCATAGGAGATATTTACTTTAGGGCACTGTCATAAACATAACAAAATGACAAAACTTTTGGTCCTGTAATTTTTAACCTATTTAAAGATGATTCTACAAAACGGTGAAGAAGATTCCTTCGAATTCGTGCTATCTGAGCATTAAAAGCCACATTCCTTGTATTTCTAGACAGATTTTTGTTGTTATGTAATTACTCAAGGGTTCGAATCCCACTATTAACCGAAATTCTTTTATTTAAGTAAAAAATCATTTATGATTATTACAATCTTATAATTAAAAACAATTATCAATTTTATTTTAACCTATTATAGTCTATTTTTATGTATGAGAGAGTATTAAAATAATAAAGCGTTCGTAATCCATAGGCGTACCATTTATTTTAGTAGACAGTTAAAATATTTTTATTCCTCGAGTATACACTTATATTTTCACCTAATTAACCTGCTTATAACTTCTAAACAGCTGAAGGTAAAAAAGTGCAATTTTTTCTAAAATATTTTATTTTTCCACAAGGTATGTTAAGAATATTGTGTCAAACGGGTTATGTAGGTATAAGGGTTTAAACTTTGATTTTTAAACAACGTTACGTTCATAAATAATAATTTTAATATAAAAACTACTTCTTACCTACAAATCCAAATCAGAATCGAAATCAGAAGATGAACTGTCGCAACCAATATTTACAATGAGTGGCTCGATCATTTCATCAGTAATATTGTCCAACTTCCACATTTTCTCTTCTTCTTTAATCGTATGATTTACTGCCTTTTCCCAGTTTTCAGGCTTTACATTATTTACAGCCTCCAAAAATAACTGTTTAGCATCACTCATTTTAGAAGAATTATTTATTCTTGAAACTTCTCCCTTCATCTGTGCCCATATCCGTTCAAACGGGTTTACTTCGCAATGATATGGTGGTGATCTAACCACCGTCATCCCACGATTTTTTGCAATTTCATATTTTTTTAATTTCTCTTTATGAAGGGAACACAAATGATACAGTTCTTTTCTCACAGAACCAGGATGGAACTTAATATTCTTTAAATTTAGCCAATTCTGTAAATCTTTTTTTAACCACTTGGTTGTGGGCATTTTTTCTATAAGTCTCGAGTGATAACTTGCATTATCCATTACTATTATACAGTTCTGAGGAAGAAGATCTATAATTTGTTCAAACCACTCTTTAAAGACATCAGCATTCATGTCCTCATGGTAGTCACCGATACGAGTAGATTCAAAAGTCAATAAACCACCTTTAACAAAACCGTTTGAACTACCGATGTGTACTATTATTAGTCTGCGCCCCTTTCCTGTTGGTGGATTTAAACCAGTAGATAAATTATTTAAAAAAGCCTGTCTTCGACTTGTAACAGTTTCATCTTGCCAAAATTTATTTTGTTTATGTCCCTCGTTGATCCATGTTTCATCTAAATAAAATATATTTCTTCTTTGGTTTCTCATTTCTTTTATAGTGCTTAGGTAATTTCTTCTCCATACTACAATATCGCTTCTTTCTATTAAAATAGACTTTCTGAAATACTTTTTCCATAGAAAACCTATTTCTTTTAAAAGTTTTCATAGTGTGCTTCGACTCATTTCAAGGTAATCCTTATCATCTCGAACCGTGGCAAGAACTTTGTCTACTGTCGGAAATTCTTTTCTAAAGAAGAACGCATGCACTTTCCTTCGAAGTCTTTCTTTCAAAAGATTTTCTAATTGAAATTTTGTTTTTCCTGGAGCTTTACGTGCTGTTTGAAACTCGCCACATTTCTCTTTTTTAACAACTCTGTAAATCGTAGATTTCCCAACATCAAGCGTACTACTAACTAATTCCACTGTCATCAACACTTTTACATAAATGTTTGTTTGTAAATGATATAAAACAATTAAATATTAATGTTTTTTCATTAACTGTTAAAGGACCGATTTTTTGTCGTTTACGCGGCCCTTCCAAATTTTCCATGATCACACTAGAACTCACACTGCACCTTGCAAGTTGCAACTAAACGACATTTAGTAAACTGTCAAGAATACACAACTTGGACCTCCTTACTAAATGGAAAACCTATAATTGCATTTTCGTTGAAATTTGTTGGGAAGGTATTTATCTACTTATAATTCGATTACTGTAAGAAATTCTTGGAATTAAAATAAAACAAAATTGGCAAATAATCTTAAGATACGGCTATGTAATCTTTAATACACAGGGCTTTTGGCCTGTCCAAACCTTTTTCTATTGTTCTGTACAGCTTATGTTTATAAAGGACCAATAAAAGACCCAAAACTTGTAATAGCTCAGGTACATTTATTACAATTTTAGGAAATATTTAGATTATTCTGTAAAAATATTTAAAATGACCGTACTAAGTTTTGCATTAGAAATGCTGCTTTATTACTCTCTCATACATAAAAATAGACTATAGGCTGAAGCTAGCAGACAAACTAGCAGACAAACCACGCGCGGTCTCTTAATGTTTTGATATTGTTGTTCGGCAAAATTTTTGGTTTAGTATAATGAAAGTTTAAAAATAATTAAAAATTAGTGAATTTATTGAAAAAAATAGATTTATTCAATTTAAATTATTTGTTAAAATAAGATAATCTTGCACAGAGACGGGGACGAAACAAACACATTTACAATGCGATTATAAATATAATTTTTATACCAATTATACATTAGGTTTTTGTTAATTGATTAAACAACAAATTATTGACGAGCAATAAGTTAAAATATATTTTTGTGGTCTTTTTAAAGTCAGGTGTTTTGTTATCAAACAACTATGAGAACAAAGAAACCAAAAAAAAAAACACATTTAGAACGAGATTACAAATAAAATTTTTATACCAATAATTTAGTGCACCACTAGCTATAAAATAAATAAAAAAATATATCAAAATGACCAACAATCAAGGTCATATTTTGGACGAAAACGAAAAACAAAATTTATATGAAAAAACTTGACTAAATGTTTTACTTAGTAACTAACAACAACAGCAAAGTGCATTTCAACAATACGAACAATATCGGTTCGGTGAATCCCCGGTTCCCGGCCTGTTTTTATTGGACAATAACATGGCCTTCTCTAAAATAAGCAGTCAGCTACCAGTCAGCCACTATTTAATAAAAGTAGAGCAGAAAACACATTCAAACAACTAAGTTGTTTAAATAAACTCAGGAGTGTCTAAACTTACTTCTAAAATAAATTGAAATCCAAAAAAATCCATATTTTTTCCCAGAATATACGGAAATTATACGGAATTTCAAAGAGTTAGAAAAAGATACGCTGGCAAGTCAGAATATACGAAAATCGTATATTTATACTCAAATAGGCAATACTGATTGGAAAACTCTGAACTATCTCACGGATAAATATCCTTTTTGTTTTGATAATGAGCAGGACCACGTTTTACTAATTCTTGAATATTATTAGGACGTAATTTCTTTGGCCATAGTGCTGCATCTTTCGAAAGTTGACTCATATTTCCCGTTCTGGTAATTTTTAAAGGTGTTGATTTCTCATTATCAGCGCAACTTGAAGATGTTGATGGATTACTCTCTAGATCAGTTTCTTGTCTGCTGCTGATACTTGTTTCAAGTACAGGTTCAGAATATTAGGATCCACCTGTATTATTGTTGTTATTAATATTTGGCAAAGTAGACTCGGGTTTTAAAAAAAAAATTCGTTTTAAGGTGAAGGGTGAGAAAAAGTCCTTTATATCTCACAAGGAAAGTCAATGTTTAATTGTTTAACAAAACATTGAGTGCGACCGGTTTCGAAGTGTCATCACTTCATCTTCAGGCTCGCCTAGTGGAAAGGAGAATATGTGGTGTAAGGTGTGTTAACTTGGAAACAAAACGATATATAAAATAATAAAAAAGAGAAAACTCATCATATTCTCCATCCACTAGGGAATACTACAAAAACAAGTTTCATCAATTTTGGGTTGAAATAAATTGTAAAATGAACCGATTTACACGTAATAAAAAGTTAAAAATATTTGAAAAAACAAATATTAGTCAATTATAGTAAAAATTTAAAATATTCAAGACTATACAAAAACAAATCACATACATTAAACAGATTAAAAGATAAGGCCTATTTTAAACATTGTTGTTTTTTAAAAAAACTAACATTTTTTGAAAGGAGACCTGTCAAGTTAAGGCCTCTACAGGTGGTGGTAAGTATTATAACGAAAAAATTCTTGGATAAACTTATGACAGGGTATAGTTAATAAGATGTAAACTATGAGTGAAGAATTATTTATTATCTATTATATAAGATTTGGGCCATGAACCAATCACCAAGTGTATGTGATGTTGTAGGAAGAAGAAAGAAGAAGAAGAAATGACTGGGTTAACTGTTGTGAAGCAACTGAAGAATAAGGACTTCCGATTCGGACATCGTCGTGGCAACATTGAAATGGCGATCTCCGAATCGGGAGCCCAGAAGTCCAATAATAAACCACTAAATATCTAGTTTAAAACTGACCATCCGACTTTAATTATAATTCTAAATTCAACCAAATATTCTGTGCCATGAATACAGAAGAATATTTAAACCAAATATCAAGTGCTGTGGAAGAGTGAGGACAGAAGTCCGACGCACGAGGGTGCAGCTTTTCCACATAACAAAATTTGAGATAAAAAATAGTGCTGGGTAAATAATTCGGAAGAGTTGAGCCCATATAAAGTTAAAGAAGAAGAAGAAGAAGAACTGAAGAATAAAAGAAGAAAATGACGCATGTGGATATCAGACAATCTAACCTAATCTTTACACGTGCTCGTTGGTTTCTTATGGGAAAAAATATAAAAAATATAAAAATTACTTACTGAAATGTACCCCTTGCAAGAAGATATGTGAATAGAAATAAAGGGGGGAGGTTAAAAAGGAAGTTAGAACGATAAATTTAGATTAGTGTTGAGAAAACACCACCTACTGGAC
The DNA here is from genome assembly GCA_927349885.1 of Psylliodes chrysocephalus. NCBI lineage: Eukaryota > Metazoa > Arthropoda > Insecta > Coleoptera > Chrysomelidae > Psylliodes > Psylliodes chrysocephalus. Next base: position 21,498,125 of record OV651829.1, on the reverse strand, counting down.
TCAAATCACGACTTCGATTCAACTGAAGGTTTCGAAATCCTTCATAGTTCCTACAATAGATTTACTCTTAATAGCTTCGAAAACCTCGAGATATTGAGACATTTAAAATTAAATCCTGTTGGTTGCTTAAATGCCCAGATATTGTCAGAAACTCCTCCTGTTTTCTCAACACTAATCTAAATTTATCGTTCTAACTTCCTTTTTAACCTCCCCCCTTTATTTCTATTCACATATCTTCTTGCAAGGGGTACATTTCAGTAAGTAATTTTTATATTTTTTATATTTTTTCCCATAAGAAACCAACGAGCACGTGTAAAGATTAGGTTAGATTGTCTGATATCCACATGCGTCATTTTCTTCTTTTATTCTTCAGTTGCTTCACAACAGTTAACCCAGTCATTTCTTCTTCTTCTTTCTTCTTCCTACAACATCACATACACTTGGTGATTGGTTCATGGCCCAAATCTTATATAATAGATAATAAATAATTCTTCACTCATAGTTTACATCTTATTAACTATACCCTGTCATAAGTTTATCCAAGAATTTTTTCGTTATAATACTTACCACCACCTGTAGAGGCCTTAACTTGACAGGTCTCCTTTCAAAAAATGTTAGTTTTTTTAAAAAACAACAATGTTTAAAATAGGCCTTATCTTTTAATCTGTTTAATGTATGTGATTTGTTTTTGTATAGTCTTGAATATTTTAAATTTTTACTAGAATTGACTAATATTTGTTTTTTCAAATATTTTTAACTTTTTATTACGTGTAAATCGGTTCATTTTACAATTTATTTCAACCCAAAATTGATGAAACTTGTTTTTGTAGTATTCCCTAGTGGATGGAGAGTATGGTGAGTTTTCTCTTTTTTATTATTTTATATATCGTTTTGTTTCCAAGTTAACACACCTTACACCACATATTCTCCTTTCCACTAGGCGAGCCTGAAGATGAAGTGATGACACTTCGAAACCGGTCGCACTCAATGTTTTGTTAAACAATTAAACATTGACTTTCCTTGTGAGATATAAAGGACTTTTTCCCACCCTTCTCCTTAAAATTACCTCAACTCACACATGGCTACCCCCCTTGTCAAAAAATTCGTTATTTTAATATGGTTTTTCAATTCTTCTTTTCTATTTCTTTTATGTAGCAAATTTTGGTGTCTAGACAATTTTTTTTTTCTTTGACATCCTGTATACTGTAAAGAAATTAATACGTTAGTAAACAAATTGACAAATTATTCATGAAAAATTGACATTTTTCGACGTCTCAAACTCGAAAGTATTTCCTCAACATTATTTCTGTATCTGTAACGTGTGCAGGGTGGGTTACCCTACGGCACTTAGGCCTCATTAGGCCCATTATGCATCCTCCTAAGGTGATAGGCACCTCCCAGTTCGTGAGCTAGCCCACAGATTTAATGTAGTTGACAACGTCGCCAAGAGGTGCTTCTCTTATATCGGCCGGTGTTAGCCGATACTCGCCGAACACAAAAGACGGTTACCTTTCGATATGGCGTTACCTTTGATCCATCTTAAGGTGACCACATTGTTGATGAATACTTCGGCCAAAGCTTCGTGACATTCTAGTACTAACCCTGAATAAATTCGTGGTCTGTTCAGAGTGAGTAGTGCTTGTCTGCTATCTGTATAGATGAGCATGTCCCTTCCAGTGATTATTTCTGGTTATTTCTTTTGCTGCTATGAGAATCCCCGTTAGCTATGTTTAAACTACACTGGCACTATTTCTCACAGCCCATTTTATGTTTAGGTTTAAGAATCTGGAGTATATTCCACATCCTGAGCCTGGTTTTGTTTTAGAACCGTCGGTGTAGATATGAATCGTACCTGCCACTTCTGGTTATTTGTTCTATTATAACTTTCAACATTACTTATTTCAAAGTTTATAAATTTTTATAAATAGTAATATTAGTGCTTATCAATTATTCTGTTTGAATTTACTTCAATTAACATTGAGATACAAGTTCTTGGCTTTTAATGTCTTAATAAATCTAAAATAAAAAATAAATTTTAGATGAACTCACCTTAATTCACAACACAAAATACAAGTCTGTAAAACTACAAAAAACTAAAGTTTCAAAAACAGATATCTTTTACCCCATGCACCTTTTCACTTCGCTAAGTTAATTATCGATCAGGCATCTGGCAACAAATGAAATCGCAACCGATGCAGCGCTTAATATATAACATTTCGTACATTGCAAGTTCAGACAGGGAAAAACGTTTGTCCGCTCGTTGGTTCATCGCAAGCCAAATTTCAAGCTTAAACATGAATAAAATCAAATTTGTTTGAGTTTACACAATTCATGTTATCATGTTACGTATTCGATCGAATAAATGGTATAATTGCGTACTCTCATTTGGAAAATATATTATTTTCAAGAAATTACGTTCCTCGTCTCAAAGAGTAAAATAAAATAATAAACAATTTAATAGCTACCAATTTTGTTTTGACAATGTTGTTTGTTGCTATATACCTCTTTTTTACATTTGACTTTGCTCTTATGTACGATGCAGACGTGACTACATGTTGACTAACGGCAGTTTCTAGACAAGTTTTGACTGTATTATGTTTGAACTAATGGCCTTTAAGGCTGTTTAATAAGGGCCATTTGCACCGTCCGTCGTTAAGAACTAAGCGAAGCTTAAAGTAACATTGATAATGAAAAAATGTCAGTTTAAGCTTGCCTTATTTTTTAACGACTACCGCTGCAAATGGACCTTAGAGATTTAAGATGGTTTGTTCTTTGAATTTCCTTAGGTACATTCAGGTCAATTGCATATCAAAAAAATCTAGGGAACAAGAATAAAAATTGTTATAACTTTTTGGAGACACCATATATTACCTTAAAAATTTGTGTGGCTATTGATGATACTAACGGTTGTTTAACACTACTAACAAAAACAAAATTTAACAAGAACAAAAATTATATCAACAATTATAGAAAAAAAAATTAAAATCTCAATAATTTGATGTGCAAGAAATATCACAGAAACAAAATTTTCGATTGTTTGTGCTATATCAATAAGCAGTCTAATCGTCCATTAATTACAGCTCGGCATCTATTGGACATGCTGAAAATGAGATTGTTAATTTCCATTTGCTCTGTAGTATTCCATAGGTCAGAAAGACAATTAAAGAGCTGTTCCCTTGTATCAAACTGCCTTTGTTGACGAAGAAGTCTTCGTCCCATTGAATCCCACAAACGTTTAATGAGATTAAGGTCTGGTGACTGCGCAGGCCATGGCAAAATATTGATATGCTTAGTTTTTAGAAATTCACGCACGAGCCGTGTTGTGTGTGGACGGGCATTGTCGTGCATTAGCTGGAAATTCGGACCAAATTCTGCAGCATATGGAAGCACAACAGGTTTTAAAATACTGTCACGATAACTGGTAGCATTCAAAAAGCCGTCTAATAAAACGAGGTCGGTCCTTACTACGACACGCATACCCCCCCCCCCCCCACACCAATATTGTACCACCCTGGTAGCTGTAGACTTCCTGGGCTGCGGCAAGACGTTCCACGTTTCCAGGTCATCATTTGTCCGTACACCATTCTTGATGCCCCCTGTGTTGATGTTATTATGCCCATCGTAGTCTCTGTGCGCGATTACCTCTTGTTAACAGGGGAATACGGAGCTGTCTGCGAGCATAAAAGTTGAACTGGTGCAACCTGTTTCTCACAGTCTGGCTGCTCACAGCAATATGGTGTGTGCGGTATAACTGATTTGCTAACTGAGCTGCTGTGACAGTTCGATCTCGTAGTCCCTGTAATCGAATAAAACGATCATATAGAGGGTCAGTTACTCTCGTACGACCAGTATGTCATTATCTAACATCCCCGGTATCACAGTATCTTGTCATCAATCGACAAATCACACTAGCTGATGTGTTAAGGACCTCCGCTACTGGTCTATAATTTTGGCCTCCTTCAACCATCCCTACTGTTCGCAATTGTTCGTCGCGGTTTAAATGTCGTCTTTCCATCATGAGCAACTAAACTAAACACTAATTTGAATACCAAAAATCTCGTTTTGTTCTTCGTAGGAGCAAAAACCAAAAGAACCTAATACGCTATTTTTATCGATAAAAGACAAATATTTTTTACGCATATTTTATCAATTGCTAAACCTTCAAAATCATATACATTGTAAACAAAAAGGTATCAAAAATATCTACAGAAATATAAAAGTTATAACAATTTTAATCCTTGTTTCCTAGATTTTTTTTTATGTGTATGCATTTAGGTTTAACTGCATTCTTGGAGAGGATAGTTTTCGATGAACTGCATATTTGTTTTAGTTACCTGTCCACCGGTAGATCCAACATTGCCTATATACTTGCCTGATGAATCATACTGCGGGACATTTTACGAATGCGCAGACGGAAGGGCTTGGAAGTTTGAGTGTGCCCCCGGTACTTACTTTGATACTGAAAAAAATGTGTGTAACTATGATGTAGATTGCGGAAACCGAAGAATGTCTACATTCGTGCCTACATCACCTCAACCGCCTACAACTCCTGAATAGCCTTCATCTCCATCTAAACGATGTACTTTTCGAGTGTCTAGATTATCATCTTGAATATACTATATACATAATTTGATATATTTTTAAAATTTTAATAAATACATTTTTTTAAACTGTTTTATTCTTGTATTATACGTAACCGACAAAATCTCGAGTACGCACATGACGTAGTGTGGTGCGGAATCGCTATTTGTGATGGCAATAAGCAGATTAACATTAATTTTCATGCGCTGATATCCGCACCACAATATATCATCGTAATGTAGTAACAATCTGCGTAATATCATATCTTCCTTTTATAGTTTCATGAGTACTATATTATATTTAACAAATAGTAATGTTATATTAATTGTTTATTGTAACAAGAATTCATTTTTTTGATTCTTACATATTAGTTTTTTATTTATAGTTTTCTTGATGACTAAGATGTAACTTTAATAAAACATTTCAGGCCTTGTTTATGCCTTCTTCAGTACAGTGCATTCGGGTATTTGTGACATAAATTTCTTCTGTTTTCAGAAAAAAACCTGTAAATTTGTTAGCATCTAACCAATCATCTTACTTACCTATTCAATACACATAATGCTTTTATTGAAAAATAAGTATACATTTTTTGGAATTTGATTTTTTTTAAAACAATGTTAGGTGTCACAATTACCCTACAAAAATTCTATTTGCGACACTTTTTGGTTTTAATTATGACCCACCACCAAAATTAACATTTATATCCATAAAGCTTGGTAGTTTTAATTCCAACTTATTTTAATGATCTAAATGTGAAATTAAAAAAATATTTGAAAAGAAAACTTCAATGTTTTATAAAAAAAAATTAGCACTAATTTGGGCATGAAACTAAAAAACATCTGTTATATAACAAAATAGGTATTTGCTCTATAAATAAGAAACAAAATATTTATACCCAAGTACACTAAACTAAAAAACAAGGACAAAATAATAAAAAAAGTTAATAAACATTAAGGTCATCAAATTTCACTGAAAAGAGTTTTTTATTTCGTCTTGTCTCAGTGGGTTTTGGAAGTATAGTATACAGGGTGGCCACTTTTTCATTGAAATGTATTGCTATCTCGTAAACCGTTGGTAACACAAAGTTGGTTAAATGGGGAAAAAGTTGCATATTTCGAAGTCCAATCTGAGGGCGTTTTGAAAACTAAAATATCAGGTCCGGTTTCCGAGATATTCGATAAAAAACAAATAAGTACCATTTCTTTATTCCGCTACAGAACGTTTATTTGGAAAAATAGACAAAAACTCATTTGGAGTTTTTTGTGTTATATCAAATTGTGCGTATGATAGCGTATTTAGTTTTTTTATCCGACGTTTCGTAAATGCAGGACCACCATCAACTTCTTTATTTGAATATGGACCAATATTTTCCTGGCTCATAATTTTAATGCATGTTCAATGTTGAATACAATGATGTAATAACATATTGTGATTAGTCAACATTTCGGAAGATTTGAACATCATCAGGTAAGTTTACAAGTACGGACCTGTGTTTTGTTAGTTAAAAATATTTGAATTAGTAAATGATGTATTATCGTTGTAAGAGATTATAAATAATAAATACCAAAGTCAAACTTTTAACTTTACATCAAGACAACATGTTCGTTTACACATTTGCTAAAAAATATTTTCCATTTTTATGGTTTTTGCACTTGACCAATCCCAATATTAATCTATAAATAAAGTACATCCCGATTTTTAAATACATAAAGTTAGCCTGATTTGTCATATTTTGTTGGATTTTTTAAACTGATATGGTTCCTCATAGTATAAAAAAGAAAAAGTTAACAAACTGCAGATAGATACCTACTTACAATAATAATTGTATATCTAGCAACACGTCTTGATTATTATACAGATAAATTTAAATCAAGTTAACCTGGCATGTCACATTTTATTATTGTATATTTGACAGTCTGGTATCGGATAAAAGCATTGGTATATTTTTAATTAGGGTATTGAAAATATGGTTCGTTACAGTAGAAGTGAGAAAAAAGATATGTACGATGTGTACATAAAATGTAAAAGAAATAGTGGAGAAGCTGCAGAAAGATACCTTCGGTTGTATCCAGGAAGGAGGCAACCATCTTTATTAATTTATTATAGGATAGCGTTAAATATGGCTCACGAAGGAAATATTGAAAAAACACGTGGTAAATATTTAAAACGTAATACAATAAATGAAATAAATGTTTTGTCTCAAGTTTATATCAACCCTGAAACGTCGTCTAGAGCAATAAGCCGAGAATGTGGAGTTTCTGCAAGTACTGTGAAAAACATTCTTAAAAAACATAAGTACCATGATTACAAATTCCAAACTGTACAAAAGCTACATCCTGGAGATTATAATCGTAGAATAGAATTTTGACGTTGGTATAAACGAAAATTAAATAATGATGTATCCTTTCATGGACGAATTTTATAGACAGATGAATCGACATTTACTAATAGTGGAATATTTAATAGAAAAAATAAACATTTTTATGCCACCAACAACCCACATTTAATTCAAGAAGTAAGACCCCAAATTAGATTTTCAATAAACTTATGGTGTGGAATACTCAATAATAAAATAATTGGTCCTATTTTTATTGACGGAAACCTCAACCAACACAACTATTTACAATTGCTAGAAGATATGTTAGATAATCTTCCTTTAGGTGATCGAAGAAATATTTATTTTATGCAAGATGGCTGTGGGCCACATAATGCTGCATTAATCAGAAATTATTTAAACGAAAGATTTCCCAGGAGGTGGTTTGGTACACATGGACCTATTCGATGGCCCTCTAGGTCACCCTGCTTAAATCCTATGGATTATTTTGTATGGGGATATATCAAAAATAAAGTATATTATGATGGTATTCCAAATGACTTAAATCAATTACGAGATAGGATAATTAATGCGTTTAATAATATCACTCCACAAATGGTTTCTGCCAGCATAGCTCAAATGACAGACCGTATTGACTTATGTATTCAAGAAGAAGGAGGACATTTTGAGCAACTACTGTAGTTTTTCTCTTATCGTTAATCATTGTTTTCATTTATTTGTTTCTGACGTGATTAAGTAGTTAAATACATATTTTTTTTTATTAAATTATTTTAAGCATTTAAAATGTAGTTGTGTATTTCAAATAATTTATAATACAGGTCTGTACAAGTAAACGTACCTGATTTCTTACACTGATAATACATCATTTACTAATTCAAATATTTTTAACTAACAAAACACAGGTCCGTACTTGTAAACTCACCTGATGATGTTCAAATCTTCCGAAATGTTGACTAATCACAATATGTTATTACATCATTGTATTCAACATTGAACATGCATTAAAATTATGAGCCAGGAAAATATTGGTCCATATTCAAATAAAGAAGTTGATGGTGGTCCTGCATTTACGAAACGTCGGATAAAAAATCTAAATACGCTATCATACGCACAATTTGATATAAAACAAAAAACTCCAAATGAGTTTTTGTCTATTTTTGCAAATAAACGTTCTGTAGCGGAATAAAGAAATGGTACTTATTTGTTTTTTATCGAATATCTCGGAAACCGGACCTGATATTTTAGTTTTCGGAACGCCCTCAGATTGGACTTTGAAATATGCAACTTTTTCCCCATTTAACCAACTTTGTGTTACCAACGGTTTACGAGATAGCAATACATTTCAATGAAAAAGTGGCCACCCTGTATATAGCATCTTCAGAAATTGGCCAAACAAATACATTATTTCTCTTTTTTCGTAAAAACTTAACCAATAGCGTATCTTCTTCTGCAGAAACTTCCAATATAAGTCCAACATACCTTCTCGTAATTTTGGTTGTTTTATAATCAACTAGGGCCCAGCTACCTTCCTTTACGTCGAGGGTTTTCCAATTCCTTTTCATAATTTAACTCCTCTTGTTCATTTTCTACTAAATGTTTGAGAGTTAGAATGTCATCGGTGTCGCTACTGCTTGATATTTCGTGTTCGATTTCTTCAACTTCAGTTTCTATTTCGCTCTCTGAATCTTGTTCAACAATTTACTTTTTTGTAACATTTTTTTTTCAATGCTCTTTTTCTTCAACTGTAATAAATAATCCTTTCTAGTATCTCGTCGGTATTATTGCTAATATTTTTGAGTTTCTTTATGTCTTTATTTTCTGTTGCAATCTTGTCTATTAGCAGAGATTCAAAAAAGGGAATTATGTCTTTACTAGTACAAGGAGTTAGGCTTTTACTAGTGGAAGGAACCGGTTCCATATCGTCTTCAGAGTCCATTCCTGACCCTATGTTTCTTTCCCCTTCAACTTCAACGTCACGAACTGGTAAAGCCTTCTCTTGAGCATTGTTTGTAATTTGTTCTTTGAAATATTATTAAAGATAGTTTGGTCTGAAGATTGATTATTTAACAACAGTTATATCTACAGGGTTATATGGATTGTTATGATTAAATAAGCCAGTCAACTGAAATGATTTTTTTCAATAATTTCTGTGGAAAATCTGTCCAAATTTTTTCTACTAAAATGGAGAAGTCTGCTTTGGTTAGGGGACGTCCGTAGTATTGTTGCTGCCATACAGTTAACTGTTCATCCTATGATTTTTTAAAAACACCAAACGCGAGCGAATCCAATGGCTGCAGAATATGCGTCGTGTTCAGAGGTAGTTTGAGAAGACAAACGTTTTCCTTAATAGCTAATTCTATTAGATCCAAAGATGAATGACCATTAAAAATAACAAAAAGAGGCCGTTCTTTTGGGCAATGCTTTAAAAAGTGGTTTATAAACCAGTTCAAAAATGCTATTTCCGTCATCCATCCGTCAGGCATCCAAATATCCCATAGGTGTTTCGCAAATGAAGTCATCTTGTCACCATTTGCCGAAATTGTAAATAATATTGAAGTGTTAGTTCTACCAGTACCAGCAGTTTGACGAAATACAGGTTGAATTGTTGCTGATACAACCTTGGTATTTGATGGGTCTGAGCATAATGATGTCTCGTCGAGGTTAAAAATTTGGCTTTGTTTATCAAGTAATCCCAGTTCTTTCAATGTAGCCTCATACAAATCATAAAAACCATAAATTATTTCAGGAGCATTGTCTGTTCTGTTCTAATAATTGGTTTTTTAATAGGTTTTTTACAAGAAACACCATGTCGCTCTCTAAAACCCAAAAAACCAGTCCTTTCCAGGTATTGAGTTTTTAAAACGAGTTTGTACATTATTTTCTTGCACATATCTTCCAACAAGTACCAGTATCTCTTTCCGGGAAAGACAAAAACCCATTTACTTACACATGTTTGCATAGTCAATCGCCAGCGATTCGCCAGCGATTCGCCAGAGATTCATCTCGGCAGCATCACTAGCGATCCGCTGTGGAAAGCCCGAAAAAATGACGACTTGCCGAAGATTGTCACCGACATCCCTCGCAAGTTTCCATGTTCTTTAAAAAAGATGAAAGAAGTTCAAGTAAATAAGGCACAAAACATGAATTAGTCATATTTCTGCAATCTTTAGTGCTATATTCACGAGATTTGCATTATTTAACACATCTAAATCATGATCCATTTCTTAAAACTTAAAAAACAATAAACGAATATCAAATTTTTAAAAACAAACAAAATTGATTAAAATGTAATATATAACATATCTTGTTTAATGTTACCTACATATGAATTCGTTTATGTTTATTGTTAATACTTAAATTAAGATCATAGTTATTATATTGGTTATTGTTTAGGAATAAAAATTAAGTCCTTTTCATATGTTATTTTTAATTGTTTGTATAAAAAACTATTAAAATAAAAAAAAACAATATTGTTGAATTGAAATAGTTCTTGATCGTAGAAAAAATAGTGTATGCTACTCTTTCGTAATGGCTATTAATGTATAATCGTTGCATAATATACTATAATATAGTCCTAATTCAGTTATTTAAACGAGCACTAGGTGAAGATATTTAAAAAGTGAATTCAGTTATGACAAGAAACAGTAAAAACCGGGTCTTATTATCTTTTTACTAACGAAATATAAGCAAAAGTCCAATTAATAATGAATTGTCCACCTAAATATATGTTAATAAATAAAATTCTTACATATTAATCTAATTAGCTTTAATACGAGGATGTATCAGAAAATAACGAGACTGGTGCTATAGTATAACAACGAAACATTTATTTAAAAAAATTCAACAACTATCCTTCGAAGTACTCTCCATTCTGTTGAATACACTTATTCCATCGCATTATCCACTTATTATAAACTTCTGAGAAACCATTTTTTGATAGTCTGTTTAGTATACCCATCACAGCGTTGTTGAGCTCTAAATCCGACTCAAATCTTCTACCTCTCAATTCTTTTTTGACTTCAGGAAACAAATGGAAGTCACATGGAGCAAGGTCAGGAGAGTAGGGGGGATGAACCATAATTTCAACCCCTAATTCTTCAATTGTTCGTTGACAAATCATTGATCTATGAGCCGGAGCATTGTCGTGATGCAGCGTCCAGCCAAAGTCCTGATAAAGCGGCCTTTTTTTCTTTAATTTTGCCTTTAAGGGTCCTCGAAGTACATTAGAATAGTACTCCCCTGTTACTGTATGTCCTCTAGGTACAATGTGATCGTAAATAACGCAAAATTTATCAAAAAAAAATCAGGTGCATCACTTTACCAGCGCTTTTAGCAGTTTTGGCCTTCTGCGGTCTTGGGCTGCCTTTATGCTTCCATTGCATGCTTTGAGACTTCAATTCAGGATCGTAATGATAAAACCAACTTTCGTCACATGTAACCACATTATTTAAAAACTGTGGGTTACGTTGCAATTGCCTTTTCCACTGCTGACAAATTGTCACTCGATTCGCTTTTTGTTCATCGGTCATCACTTTTGGAATCCATCTTGCCGCGATCTTCCGGTACTCTAAATCTTCATGAATAATTTTTTGAGTGGTACCGTAAGACAAATTAATATTGTCAGAAATTCGTTTTATGCCAATCCGGCGATCATTTTGTATCAAGTCGTTAATTTCTGCAATTTTTGTGTCATTTCTCGTAGTTTGTGGTCGACCGGGACGAGGTTCATCTTCAACTGATTTACAACCGTCTTTAAACTTTTTATGCCACTCAAACACTCTACATCGTGATAAACTATTATCTAGATATGCACCTTTAATCATTTCAAAAGTTTCAGTTGGTGTTTTACCCAATCGAACACAAAATTTTATCGCGTATCTTTGCTCCACTTTCATTTTTCGATGGGTACGCAAAACACTGACAATTCAATAATTAATTTGTAACAAATGTCAAAAGTTAAATCAAAGCCTACTTGCGGGGTAGTACATTAAATATAAGGCTTTCATGTCTCATTTTTTGGGTTATAAAATGTTACCTCTGAAAGAAGTTATAGCACCAGTCTCGTTATATACTGATATATCCTCGTACGTCAGTAATTTTTCGATAGCTTTGCTGTAGTGATGAACACAAAAAATTATTATAATCCGATTTTAATTAAAACTTTAGTGTAAGTTTACTGGTTTAATATAATAATTTAATAAAAATGTAAAATAAAAATTGATACAATAAAACAAACAACTACAAACAGAACAAAATAATTTTTTTTTATTAGTCTTCTAAAATTCACTCATTGAATTACACTATATATTTGTTTCAGTTACCTGTCCAGAGAAAGATCCGGCAATACCTGTGTACATTGCAGACGAAAAGTATTGTGGAGTATTCTATGAATGCGCAGATGGAAAGCCTTATAGATTTGAATGTGCTCCCGGTACTTACTATGATATTGATAAAAATGTGTGTAGTTATAAAGTAGATTGCGGAACTAGAGAACTATCTTCAACATCAGCTCCAACACCTTCAACTAAAGCATATTAATGACAATATTTTCTTGGTGTCTAACTAATAATACAAATAAAATGTACATCAGTTAATATATTTTAATGCTTAAAATTGTGTTGTTTTTGTGTTACGCTGGTGAGCTTACTACCAATCAGAGTTTAAGTTTGGGGGGGGATAGTGAAAATATTGACTTTATTTCTGATATAATTTAAAAACAAAACAAACAAAAAACATATAATACAAGTAAATTTAAAAAGAACAACTTTTACATGTATAATAAATATTAAACACATTTTAAAAACATTAATAACACGAAAGCTTATAAATGCAAACATAACAAAAATATTTTCTTGGGCATAACATACTCGAATGACCAGAAAACATGAAATGAAAAAAATTATAACGTAAAATCAAATCGTCTATTTTTATTATTTCCAAATCTATTTATAATATGGTCTACATTTATTTGAATGTCTCTGTGTATAAACAGAAGTGATAGCCCAACTAATCTATCCTGACCCATTGTTGAACGAAGCCAGGTTTTAAGGCGCCGCATAGAGGAGAAGCTTTTTACAGCTGAAGCTACACTAACGGGTAGAGTGACCAGAACTTGTAGGCATTTTTTTAATAAAGGAAATATATGTTAGCAGCGGTGTGCCTCTGTTACGCACCACACATTCTTGAAGTCCATACTCATGCGTGTCAGGATGGACGAGCGGGAGAAGGCAGACCAGCGCAGTGGGTATTACGCGAATAGACAGTGGCAATACCACAGCAACATTGTAATTGAGAATACTTGATCGTGAATTAAACCATTGAAAAAGTAGTTTAGACATTTTTATTAGGGATGATACATCCCTTATGTTTATATCAGAAGTGGGATCACTACGCGTACCGTGGCTAATTGTCTATAATTAGTAATTTATTAAAAGTTAGTGCTAGTGACAATGGCGAACGAAAATCCTGAACCTCGTGACAGTGCGTCAGCCGAACACAATGGCGGTCGATGTTAAAGACCTCCGAGCAATTACTACTAGAGGGAGTCTTCCCCCCTTCCCCGCGCTTAATTTTGTTAGCAACATCTACTCCCCCCGAGGGGGAAAATACCTCTTCTGTAATTGGCTTATTTAATCAGCGTTGCCAAGTTTGACAGCGCCAGAAGTTTTCTGTGATCGCCAGTTCTGACACTTTCTGACACATGTCAATTTCTTATTTGTATTTTACGGAAAATATTATTATTTATAACGTTGTAAAGGTTGTAAATGTATATTTAAGATTTATTATCTCTAATATTATGGTGAAAACATGCTTTATGTGTAAAAGGCCTGTTGAAAATGCTTCTTCAAGATAATATCATAAGTAAGTACAGACACAACCTAATTATCAGAGGCGGTGCATTAGGCAATCACCTTTAATTTGCAATTAAACTTTTTTATTTTCTTATCGAAAAATTAAAATTAAGAGCAAGTACACTCCAGCTACGTTCGTCTTCATCCGTCTCATAATGATTATAGTAAAGGTTAATTACTTATTATTATTTTAATATCACATCTTTGTAAAGTTTATTGTTATTTTTTTTAGGTTTCCTTTTCTTGATATGAGAAAGAAATACATGGTTCCAAAATATAGGAATTCAACAAGTGACCACCTGAATAACTTTTTATGCTAATGCATTCTTATTACAGATCTCAGGGAAGGAAAATATTAAAGAAAAATGCAATTTCGACGAAATATAATAATAATAATAATAATAATAATAATGTTTATTTACTGAAATATACATTTAAAAAATACATTCATAAAAACGACAAGAAATAAATAAACATACAAATTCACAGAAGCAGTACTTACATTGTGTACCGCTTGTACGTGATAATTTATAATAATAATTTTTTTTTTGTGTTGACAAATTTAAGTTTTTTTTTTTTGAACAATAATGTAAAATTAAATAAATTGTTACATATTATTAGGTAGGTATATTATATGCTAAAAACGTCAAAATCGGGTGATGTCAAATCCGGGATTTTTTTGTCAATGTCCATTATAATGCGAGAAAGTCACAAGAGGGTATTAGTCATATTCGGTTGGATGTCTTATTTTGGGTAAGTATAGTTATTTATATATTTATATCTATTGTAAAATTTAAATAATTAATTTAATAAAGTATAGAACAATTTTCTGGGTGTGTTTAATAACCATTTTTTTAACATAGATTTAAATAAATTGTGTTCTTTAATTATTTTTATATTTTCAGGAATTAAAGTATATAATTTTGGACCTATAAAGCTACAATGTCTTTGTCCAATGGTTTTACTGCAGCGTGGGATAGAGAAAGTGAGTTGTCTTGTGTTGTAGGTATGTTCTATTTGTATTAATTTTATGTTACCCTTGTGAATATTTGTTAAGAGAGTTAAACAATATATTTGCCTTATATCTAGAACTCCTGCATCCAGAAACAGACGATCACTTGAGTATGAACGCTCTTTATTATACATAAGTTTTAGTATCCATTTTTGTACCACATTTAACTTTTCTAGATAAGAATCACTGACCCCACCCCAAGCTATGATGCCATATGATAGTTGCGATTGCACTAATCCGTAATAGATGATTTTTAATTGAGTAACGTTTAAATATTGTCTTAGGTATTTAAATCTAGATATAAATCCTCTCAATTTATTGACTAGGTTGCAGATATGTAGGTCCCATCTTAGATGTCGATCGATGACAATACCTAAATATTTAATAGACGAAGCTTCTGGAATCTTAATTTTATCGGATACTGTTAGAGGTCCCATACTTGGAAGTCCATTTGAATAAGAGGCGAATGGTAAGTACTTGGTTTTTTCGTAGTTTAAAGTTAGTTTGTTATAATTAAACCAGTTAATAATATTTTGAAAATCTTTTTCAGCATTTTTTTTCAAGTCATTCCAGTTATGGTCTTGGTACAATATCACAGTATCATCTGCAAAACTCAATATTTTACCCACTGACGGTTGTATCATAAGATTATTTATGTAAATAGTAAAAAGTATTGGTCCTAGCACCGTTCCCTGAGGAACTCCATATGTAATTATTTTTGGAGAACTTATTGTACCCTCAATATTTACCACCTGCTCCCTACCAGAAAGGTAACTCTCAAATAATGTTAATGCATTGCCACGGATTCCAATTTGATTCAATTTTTCTAGTAATTTCCTGTGACATACCGTGTCAAAGGCTTTGGAGAGATCGACAAAGATACAAAGTGATGGTTTAGATTTATCTAAAGAGGAATATATTTCTGAAGTTAATGCATGTATGGCATCTTGTGTCGATCTCCCCTCCCTAAATCCATACTGGTTATTAGAAAGAACATTAAATTTATTTAGAAATTTTATTATACGCGTTTTGATAGCTTTCTCAAGGATTTTGGCTACATTAGATATTAAAGAGATCGGTCGATAAGTTTCAATCTTTTCAACGTCTCCTCGTTTGAATAACGGTTTAATTAACCCGGTTTTGAATATTTTTGGAAAACATCCTGTACAAAACGTACTATTTATGAGGTGTACTAAAGGTGATACGATTTGATTACATACGTTTTTTAAAAGGTCTGAGTTAATATTATCCTGACCTGGTGATTTTTTTGATTTTAAAGATTTTATTAAACTAAGAACTTCTTCCTCGTTAGTCGGATGCAAAAATAAGCTGTTATTTATTGCAATAGTTTTTTCTTGGAAATTGCTAGGCTCTACAATTTGACTCGCTAAGTTCTCCCCAACTTCACAATAAAACTTATTAAACTCTTCAGCAATAACGTTTTTATCATTTATTATTTGATTTTGTATATTAATACTTTTTATTATTTTTTTAGGTTTTGTTTTGTTACAAATATGATTGACACAGTTCCATAAAGATTTTGACTTGTTAGAATTTTTTTCTATTTCCTTTTGTACGTATAATTTTTTGGCCTTTTCAATTAGTCTGCTTAGTTTATTTTTATACTGATTATAATTTTGTTGTAATTGAATATTTGTTGGATGTTTTGATAAATATTTGTACATTTTATTTTTCTCTTTAATAGATTTTAAAAGGCTCGGTGTAATCCAATTTTTACTATTATTTTTTAATTTTACTTTTAACTCGTTTGTGTTCTGATTAATGTATAATTTTAGAGTATTGATAAAACTCTCTGAAATTTCATTAGAATTATTTTTTGAATAAAGACTATTCCATGACTCCTGTTGTAGATCTTTTTTTAATTTATTATAGTTGATATATTTTATAAAAGCATCTTCTCCCGCGTAATTTTTTTCTTCGTCTAATTCGAATAGAAGTGCTATCGGTCGATGGTCAGTGATTTTATCTTCAAAAATAAAAGATTTAAAACGTTCCTGCTCCAGTGAATCTGCCTTTACATAAAAATGGTCTAAACATGTTGAACTATCAGGCCGCGTAATATCATTTATATACGATACATAATTGTGATATTCTAAAATATTTTTGTAGTTCTCTGTAAGCTCGTCATTATCTTTTAACAAATCAATATTAATATCCCCTGTAAGTATATTAATATCACAATTATGTCTATTGTTTGTTAGAAACAAATTTAAATTTTCAATGAAAATTGGTATTGAGCCATTCGGCGAACGATATACTGATGTTATTAATATTTTTTTAGATCCTAATACAATTTTGGTTTGTACTGCTTTTAAATCGCCAATGTTAACTATGAAATATTCATAATCTAAATGCTCTTTTATAAAAATTAGAACACCGTCATTTCTATTATTTTCTCCTTCATTGTATATTGTATGGTATCCCTGTAATCCAAAAATTGTTTTATCAAATATTCGAAATGTTTCAGTTAGGACAATTATTTCGAAATTTTCTATTAATTGACTTAAATAGATGTAAAGTTCATCAGCATTTTTATAAACACTTCGAATATTTGTGTGAAATATTTTAAAACAGTTTGTATCCTTCGAAATAAATTGATTAAAATCTGTTACATTTTTAATTTGTAATGCTTTTATGGGTTGATAATTATATTCTTGTATATACGGATTCATGTGATTATCAGCCTATTTACAATTAAAAGAGAAAACATATATATAAATAATAATGTCCAAATAAACAAAGAACTTTATAATGATATACCTGTAATTTAAATGTATTTATATTTGCCCAAATTCAGAGTAGAAAATGATAATAATTATTGTCTTTTTATGCCTTTGCAATCTCTTACAATTAAAATAATAAGAAGTATAATAATCAATCCTGTCACTACTTCTACACTATATTCATCTGCTAATAAAATACTAAAACAGCAAGTAAGTAGAGAAACTTAAGTTTCTTTCAAAAAGAATGTTTAAGGAAAAAGGCATAGCTATTTTTTTGTTGACACTTTTTTTTAACTAATCTAAAAGACTAATTTTGTGTATTGTTTAAATGTTCATTTTTTGTACTTAATTTGTTTTAGGTTTAAACAAAATGAACTTCTAAGATATGCATGGAATATCCCAAAAGAACTAAGGAAGGTTTTAAAATTCTTAAGAAAAGTATTCAGAGCCCTAAACATAAAATAGTCTTCCTGTCCAAAATATAAATAGGTATAAATATTTAGATATTATGAGTGATTTTTTATTCTATAAATAGAACATAATTTGCTTCTAAATCACTACCTAATGAACTATATTATATAGTACAAAACTAAACAAGAATATCACATTATTCATGTTTTTTTTAATTTCCTTAAAAAACGTCCCAAAAAAATGTGAATATTTATTATTGGAGTTAACATCGTTATGCTAAAACAATACTAGAACAACTTAAATAATGTGGATTTTGACTATTTTGAGTTATGCAGATCATTATGATCTGAAATAATGTTTGTCTGGTGCTATAGTCAGGTATAAAAACATTCATTTATTTAAACACAGTTGCAATATACATTTTATTTAGTTTTAAGTTAAAACCTATTAGGACATCCTAAAATTACTTTTTTCGTTTGATGTGAGATTAATTATTCTACATTTTTGTTGGTGAAATAGGATATATTAAGATGTCTTACTGTTTTCTCTGATTATCTAAAAAGTTAGAATAATATACAAAGACTGTTATAACAAAAAAGAGATATACCTTTACTGAAACACACAATTAGTCAGTTTAATTGTACGATAATTTAAAGCAGAAATCCAGACAACTTTAAAAATGTGTTTAAATGTGTTTTTACTATAACAAGGACATAATTATTAAAAAAACTTGGCACATTAACATTGACGATGGGTTTTAATAATATATATTATACAAATCACAACGAACTACACAAAATGACATTATTAATAATTTAGTAATAAAAAAGTTAAGTACAATGATGACATTAAAAGTTGAGTTTCTCGAAATACTTTTTTTAAATTATCTCAGTAACTACCTAGTATTTTTCTAGCACAATGATATTATATGAATGTGCATTGTGTGATATCTTATATTTTAGGAATAAAATTTTATATTTTTTGCAGGTTTCTGTTAACAACGATTCCAAGAACTTTTGAAAATACTATTAAAACGGCATTTGCAAATATAATTCTCAATTAAGAGCTTTTGATCTAACATTAAATTTTTATTCTCTATAAGGTTATAGCTTCCTAAGAAGAAAGTTTATCAAGACTTACCAGACTCAAAATATCAAAATTTTACCAACCAATTGATGGTTCTACTGGTTTTCATAGGAAAATTCTCCTCGAAACTACTAAAAGAAAAGTGGCAGAGGCAACCGAAGAAGGCAAAAAAGTCTTTTGCAAAACAAAATCTAGAAATTTGTTTAAGAATCTAATTATTGTTTGAAGTTTTACCATTAATAATTTTTGATAACGATTTAAGTTTATAAAGTTCTATTATGAATTTTACTCTTTGATAACCTATGTTTAAATTTTTATTAGGACCAAAATAAATTAAAATTTTCACTTCAACTACAAAAACCCTCATAATATTAAAAAGGGGAAAAACGTTAGATTAGTTAGGTTCAGGAATAAACTCTTTAAACATTTATCTACTTAAAATGTGTTACTTTTAGAAGGTATGTTATTAACTTAATCAAATTGATTTTGATATTAATCTTATCTATTTATATATTTTTTATACTCACATATATGTTTTTTTCATTAAAACAAACGTTTATTAGCTTATTAAATATAATAAATTCATGTTGTTTTATTATATGCTTGTATGAATGATTACTTTTATTTCCTTTTAAAAATGAATTTCGAAGATAAAGCCGAAACGGTGAGTGAGAATAAAAATTAGACGAAAGTGACGATATTTACTGGAGCTTTCATCTACACGCTACTTTTTCTAGCCATCTACACCTGAGCCAGCAAGATTCGTCTTCCCTCCATCCTTACATTCTCCAGATTTACAGAGAAAACGCCGTCCTCTTTAACATATCCAGACCTTCTTTGATGGGGACTATACCACTACATTATCAGCTTTATTTGTTATCCCGAGCAATTTAAATGCATTCGTAATTGCTCATTCTCACCTCTTCTCTTGTAGATTCCGTACTCAGTTTTCTTATTTTTAGTTACGTTTGCACTGCTTTTTTATTTTCACAACTTTAATTCTATAATGCTGTAACGCTACAATATGGATCCATTTATGTGGTTTATACTATTTAATGTTATTCGTAAGTGACCAACCTATTATAATAATTAAAGATTATTGTATTACAGACCTGAAGATGTTCCTGTAAGGCCGAAACTAGTCGCACCTGTATTTATAATAAAATCGATTTTAAGGTTTTATTCTTCAATTGAAAAAATTAGACCTTTACAGTGATTTTGTTTCTTTTCCTGCATTAGACATATATAAGACGGTATTCATTTTAAAAATAGTAAAATTAGCAAATTTTTTAGTTTTTTTTTACAATTAAAACGTTTGGACAATGTGTGTTTTTATAGATAAATGATACGCCACTGAACAAGAAGGATGTTTACCTTCCCCCTTGTGCCCGCTTCCTCACTTCCTCTACAGATGTTTCTAACACAACAATCGCCTACAAACTCGTTTTCACGCTCCCTCTATTAGTAATTGCTTGGAGTTAAAGACAGTATGAACGGACATAGTTCAAAACGTGCTAAATTTCAGTGGCAGGAAACATTAATAAACTTTATAGCAGCCCAAAAGTAATAAATTGCTGATTTAACTCAACATTCCAAGATGGCTACGTAGCCGTTCGCTAAGCAAACGCCCAGTGTTGCTGGAACAGATTAATCTAACACACAAGCGCCGACATTTGCGCCTGTGCATTGTTTTCAACTTACCAGTTATGACCCTGATGAGAGCACATATTCCATAAAAGAATGGTTTGAGTAACGCTACCAAAATAAAAGGCGAACTCAGCGTTAGAGATAACTTCATGGTCGCTAAATCGAGCAAAACATCTAAGAATCGCGGTTATTGTTATGGTTGTGACTGGCGACTTCTTTCTTGGACGTGGCAAGACTTTGTGATGACCTAATTGTTGCATTTGCTGATAAGAAAACACCAGCTGCTCGTGAATACAAGGCTACGCTTCAATACCATGATCGTAACTCACGGTGTGTGATTGTGAAAATCAAAAATTGTGGCTCATCACTAAATTTTAATAATGCACGTGAGTGGTGAGCTCATAAAATTACTAAATAAATTTGATGCGATCCGTGTTGACGTCGAGAATGACGAAAAATGCATAGATCATTAGAAACCCAAGAAGTCAGTTTAAAGATAGACGAGGAGCCGAACGTTTCATGCCAAATAAAATCTATGTCGGAGAATATAACAGGCGAGTACATTTAACGCCGTTATTACTCATAAAAAATCTGACAGTATTAGTGCACTCATTGTAACAAAAAAATGGGTCACGTCGAATCAAACAATTGTTGGTATAAACAAAGAAAGCCTAAGAAAACATTTGTGTTAAAAAAAAAGTGACGCTATCTGAATTCGACACCGATAGCCATGTTATTATACTATAAACAAACTCAGTCATTAAAGTACCTTATTGAGAGTGATGCTGACAGTTCAATAATTAAACATTCTGTAGTAAAAACATTAAAAGGAACGATTAGGCCAGCTGATGCATGTGCTTTTGTTATGACTTGGATTTCAAGATGTTTAGAATATCGATCTTTGTGATTTTGCCGACTATTACGTTAGAGGTCTTTCCAAATAATGTGATTCCTGAAGATGTTGACATGACATTATTATTGGAAGCAATGTCATATGCCGACCCTGTTTAGGTGTTGAGAAAAATATCAACACGATTGAGTTACATTCCGAAAATGTTTACAATAAAAAATTGAACGATATGAAAATTAATCAAATAAAATTAAAAGAAACTTTAAAAATACAAGTGAAGAAACTTTTAACGTTTTACAAGAATAAAATCCTGGTCGAGGAAAACTGAGGCATAAATGAAAAGGGCCTTTACACTGTTCGAGAGGTATTACCATATGAAATATATCAACTTCACAAAAAGCGACAGAGCCACAACTGTAGCCGCTCAAGATCAGTTGCTATGATCATCGAAGTAATTATAAAAAAGGTGAGTGGAAATCCCACAATATTAAATTAAAAAAATTGTTTTTGTTAACTTGAGGTGGCAATCCCGCCAAATTTTCCTGAATAAATTATGATAATAAAGTAACACCAGTGTTTGGTGTTGTAGCACTAGTGTTTAGTGTTAGGGTGGCAATCCCACCAAATTTTCCTGAATAAATTATGATAATAAAATAACACCAGTGTTTGGTGTTGTAGCACTAGTGTTTAGTGTTAGGGTGGCAATCCCACCAAATATTCCTGAATAAATTATGATAATAAAGTGTTTAGTGTTTAAAAAGAACATTAGTGATAATGTTCATAAGTCGTAACAGTAGTTCTGTTTTCGTATTTTGTAATTCCAGATATGTGGCGCGAGGACGCACCAATTGCAGGATGGCCGTGTTAGCAGCGGTGTGCCTCTGTTCCCCACCACACATTCTTGAAGTCCATACTCATGCGTGTCAGGATGGACGAGCGGGAAAAGGCAGACCAGCGCAGTGGGCATTACGCGAATAGACAGTGGCAATACCACAGCAACATTGTAATTGAGAATACTTGATCGTGAATTAAACCATTGAAAAAGCAGTTTAGACATTTTTATTAGGGATGATACATCCCTTATATTTATATATATTTTCATCGCAAGACGAATATAAACCGATACCATCTATATCGCTTTTTTACGCTTTTCCAAATACTGAATTCAGATTTTAATTTTAAAAGTATTAAATCTCTGTTTTGGTTATTTTCAAATTTGCTTATATATTCCACAACTACTTCAATCGACTGATTAATCTTAGTATCCGTTTTTGAATTGAAAATGGAAGGAAAACTCGTAGGTATTCAAAGATTCCTCTTTAAAACGAAGTTGGAGATCTTACAATATACAGGGTGTCCCAAAATTCCGTGTACATAGATCTACTGTATGTTGGTGAGATCAAAATAAGTCGATTGAGCCAAAATTACCTATATCATAAAGTCTACTACTGCAACCCGAACACGATTTTAACGTTGTTGCAATAAAACAATAATTAATTAGCATAGGTATCTATTGAAAAATAGGTAACAATTCGAAAAGAAGGATAAATTTTTTTTACAATAAATGTTCAATATGGCCACCTCCTTCCTTCGTTCATGCAGATTTCAATTCGGCGCAAGAAATTGAAGTGTACCCTTCTCAAAATGCCTAAATCATTTCGCATAGAGTTCACAGCAGTTTGAATGAACAATGGTAAATTTTTAGATATAATCACACAAAACTTAAATCTAAATTACTAAACTTCATAAAAATACCTGTAAAGTAAAACCCTTACATAAACAGTGTATCACTTTAGTATCACTATCACTTTGGTGATTCAGTATCCAGTACTTCCAGTAGAAATCAAAATAAAAACAAAATTATATAAGCAATATTAGTCGAAGAAAGAGTGAGATTTTGAGATACAAGCACGTACAACGTAGAGTGGGAACCTAAGTTAGGCGCTTTGAGTGGCGGACAGCCGACGAAAGTAAAAAAGCGCTTCTGCCAGATTGAATAAAAAATACTGCAATTGGTCTTTCAATAGTTTGTGCAATACACTTTTAGTATCTATAAAAAGTTAGGTTTAAACATTTTTGGGGGGTAAATATCCCCATTACCCCCCCCCCCCCCCCCCCCCCCCCCCCCATATATGCGCCCCTGCTTGCTAAACCCCAAACACCAGAAATTTCGCTGAATCATCTGTTGTTCCAAGCAGTTATAGAGATCTTTAACGAGTCCAACATTGGAGTGGAACATTTTAAAAATTATTTTCTGAATGAAACACCTGGGGGTCCAAAAATGTTTATTTTGGTTTAAAATTGACGTAAATAATTTAAAAAAAAAATCCTTCAGAAAGTTAGGTAAGAAATGACGTCACGACTTAAAATTTTGGTTGCAACCATTCATAAATTACGTTCCTGGTTACAATTTTGAGTCCTTCTCAAAAGCACAGGATGTTTGGGACGTGTCATGCGCCCAACAAATATGTATATAACTAATATTTTATTTTTAATTATGATTTCTCATATGGATACAGTAATCCAAGCTGTACAAACATACTATAGACTATTTTTTTGAACAGGCAGAAAGTGACGATGAAGATGAGGAAAATGAAGTTGTAGAATTACTGTTTTCTCGGGCCATAAAGAGGTCTCGATTAAACCGAATTTCAATCTCATTTTAGAGTTTCACACCAAGCATTTAAAAGGGTTTTGCAAATGGTGCGTCCAGATTTGGAAAGTAATAACATTATAGGCAAACCAAATATTGATGCTCAAAAGCAATTATTAAGTTCTCTATGGACGCCACTTGTAATTTTTAACATTGTAAAACACATCTTTTTGTTTCCCTGCTTTATCTTTATTGTGTTAAACCAAATCTATATTATTTCGAATACACCTTCACACGCTGAAAGAGAAAGATGGGGTTCTGTTATTTTAAAAAAAAAATTAAACTGTTTGTAATCGTCATCTTGTATTTTTTTAATTTTTTAAATTTTTACTGCATCCTAAGATGGAAAAAAATTACCCAAACATATGTAGTACTGTGCTAAACGATTGAAAATAAGAACATGACCGAATAAATCAAGGAATTTTTTATTTATATAAAATTCTGCTACGGTCAGGAAATTTTCCTTATACAGTTACAGTTCATCAAATTTCTAGAGGCTTTCGACGGCTAGACAGAGAAAGCACTACTGACAGGCATCCCGACGGATTTACGCAATGAAAGTACACTCTGCGCATCAAGTATTTCACTCTTTCATTCAGACGTAAATGTCAGATGTAAATTTCGCTAAAACATTTCTTTTATTTTCGTTTGTGTTTTTTGCTCATTACAGTTTAATAGAACCTAAGTATGGAGTTTAATAGCAAATTAAGAGGCCGCGTGATTAACAGTCAATCTCGCGAAATAATAGCCAATGTTATAGAGTTTATGAGAAGAGAAGGAAACTTTAATTCACCTTCAATACTATTTAAAAATGTAAATGATCGTGTTGCTGCAGCCACAGGAGTATCTAAAAACACTGTCGTCCGCATTTCTGGGGAGAAAAAAAGAATCGATAACCGTGAGATATCGGAATTTTCATCACCAAGAAAAACCATTAAAAAACCAAAAACAGTTTATGATATATATGAAGCTGCACAAAAATCAAATTTTATTTTTTTATTATTAGTAAGCTATTTTTGTTTCTGAGTTGTGTTCATTTACAGGCTCAATTTTTTTCCGTTTCTCCTTTTTGATTTTATATGGGGTTTCAAGTTGTTTTTGACTTATTTCGACGTAAATCACAACAACACACTTTTTTAATAAAGCAAACAAGTGTTAAGAGGTATATGTACGTGTAAACTACAATTACAAAAAATTGATATGAAACCCATGAAACCACCAACAAAAATGTAAAGCTAGCTTCCGTACTAGAACATGGTGTCATTCGTCGAGATAATTTATCGTTTTGTTTAATAGATCAAGACATGTAAATATTCCCCTTATTTTTTATAAAATTATAAGAGAAATAAATTTTTTTCTAAATAGTATAGTTTATTATTTTGTAGAAAAACAAAATTTCGAAAATTTTAGTAATGTTTCAGAAACAACCGTTATTAATAATAGGTACCATTTTCCTTAATAAGGTAGAAATAAAATAAAAACTATTTCCACGATTTACAAAGGCCTACAAAAAAATTATAGGTATTTTCCGCTATCCTATAAAATTTATATTTTCTGACTCAATTTCAAAAGGTTGAAGGAATTCCAAAACACCTTTTATGGCATAATAATTATTTTCAATTCTACATACTATCTTTAGCTGCTTTTAAAAACGTTCTAAGAAAGTCCAATCAGACCAATTTAATCCCTAAACTATTCCACACTTTTAAAATTTAATTACCTAAAAATATTAAAAACTATTTAAAATAACTTGTTTAGCAGACTGTACAATAGCTATCTTAGTCACACGTAGCGCGTTCTCTGTCTGGGCGTCGAACACCTCTAGAAATTTGATGAACTGTAACTCCTTAATTTTTATTTTCTTCTGTAAGGTTGTATTCAATTAAAGATATTATCTATACAAATGTATTGCACGGAACTCTTTGTTTAATGTTGAATAAGTAATAAGATTTTGTCAGTGCTAAGAGAAGATAATTATTTACCTATTAACTTTATATGTTCACCCTGTATATAATTATTAAGCAATTCACTACTGAAAGTATCGTTTACTTAGTATAGTCTAACCTTGCACACTCCATTTTAAACATTTTTTTTTCTATTCCCATGTTTTAACGTGGGAACAACAAATAACCAATTTTCAAAACAGTTTCATATTCACTTCACGCATCCTCATAATAACCACAATTATCCTCTTAAAAAAACTCACTTTACCTTACGAGCGTTCTTTTTATTTAATCTTGTTCCGAGGTAAGCACTTGCGTTTTATTTCAATTCACAACAATCTATACTTTCGATATATTGTCCAGGTACGTTGAGGTACTTTTATTTTCATATACTTAGCTAAAGTTCTAAAGGCGTGACAACATTCGATACTCTTAGACAGGAAACAGACGTGTTTGAAATATTAATACGGATATTCATGGTGCTAATACGTATTAAATAAGAAAATGTTTGAGAGGAATTAACATTAATTGTTCAGTTATTGTTTTATTGTTTTTTTTATACAGTGCTGTTTCCGGTTTTTAAAATGACTCACTGTAGAGTACAAATACTTAATTGATGGTAACCACTTTGTAAAATAATGATATAAATATTATTTAGGCCAGCTGGAAGGGTTAAACTGTAGATAAAAGCCCAGTAAATCTGAAATGTACATAAACAATAACAAAATATCAATATGGGACCTCAAATTTGGACTACAGAAAAAGTTTCAATAACTTTTGGATAGTAATATTGGTTAAATTTTAGTTACTTACTGGTTCTCCAACTCTTCCAGAGGTAGAATTGAGCGTAACATTGATGAGATCGTGTAGAGGCGGTCGTTCAGGTACCCATTGATAGTGAGCAGCATACGCCATGACACCCAAGTGCTCCACATTTCTGTCGGCCATGTCTCTTGCCGATAATACGGGTTCCACACCTAATAAATAAATTTGTAAATATTCAGTTCGCAGAGAAATGTATATGCTAAAATAATAGATAAAAGGATTATAAGATCACTCTTTTTCAATGAAACCTTAACAAGTAGAAGTTCTGAGGGTGAGGGTTGTCAATTTAAGCCTTTGCTTTAAATATTTAGTTCTATTTAATAAACAAGAATATTAATTGTAATAATACAAATTTTAACGAAGGTAACCTAAAATAGTATATTATTAAACGAGCAATTTATGGTAGCCATTATTCACGCAGGGTGACGTTTGCGTCCCGAGCCGTAGATGAGGGGCGCAAGTCACCCGAGTGAATAATGGCCATAAATTGAGAGTCTAATACTATACTTTGTCCACGACCATTATGGTTTCTTTATTAAATAAATGTTAAGTGTAGAATGGAAAGTTTTTATTAAACATAGGTAACTAACTGTTGTTTTTTCGTTTTTTTTTGATTTTTCGATTTTTTTTGATTTTACGATTTTTTTTGATTTTTCGATTTTTTTTCGATTTTTTTTTATTTTTCGATTTTTTTCGATTTTTTCGATTTTTCGATTTTTTTTTATTTTTCGATTTTTTTTTTTTATTTTTCGATTTTTTTTTTTTTTAATTTTTCGATTTTTCGATTTTTTTTGATTTTTCGATTTTTCGTTTTTTCGATTTTTCGTTTTTTCGATTTTTTTTTTTTCGATTTTTCAAATTTTTTTTTCGATTTTTCGATTTTTCGATTTTTTTTGTCGATTTTTTCGATTTTTCGATTTCTTTTCGATTTTTCAAATTTTTTTTCGATTTTTCGATTTTTCGAGTTTTCGATTATTCGGTTTTTCGATTTTTCGATTCTTCGATTTTTCGATTTTTCGATTTTTCGTTTTTTTTTTTCGATTTTTCGATTTTTTTTCGATTTTTCAAATTTTTTTTTCGATTTTTCGATTTCTCGATTTTTGTTTTTTTGATTTTTCGATTTTTCGATTTTTCGATTTTTCGATTTTTCGATTTTTCGATTTTTCGATTTTTCGATTTTTCGATTTTTCGATTTTTCGATTTTTCGATTTTTCGATTTTTCGATTTTTCGAATTTTCGTTTTTTCGATTTTTCGATTTTTTGATTTTTCGATTTTTCGATTTTTCGATTTTTCGATTTTTCGATTTTTCGATTTTTCGATTTTTCGATTTTTCGATTTTTCGAT